>CM034153.1:687774621-687988268 GCA_019776745.2 Taxus chinensis | reverse complement strand
TTTAATATAAACAAAGTCCAGTCATTTGGACTGGCAAATGTATAAATTATGAAATGGATGGATGAATACAAATACAAGTGTGATATTTTAATGACTGTATCAGTTTGATATTGTTGATTAAGTTGGGAATATAATATTATTCCTTGATTTGGAATTATTCAATTATTCATGAATGGATTTAAAAGGAAATGACATCTATCCTTACCTAAATACAACTTTTACGTTGAAATGTGCAATTAGTTCATACTTGGGTTAAGATGAATTTTTAATTGACATTAAAAAGGATTAGGAAGAACATGATCTCATAACTGATGGTATTCGGGATTAGCTTGAAAGCTAAGGAATATCAAATAACTTAGGAGCAGCCGAACCTCGTATTCGGACTTCGTTAATAGCCTTGAATGTTAAATTCAGAAAGTAAGGATATGGGAAAAACATATCCATGGTTAACAGACCTTAACTATGTAAGGTTAAGGAGAATAAATGAATATATTCATTAAGAATTAGACCTCGTTTAAATGACGTCTAATAAGATGGAATTCTGAATTTGTTTACAGTTGTGGAAAACTTGGTTAAGTTTAATAGGTTAAACTTATTAAGTCTATCAGTAATGGGATGCTTAATCCAAGGATTAAGAAAAGAACCAAGTAGAGAAAATTCAACCCTTCAGTACGAAGGAGAAGATGCATAGTAAGCTAGAAGACAGATTTAGTCTCTCTTAGCTACATACAACTGTAACAAGAACGAGGATAAAATATCAGCATGGCTGCTGAAAGTTGATCTTATATATTAAGATCATAACCAAATCACTTGAGCTGGATGTGTACTCTCGATGGGAGGATTCCGTAGGACATTGACATACGCCAGCTACAACACGGTGTCTTATGAAGGCGGGGTCTTCATGACGACACAATGTTATAGCTGACATATTACAATGCCCTCCCGAATTAAACCATCAAGATTACATAAGCTGGATACTAAGTTCTTGGCTGAGTATAGGAATGTGATCACGTATACGGAGTGACTGTGGAGGACTAAAGATAACTAGACACACGGAGTCGTCTGGGGATGACACCGTATGTCTACGTATCTTTAGTTACCATGAGTAACTTCCTATACTCGTTCATATTGCTAGTTGGAGTTAGAGTTTGACCCTAAATTGGAAGGACTGGTAGGGACCAGGAAAGACCATTCTAGATAACAGATGAAGTGAGGTGAAGGATGTATTCCATTGGTGTGTATCACATCCTGGAAAATAATCATGCAAAGCATGTGAAAATCTTTGGCCAAAGTATCGCAAGTGCTGGTTGCGTTGTCCTAATCACCTAATTTAAGATGCAGGATGTCAGATGAATATCAGTAACAGATATTCAGATAGGATTCTTAAATGGATCACTTCGATAACTAGAAACGGTAAGAGAACCTTTTATATACATTATACTATGCATGAAATAACATGAAGGATCGGTAAGTTTCCGAGTCATGAAATGAGAGATCGCTGAAACTCCAAGCCATATAATGGGAGATCGGTAGTTCTTCGAGTCATTTACAACAGCATATGGAATCTGTTATATGATTGAATGGCACTGAATGTGTGTTCCATATTACAAATATGCGAACAGAGAACATTAGTTTTAAAGGGAAATTGTGTGATCCAAACTACAGTATTTGGACAAAGAACAATTATTAAAACTTGAACATGTGTTTGAATTATATAATTCATAACAGGGAACGTTGTATATATAAAAAAAAAAATTCCCTTGTTCTGGTTTCTTAAAATGGGGATGTTACAGGAATTCCATGTACATAACTCCCCAGTCTATTTTAAAGGGGTCTTTAATATTTATATTTCTTCTACTTTAGAAGTCAACCTTTGAAAATAACTTTAGAATAATTATTTTCTTTTCATTTCCTTTTGGGGAATTTTGGCATGTAATAGAGTTTTTAGAAGAAAAGCTCATATGTTGGTCCCCAAACCAAAAAGGAAAAATTTAAACAACAAGTCTAATTCATACATCTTTGTTGGATACAATGAATATTCAATGGGATATAGGTTAACATATCCAAAGAATAAGAAATTAACTATAAGTATAGACGTTTAATTTGATGAGATAAGTGCTTCAATTCAATCATCCACAAACTCATGAACAAAAAATTAAAAGAAAGAATTATGATTATTAAAGAAGATGAAACAAATTGTGAATATACTAATAGAAAAATTGTAGCTGAACAAGCTCCACAGCCCACAACTCAATGTATGCCAAGACAATGTATAAATCTATTTAGATATGCTAATTTAGTTTGAGTCCCATACACATTTACTTATGGACAAAGGAATTGTAGTATGGCTGGAGGAGAGTTCAATTGTTGAATATCATGAACACATAATTATTGTTACCAAAATATTGTGTAACATTATTAAATAAATTGTAATATTATTAATAATGAGTTTATATAATTCATATTAATAATAAAGTTTTAATAGTTTTATTATTGGTGAGTTGTGAGAACAACTCACATAGTTATTTTAGTGTGAGAGATATCCTAGATATTAGCTAGAGATATATTAGGAGATAATGTTGAGAGATTGTAGGGATTGAAGATGAGTGTTGACTCCACCATTTTAGGAGATCAAACACTATATATGTAACCTCTATCAATATCAATTACATATTGAGTGAATTCAATTTCTAAATTCGCTGATATTCGTTATTTATTTGTTTTATATTGCAGTGTTTATCTGTGTAATGCTTTCATAGTTCTTATCAGTGATATCAGAGCAGCTTCTGATCCATATAGTGGAGAGATATCAGTCTCAACTTTGCAAAGAAGGTCTGTAAAAACATTGGAATAGAGAAACGTCATTTTGTGAGGTTTGAAGAGGACCATATATTGTTTTGGCACATGACTAAATAGATAATCAGTGCTATGTGATCCCAAAGCTCGATTTGGAAACGCTATTCTGAGTAAAATTTGTAGAGGTCAATTTGTATTGAATTTCCTGTGCACTCTTAGCTACGAATTTGGATCTATGTTTTCCCACACTTATTTCTTCAGCACTTCCCTTTCAAGAAATTATGCACCAATGATAAAGTTTTTGTGAATTTTTTGGTTCATGGAATACACAGCCACTAGTTAATATGTGGAACTCTTATGGGCTTAGACACCAAAATAGATTTTGATTCTCATATGCATGACATTATCCTAATCGTTTGGTCATCCATCTACATAAAAACATCTACGTGTGCCTCTTGGTCAAACCAGTACATAAGAGTTTGTTTTTGATTTGCCACATATTTTTGTATTAAATAAGATATTAATATTTTTGCTTTGTCATATATTTCCATTAAGTCATAGTCAAAATCGTTATTGTCATTTTAATCATCTTTCTTGTGTCTATATGGAGTCAATAAATAAAAATTAATTAAGTATTACTTTTTAATTATTGTGTTTATTGTTAAGTCGTTCATTGTATTGTCAAATAGGTGATTTTAGGATATTTATATATTGTTTAGTTAAAAGAGTCATTGTCAAAAAAAATTGTAAAAATAAAAATAAATCCTCACGGGCGCATTTTCGGTTGAAACCGATGTCCAATTCTTAAAATCAACATGGACAAGTTGAATTGAATTGAAAAATTTGAAGACAAATATTTTCATACATGGCAGGTTAGAACTCAATTGTTGTTGATTAACAAAGATCTATGGGAGATTGTGGAAGGAAAACTCAATAAACCACATGATGTAGATGAAGCAACAAAATGGGACAACAAGGATAAAAAAGAAACATTGATTATTGGTCTAGTTTTATCTGATGCCTACCTACATCACATAGATATAAAAAATACATTGCATTTGATCTGGATGATATTGAACAAACTATTTGGGTCACAAGATGAGAGCGCAACAATGGAACTCAAGAAGGAGGAAAATATGGTGGAACATATCAATAAGTTTCATTTTATTTCAAATCAATTAGCTGGAATCAAATTTGATGTGCTTGATGATGATGCAAAAGTAGTATTACTTAATAACATGTCTCCTAGTTATTCTAATATGGTCTTCACTTTGAGACAAATAAATCTGATTCTAGAGAATTTAATTTCTTCTCTGATAGAAGAAGAAAATAGAACCAAGAAGATTGATTGAGAAGAAACTGCAATGTATGGTAGAAACAAATCATATGCTAAAGGAAGATTCAAGACTTCTTTTAAACAAAAATAAATCTCCCAAGATCCACGAAAATTTCTTTTTCACTATTGTAATGATCCTGGACATGGTATTATGTATTGTAAGAAAAGAGAACAAGATTTACTTGATGGTAAATTGAGGGATAAAGCCTTCATTTCTGAAAACAAATATGAAGAAAGTGATTGTGATATGAAGTCTACCCACTCTGATAATGAGGAAATAAATGCTCAGCAAAGTGATGAAGACTTCTTGTATTAAGTAAAGAGTGCATTAATTTGAGTAATAAGTGACCTCTCGTCAATCACCAACGAAACAGGGCCACACGAAGCTATGGTGGCGGTGTGTGTGTGTGTGTGCATGTGTGTGTGTGTGTGTGTTTTCTTTTATTTTAGATTTGCAGTATGATTTCAAAGTTCATGTTTGAATAAGTGAAATGTTCATATTGAGGGGGGGAACTGGAACATGGTCTTAATGTTCAATTTTCCCTTATATTGGGAATTAATAATGTTACACAATATTTTGGTAACATTCACTCCCCTATTGTTAACATTAATAATTCCCATTGATGAAGATATGGAAGTTGAATATCAGTCGTTGATGAAGAATAAGACATGGTAACTTGCAAATATTCTACTAGGGAAGAATAAAATTGGTTGCAAATTAGAACTTCATCATAAAGTATATTGTAGATGGTAGAAATGAAAAACACAAAGCATGACTTATAGAAAAGGGGTGTGATTGGAAAGAAGGAATAGAATATGAGGATACATTTTCTCCCATAGCCAAGATAAAGAAAATCATGATGATTTTTACCTTGGCTTCTTGATTTGGTTAGAAGCTTAATGTAACACCCAATGTTTTAATAACTCCAAATTAAGGGATTTTTTATTTTAAAACAAACCCCTTAATCCAATTACATGCCTTCAATGATTTTATATGACATTAATAATAATCCAGCAAGTAATATAGTTTATGATCCATTTGATAACATCAAAACCATGTGCATATGTATTTAGAACTCAATTAGATGTACGCGATCCATGGCTATATGATGGTATGATGGTGATTCCTGATCCAAAATGAGTCTAGAGATCATAAAAAATGGCTCAAAAGAATAAGAATGTAGATAGTTGTGTACTCACAAAGGTGAGAAGGATGATAACTTTGATTTAGATAATTGATAGAGTGCTGAAGATGGCTCAATGGAGCTTGATATGATTGGAAAGACACTTACAAAGCTAGAGTAGTAATAAATGATGGGGTTTGGATGTCTAAAAATAAATATTAGGGGTCAAAATACCTTTTAGATAGGATTCATCTGCAATTTTGGGGAATCATAAGCAATTTTGGTGAATCGTCAATGATACGGGTGAATCATCAACAATTCTTTGAATCGTCAGTGATATTATTAGCAAGCCTAAGGAACCGTCAATGATTTTTGGAATCATAAAAAATTATGGGAATTGTCAGTGATTGGTGTGAAAATGTATAGGTTGACAACTTATTGGAAAAGATCCCGAAAGGGATATTGATCAGGTTGATTTAAGCTTGTAAATGATGTGTAATAAGATAATGAAGTAATGGAAACCACTTACCTTGTATAAATTGATGAATGAAAATGAGAAGATGATATTACTCGAGATAGGGTTATTGCAGATGCAAGAATATTGTTGAGTTGATTCCTTAACGTTTGAATGACCTCCATATGTTAAAGAAGAGATTATTGATGTCTGGGATGTTGCTATAATGATCTGTAGAATGACCTAAATTCTCTGAGAAGTCAAAAATGAATTGTGGGCATGAGCAAGATATTTCTGAAGATCCCTAAGAGAGGAGGAAAAAATCCTATTTATAATCTGTACCGATTGGTTAGGATTGCTAGCGATCCGTATCTTGAGGAAAACGTTTAGAAAGTGGTTAAAACCACTTCTAATCATGGATTTAGGGTATTTGAAGAGGGGAAATGGTTATGAAGAGGTTATGGTTGAGTTGTAGAGGTTGGGATGTGGTATTTAAGTTATTTTAAAGTGGTTAGGTGGTTTATAAAGGGGTAAAATAGGATTTATGGGTGTAGGATAATATTTACATTGAGTAAATATTATGGAGGGATATGAATTAGGATAAGGGTTTAATATATGATATGATAGTGATGCAATATTATAAGAGTGCTAGTGGACATGAACAACGGGATTAGCGGTGCTAATTTTAGGTGTCTACATTTGCCCTTTTTTTGAGTTATTTTTATTTAGAAAAGCCGCGAGATAAAAATAAGATGTGATAGATAGGGATGTGAAAGATGAAAAATTATATGATGAGGTTATACCCCTAAAACTAGGGATTTCTAACCTAAAAGGGAATCGATCATGAAATTGAAAGAGATAGATGGAAATATGCGAGGATGAGAAGATGAGAGATGATGCCCTAGGACGAGGTATAGAAACAAGATGGTTTCCGTCAGAAAATCAAGTGATAGGGGAACCAAAGGGTTGATTTCCTATAGATGTATGACTTAATGATGGTAAGGGGAAATAAAAAATATGTTTTGATGAGGTCAAAGGAGTGAAAATTGATGTTGCCACAAAGTCGGGCTTACAATTCCAAGAAGTCAAGTGATAGGGGAACCAAAGGGTTCGTGTCTTATAGGAAGATGCTTTTAATGATGATAAGATGATGGTTTGACGAGGTCAAATGAACAAAACTGATGTTTCCAAAAAGGTGGAATTACAATTGTTACTTTGATGTGATTTACTTGATGTGGCAAATATAGTATTGAGTTGTGGTCATGATTATGTTGTTAGATGTTGATATGATGATAGATATATTGATAGATGTCGATGTGGCAAGGTTGAGAGTTGTTAAATTTATGTTTTCAATATGATGTGTTATTTGATATTGATTTTAAAGTGATTTGTGTGTGTGTGTGTGTGTGTGTGTGTGTGTGTGTGTGTGTGTGTGTGTGTGTGTGTTCTTATATTAAATAAGAATAAAATGTGAAATGATTGCTCCATAGTGGATTTCATGCATACGTGATGGGAATAAAAACAGTGAAGGTGCTTGCATTCTTGGTTTTATAAAAAAAGTTAACACATGACTAACAATGGGCAGTCATAATGTTAGTTGGACATTTTTTCAAAGACAAAATATGAGGTTCAACTATAGTGTACACGGGACAAAGTCCCTCCTCGAATAAAGGGGAGGCACCCTGTTTATTACTAATTTAAAGACACCAAAAGATATCTACAATATTTACACTATTCTAACCATTGGGTTTGAGATCTCACCCTAATATATTTATTCTCATTAGAATTGAATGTGAGTAAGGAGAAAGAGAGAAGAGAGAAGATGAAATTTTATTGGAAAAGGAAAATAATAGATAGGAACGTGCTTTAACTTAAGAAAACGTAGATCAAAAGATAATCACACGCAATTAAATTGTAATAACTTGCTAAAGATTTGATGAACTAGATATTAAAGAAAAGAACAATTTGATGCATTGGACATATGAATAATACCTCAAATGTAAAGACATTCCCACAACATAAATTTTGTCAATAGATATATATAATATTCTTTGAACGACAAAAAGAAAACACAAAGTCTATGTCTCTTCTTCCCACTTCTAAGAACTCTATGTCATTCAAAAATATCCAACCCTTTGCAATGCCACAAAATTTTACATTCATAGAGGAGGGAGGGATAAAAAATGACGAAACAGTTGGATCAACATACTAAAAATAGTAAATATGAATAAAGATTTCATTTGAGTTGGTTCTTGCATAAGGACCCAAGTCAAACTTGCATATTCAAAGTATGTCTCAACATTTTCAAAAAAGACATGTCTAAAGTAAAATAAAAATGACATGATAAGTACATCACTCATGGACTTGTACTTCTTCTTCCTCATGTTTAAACTTCCATAGATAAGAATTCCTAGAACTTCTAGTATCATTTCTTGGGAGTCTTCCTCATGCCTGTTCTGCATAGGAGTAACAATTTAGTACCTCACAAGTTTCATATGTATTACCAATACTCCCTGGGAGCTTCTATTATTTCTTAATAAATCTTGATAAATTGCTAAGAAAACTCTCACAGACAGTCATACTTGTCAATAGATTCCAAAACAAATTCCTCTCTTGTACTGCAGATGATTTCTCAACTAGCTCCCAAAATGCCTCTGAATAGATCATTTGTCAGGTAAAATTATTCAAAACCTTCATCTAGAACTTTCAAAAGAATTTTGGAACAATTCATCGTCTGATATCATTGGTGGCATCGACCACTTCTTCTTAGATTTTTAGATGTTTTCTACAAGCCTCTTGAAGGATCTTGATCAACAATTTAATTGACTTGCAAAAACTTGAAACTGCATGTTGACGTCTTCCATAACTCCTTATTTAATCAAGATCTATGAATGAATCTTTTTGAGCTCATTGAGAGCTTCTAAAGTCAGATCCAAATTACCATTCTCTTCCATAAGTTCCTCATTTAGTTCATAAACCTATTTCTTGGAATTTTCTAGTGCATTATATGTGTTTACCACATCATTAATTACCCTCTTTCCCTAAATGAGGAGTCACTGAATCTAATCACCCAACATTCTAGCTTTTTGATTGATTTTCTCCATTTTGGGTACATATGAGAAATCAAAATGGATTGCAGTAGGAGTAGGAGATGAGATCTATATTTTATTAAGCTTGGAGAGTTGGAGAAATACATATGTCAATTGTTCAACCCTTACTTTTAGTTTGTCTTTGGAGGCCTTATTTTACCTAAGTTTTTTGCAAAGGTTATCCATAGTATCCTACACATCCTGCTAAATGACTTTAGTGGTGACCTTCCCAAGATCTAATTTTGTGATTTTATATTCCACAACTGTAATGTCTTCTTTGGTTTTATCTATAGAGGGCATGACGATATCTGAAAACATTTGACCAAATGCATCAACAGAGATATGTGATATGGTATCAATTTTCTTGGTTGATTAGGATCTAGAAGGTGTTGGCTTTAGAGAACTAAGATCGAAAGCCTCGGGAGGAAAAAGCGCTTTCCTCTTCTTCGAATTCTCACTGGTTAGCTAGGAGGGAACTTAAGAGGAAGGTTCCTCTGGAGGAAGAGCTTTAAACATCAATTTGGAACTTAGAGAAGTGAAAAAAGTAGTGACCAAAGATGGAGGGGTGGAAATAATGGTGGTAACGATAGTAGGAGATACTGGTGGGGAAAGGGGAATGTAAACTGGAATCCCATAAGTAACTGGTGGGAATCCCAAAGTCAATCCTATTCCACTCGAAAGAGGGGAAAAGGATGAGAAGAAGTTTTCCATGGAAGATAAAAATGATGATGAAGGGGATGGAGGAGAGGAAGGAGAAATGAAATTAACAGATGTAGATGTTGTCAAGATCTGCAGGGCAGAATACAAAGGAGAAGAAATAATATGAGAAGGAGATGAAATGGGAGATGATACTTGAGTTGTAACAGGAATATTTGAAGTTTCAAGGGGAGGAGAGGGAACATGTTGGCCAACTACAATGCTCACTGGTGTTCTCTTGAAATGTGAAGGAGAAGGATAATCAAGCACCATAACTGATGAAGTAGGAATAACAACAGATGGAGGGTGAGACTTAACTCCACTACTAACAAGATTTAACTTTAACTTTTTAGGTGGGATTCCACCTTTATCATTTTCCCCATAAGAAGGACCCACTTTTGATGCAGATGTGACATAATTTTTTTGGAATCTGGAATCTTTTGGTTGATTGCCCCACGAATATAACCATAAATTAGTGAAAATGAAAGTTTGAGCGACCTTGTCTTGGATAGATGATGATTATTTTACAAACCAATCAATTAGAGGGAATCCTACATTATCTTCGTCCATTTTTTCATACATAGGTTCTATCACATTATCGTCTCTAAACACATCCTCAAAAACATCAGCAAGATCTAAAATTCTAATTTAATCTAGGTTCAATATGTTATTATCCTTTCAACTTATTACTACCTCATCCCTACAATCTATCCAAATATCTTCAAGTTCTAGAACATGAAGTTTTTAGAGTTCTATGGGCCTTAATAAAACCTCGATAATTAAAAAATGGTCTTGGATGCACGTTCTTCTAGAGCTTATCTTACATTTCAAAGGCCACACTTTTGGCTTTTATAATGGAAGAACAAGTGTATCTTCCAATAGATATAGGAAAGGAAACAACAACCTTATGTTTTCTCTATTGGAATTAATGAAAATCCAAGAGTTGACCAACCAATTCCATGAGGATCCACTTATCGTTTGGATACCTAGGAAGGCGCATGGGTGATCCTTGAAATATTGTAACCTACAGATAGGTGAATTTTTGAAACTGTAAAAAGATACAACCTCATTTTGTCACTGCATTCTATACGACATCTGAGACCCTTTACTTTGAAAGATCAGGTTCCAATATACAGATGTTCTCATAGAAGAAATCATCATTGACCCTTATAAATGTGCTTGAATTACCTTTAGGGGAAACTGAGGATAAAACTTATAAATATGATTAGAAGACCTATTGGCAGTTGGATCCAACCCATGATAATTCCTCGTTCCCACTACAACATAACTAACATATGACATCATGTAAAACTTATTTGTAGCTAAGACTTATTTTAGTTGAGCATCAATAGTGTCACTGATAAACATTCCCCAATCAAAGAATTGTTTTTTCTTATTGATGATGGAGATAAACTAATGCATCCATCCATGAAATTCCTTAGCATCAGGGAGCCCAAAAAATCTGTTGAGAAGTGTGATGATGTCACCGATCTCCAAGATAAAGTCACTCGTAGGGAAATTTTTCAGGAACATAGACACAGAAGGATTAGGCTTAATCAGGTACTTTTTGTTGACATATTTGATGTAATTATCCAATTCATAATCCTAGGCCAGCTAGGTTGATTGAGGGTTTGTCCCGACATATTCAACAATGTTGGAAAGCTTTAGAAGTTCATCAAAGTAATTGGTATCCAATTTGATAACCACATCACCAGCTTGATTTCATACCAACCTTGTGTTTGAGTCATAATGGTTAGCACATGTAAGAATAAATTTAGGAAGTTAGGCAGAAATTGGGAAAGCAACAACTAGAGGTAGCCTGCTGACACAGAGAGGTTGTATCCATGAAGTCTGTGAAGAAATTTACACTGGATCCAAAATGCATCCATGTCCATGTGCCCTAAATTCGTATCTATGATATCAAAATTGGATTCAATGCCGGAAGGAGGTATAACTCCCTGATACTTGTACTTTATTTCTTTAGATGTCTCCTTCTTCCCCTTGCCTTTGCATAAATAAGACATGATGAACTGAAGAACAAAAAATACAAAGCCTTCTGGAACCCCTAAAAGAGATTCGGGTTTTCCTTCCGGTAATGCACCTCTGTAAGTTTGGAAAACTGGTGAAAGAATAGGCCTTGTCGAACACCTTTAAAAACCCAAAATACGGGTCAGAACTTGGCCCTTGTTTAACACCTCAAGCAACCTGATACACTGTTGGGATTTTGGACCTGTTTGGCACTTTGAAAAACCTGACACAAAGGGAGGAAGTTCTGACTTGTCTGATATATGAGAAAACCCGAAACACTTTGTGGAAGATCTACCTACTTCGACAAACAAAAAATCCAAAATTTAATTTTAGGAAAAAATCCACTCAAGTGATATTTTTCAATTTGTTAAACTTGAAACCCTAATCAATATTTAAAACAACTCCCCTCCTTAACAAAAACCAAAATAAAAATAAGGAGCACATGGTATAAAAAAATGTAGAACAACTCCCCCTACTTAATGTAACCAAGATAAAACCTAAAAATATAAAAAACAAAGAATCTAGAATGAGGTTTTACTCACTGCAAGATGAAATCACCCTTTAAATCCAAGAAAAACCAATGAAAATGCCAAGGAAACGTGAATCAAACTATGGGAATGCAAAGGAAGGATAAAAATATGAATGGTTCAAGGAGTATAAAGGTACAAATGACATGGAAGTACCCTCCTATTTATAAATAACCTAGCATTAATTACATGTAGGGTGACACGCGTGAACCACTGACTTCAAGCTTGGAATTTATGGCATTGAATTCAGGGGTAGAAGGTTGACTATGTTTGATATTTTGTGTGGTCATGCAACCGAGTCCCAATAACCTAACACAAAAGAGTCCATCAATGATTTTCAGGGTTCAGATTTAGGAAACATGAAGCATATGACATTCAAACCATCCTCCCTAACCTGATGCAAGGGAACCAAAAAATTTGAAAAGTGATAGTATGTCAGGTTTCGGGTTTGGTAAACAAAAAGCATATCGCATTTGCTTTGAGGGTGGAATGTTCCAATGTAATTGGAATTCAAAACCTGAAATCCTTCTTCGAGACGGGTTTCAGGGAGTGGAAAACACTTTGCATAAAACATGCAATGTGCTAATTAAACCCTGAAATCTGATTTTAAAGATAGAACAAGGCATTTTTAAACAACTCTTGGATAAAGAATGATTCAAAGGAGGTTCATACCAGAAAATTTTCGATTGGTTATCTCCATATTCTTGATAAAATAAAAAAATGAGATAACAGTTGGCTCCGACTAGGGAATTCCTTTGATAATTTGAAGAAAAAGAATTCCCATATCTCTAAAGTATCAATCCATTGGGCCACGAAGTCGAAAAGATAAATATACACAAACAAAACAAACCAAAACTAAAGTAAAGGAACAAAAAGTAAACACACCAACAAAAAAGAAAACATACAACAAGAAAGTAAAATTATGATATAATGTAAGAATAACTTGCACTATTTGCGAAATAGATTGAGATGTTTCCCGCTATGAGGCAACAAAAGTTGAGTTCCATTAAGGTATGAAATATAAAATCTATTTTCTCCAGACAATTGATAAATATTGAAAGTTTGTCTCCATATGGAATCTAATTTTCTGTGCATTCCTTTTAGTTCTCTTCTTTTGTTGCATAAAAAACTAGGTCTCTGACCTGAAAAATCTCGCTGCTTAGTATTCTTATCAAACATTTTCTTGACCTTTCCTTGATATTCGATGATCTAGTCCACCACTTTGGATTTGCTTTTCTCTAGCTCTATCAGGTACATGATTATTTTTTTCAATGAAGTCTTGGAAGGTATCATCTTCAATTATTTTGGCCAACCTTAATGCCAACAATTCTAGGGAGATAGGAATCTACGCATTAACTATGTAGACACAAAATCATGCACATTACGCATTATTTAACCTGGTCTTATACTACTATTTAGAGGTTTCTCAAGTGAAGAAAAGTACTATTTAATCCCACCTTTTGGCCATCTTATTTTACCTTTTATTTCTTCATTCCCCCATATTTTCCTATACATATCCACCTATTTCGTAATTGTCCCATCATTTTATCCTAAACTGGGGTGCCCAGGCTTGTACTGGGGTGCCTTGGTCCCACATGGAGCATCCCGGTCCATGTTATACTTTCTCTCCTCTTTTTGGGCCTCTTCTAGCCATTTTTTCATCCTTATTGTTTTCCTAGTTGGCCATGTCGGGGTTAATTATGAAATTAGAGAAAGATAACCCTATAAATATAAATTTATGAGACCATAATGAGGGTCCTAGCATCACTACTACTATCACTCCATCGAGATTTGCATCCATTTCATCACTTGCATCTTCATAGTGCCATGCATCAAGGCTATGAGATCTACATCAACACAAACAACATAGGGGGGAGGGATTCTATTCTATTCCATGCACACATTCTATTACATTTTTCTATAGTTATTATTGCTTGCTACTTCACAAAGTATGACTGGTACAATAGAATCTAGGGCACGACATGCGCGCACGCGCACATTGCATGCACGCGCGCGCACACACACACACACACACACACACACACACACACACACGAACTACATTTGGGTCTGAAATGTAGTGTAACGCTCAGTTTAGTAAGCCCATTATTGTGGTAGCTGAGGCCAGTATGACCCATTCATTTTGCATATTTTATTTTTAGGTTTTTGACATTTCTTTGTCTTTTTTAGGTCATTCCTTCACTTTGCGTTATCTTACACACCCCAACGCAGTTCGATAGATCTAGTGTGACAGACAGAGAAATTCAAGGCACCTTGCGACATTGTAGAAACAATATTTTGATCATTTACAGAGACTAGGGTGCATATTCTACAGACCAGGGCACCCTAGGGCAGCCCATTACCTTCCTAGGCATTGTAGTCCTCTTCAATCTTCCAGATCCGGCCTTTACGAGATCCTTGAGTCATCATTTCTAATTCTAGAATACACAATCAGACCTGCGGTAACCTGTGGTAGCCTACGACAATCTCCAACAATCAGCTAAGTCATTTCCTTTTAGATCCTTGCACATTTAGGGTTTTACTTCATTTTGAATAATTATTTAAAATTATTTCCATATTGTCTTAGCATAGTTTACATTGTTTTAGTCCTCCTATATTAGATTAACTAGTTTTTTATACTTTCCCATAGTTTAGTTAATAATTTTGGTGAACACCTCATTTCTTCATAACACCTTCTAGGGTTTTACATTTGCATTTAGCCATCATGAGTATCTCCATCAATGAATATATGCTTACACATCTTAATTTAATTCATCATGTCCAACAACTCTTTGCTACCACAAATGTTTCTATTTACATACATCCAGATTCCATGTATTACATGTTTATCGATGCCTTTTCACAACATATAGCGTTCAAGGCCAATCCTCCTTCTCCCATTCATCCCTTTGACAATGACCCACCACTCTATATTATGTCTCACATTTACAATGTTTGCACTAAACTTACTCTCATTGATAATGGTTCTGATCTTAATCTGTGCCCTATGTCTTTCCTCCAAGGTTTAGGTTTGTTTGTTTGTGACATTAGCCCTTATTCTATTTCACTTAGTGCTTACGATGGTACTCTTCATTCATGTCTTGGTCATGTTACCTTGCCTCTTATTGTTGGTCCTAAAACTCTCCATATAGTTTTATTTTTCTATCGATTTTCCAGTCTCTTCTAATTGCTTGTTAGGAAGGCCATGGCTCCATGTCATGCTAGATATCACTTCTACAGTCCATAATTACGTTAAGTTCTTACACGAATGCGTTGAGTATACTATATTTTGGGACCCATGACCCGTTCTAATATTATGTCCGTGACCTTAACACTAGTCTTCCTATCCCTCGCATTGATAATATTGATGAGACTCAACCTATGGATGACCCACCTCACTTACCACCACTTGAGGGTGTTATTGTTTTACTAGACGTTGTCCCTTATACAACACCTCCTACTACAACCTTTATTCCACAACAACCACATGTTCTCTCCATGGAAAATACTATCACATCATCATCTTCCTCGTCTATTCACCCACCATTCACGTGTACACTCTTCATACATGGTTTGTATTGGGAGAACATTCCATTAGATCCTACCTCCCCTGAAACCATATGTACGCATGACGGTCTAACCCACTTAGGTTTTTTTGTTGCTCGATATTCATCCACCGCCATACTACCCTCATTTATACCATGGGGTTGTGTTATCCATTTTTGCCCGCCTGGGAAAAAATCCACAATGGTGGTAAAATTTATGATATTAAGCCTGAGTTTGTGGATTCGAATTAATTTTCAGTTTCAAGAAGAAAGAAAGGTTACGTGCATAACCTTCCCATTGAAAATCATTTTCAAACTTTACCTACACCACCTGTGACAATTGAAGAAGCATTTTAGAAGACAAATAACTATTGACCGTCATGGGATTATAAAACAAAGCTTAATTAAATAAACATTGTGTCAGCAAGTGTTCCTTTATGTGAGAAGACTCAAGGTTTTCATTAAACACTCTCAGAGGGAAACCCTCCATTGAAGATCATGCTCTAGTACTTTTACAATTTAAATAGTGGTAGCTTCCCAATTGACGTATATAATGGCAAGCTCAAAACGAGATCCGAGTTAAAGAATGGCTCGATGCATCGAGCTAGAGCGTGAGATCAAAAAATTGAACGGGTTGTGTGCTGATCACATCGAAGGCTCCAAGTTAGGATGATATCAAGCAGGTCAACATGGGAAGTCAAAGTCAAAGTCCATGAGTTCGCAGAAATGTTGCAGAGTTTTAACAAAGTTTTAAAGCGAGCTCGCAGGTGTTGGTATTGGGGTCTAGGACGGAAGGTGTCATATAACAACAACCGAATTGGTGTGCTAGCTTGGGTAAGCTTACAAATGGATCGTTGTGTCTAGATGATCGCTGCATGGGATGAATTTGAAGCTCAATTTTAACTGAGATGGAGGACCAGGTTGTAGTCTTTTAGAAAAGTGTGGATAGTTAGAGCTCGCAATAAAGTAGCATCTAAGGGGTGAGTCGATTGTTAGGAATCACAAGTTCAAACTATTCAGGGTTTGGTTTCGAGTTGTTAGAAAATAGACTCAACGTATGATTTAAGGACTTAGCTCAGCTTTGGGTTGGCTAATAGCTTGCCAAAAGAAAGTAAACTAGTCATTCAAGAGGAAAGCCGAGTCGCATAGTGGGAAATCTCATTGTGTTCAGGTTTAATAGTTCAGGTTGAAGGATTAAACAATTAACTCGGGAAATTTAGGGTGAGAGAGAGTTTGAGGAAACGTTGGATTTAAGGAGGAAATCAACTCATCACATTTCCAAGTTTAGGTGAGATCATGAAGGAAATGGGTCACAACGCGATAGATAAAACCAAGCTATGTGGATGTATTGATTGACACAGTCAAGAAATCCAGTTGGTGAGCCCGAATGAGACCGGTGAAAGATTCAACTCACCCTGTCGGTCAAGCTAGCGATGGAGCTCAGGTATATCAAGCCTGGGAGCATGTGGGAGTGTGCATCGAGCTACATAAATTGGGAGTTTTTTTTGGAGGATCATTGATTCGTGGTAAAACCGTGAGGCATGGCACAACATGGTGCACGAATAAGATTAGCATGAAGTTCGATGATCCTTTTAACGATGAGATCAACATGTGAAATCCGTAGCACACCAGAGAGAAGTTTGGAGCTCACGTAGGAATACATCACCCATGGAGGCCTTGAGTTCAAGTTTAGATGTTCGTGGTACTTGATGAAATAGCGAAAGTAAGCACCTTGATCCGTTAGCTTGGTGTTTTTCGTGGAAGTCATGGTGTCAGCAACTGAATGGTGAGGTGCTTGCCAAGTAAGAATCGAGCTTGAAATATGATGAAACTATGTGAGAGATATTTTAGAAATTCATGAGTTTGGGATTTTGGAGATTTTTGGGCTCGAAGACATAAAACAAGTTGGATAGTTCAAAAGCCCTAAAACTCTGAAACTCCGAAATTCAGAGTTTCAGGTTTTCAGGAGTCGGAGGCTGTGAGACAGTTTGGAGCTTGGCAAGAGGTGGGTCAGATTCTGAAATCCGAAAAGGGGCTCCATCGGACTTCGAAGTCTGAGTTGGTGGTGTATTCAATTGAGAACCGAGTTGAATTCCTTAGGGCTTGGTGAGTGTACCACGTAGCTCGAACGATTCATGGAGGTAAAACATTCTTCAAAAGTTTTAGCTCGAGTTTCTCGGCACAAACAAGGGCTCGTCGTTCAAAAAAATACGTGGCGAGTTATGAGGATTTCGAGCCAATTGACTTGGTTATGTAAAAGAATTCAATGGAAGTTCATGTCACGTGGCAGGGGCTCATTTGAGCTAGAAGCAGGGTGACCCCAAAACATTAATCGATGAAGTATAAGGTGGTTGCTAACATCCAACATGAATTACTTGACACCATTTCAATACGAAACGTGGAGCTCACCCAAAACGCTGTGGTGAATATAATGGAGCCAATCCAATTAAATACGCGGAAAATTTGACGGCGAGGCTTTAGTGGGTAAGTTGGGTAATTTTGATGTAAATCATGACATGCAATAACTCAGCTGAGTTATAGCAAATGAACACTATGTAAGGAGAGGTGGGCAGCGAGTTCTTCGCCAAGTCGCCCATATCGAGTTTAATACACTCAAAGGGAAGTGAAGTTTGGGGCCTGGCACGCCATTAATGGAATTTACAAGACCAAAGCCGATATAAAAAAGTGGAGTTGAATATATAGCGGCTAATGCAGAGGTTTCCATTGTAATTCAATGAAAAACATGAGACTAACCAGATAGGAACTTATTGCAAAAATCAAATGTGAGCTCATTTAGCGAGTTGTTTGCCAAATCATCACCAAGTGACTCTCAAAGCATATTTTTTCACTTAGATGGATTAAAGGGGGACTCCATGATATATTATAATATTATATTTTAATTAAATGGAGGTAAATTAAAAATTTTAATTTATGAAAGCATATTAGTAGGTTGGTTAAGCACAATTGTTGGGAAACCCTAAAAGTGACTTTCACTTAGGAAGACATAACTTTCTACCAGATTGTCAGTTTCCACAAAATTATAGTCATTGGAATTGGGAGAAAGAGAGTTGCGTCATGGAGTCATCAGAATATGGATTTTATAAATTTTTACATTCCAAAATTGAAATATTTACTTGTTCCTTGGGATGGTGCCTCAAAAGGTGGAGCTACAATTAATGAGGCAAACATCTCCAACAACAATGATTAATTATTTCATACATTCTGGCCTAGATTCTAGGATTTTCCTTCTTTATATCAACAACTCAGAATATTCTATAAATGTTAAGGGGTGCTTATTCTAAAAAAGTTAGACATTTTCCAAGTTTCCCCTCTCTTCACAAGCTTAACTATTGTGAATTTGCAGGCTCTTAAGCCTTTCTTCTAAAAATTGTAATGACAGCCTATGTCTTTCCTCATTATAATGATGCATTGTGCAAGTGTTTGAAGTAATGAGAATTATGTTTTGTGATCAATTGTATGTCCTTACATGATTTTTCTACTTCTATTTTCCTCTCTCATGTTTTCAGGTGAACTGTGCAACCAGGATTTCTTTTGCAAGTTTTGGAGGTCATCGTGCTTATCAAGGAGTGAAGTACTGTATGTAAACTGGGTTTGTAATACATGTTCATTCTTCCTCATGATCATCTCTCTTCATTAGCAAAACAGAATTTTGTCTAGCAAAACCCTTTCTTGGTGCATCACCACTTCTAGTATAGGTTATATATTTCTTGCAAATATCTCTCCCCTAATCTCATGGAAATGTTTAGCATAGGTATAATTAGTTGTTTTATTACATCAAAATTAGTGTAGTGCTTAGTTTAGGAAGAGGAAGCTGAAATTCTCTAGAGGTTCACCCCAAGTCGCAAGTGCCACAACTTAAGAGGTGATCCCATGTTACCCAATCACACCGAATGTCATGTTTACCTTCAGGCCATATGGCAGGTGCAGTGATTTGGCGATAATAGGTTGGTCCATGTCAAAGCTGCTTATGGACTTTTTGTCTTTCATATTGATGTATTTATTATACATGTTCCTACTACTGCACCACTCACATTAGGACAGTCCTTGCTAGACTATATTGAGAGCACCCTCGATCTAGATCATATAGACATATCCTTTCCTATGCCTTTTAGACGTCTTATCATCTGTAATAGCTCTTTCCTAGGTTATACACAAAACCTCACTCATTGTTATGCACGTGGCTTCACCTTCCCTCCATTCACTGATGAATAATATGTGATGGGCATGTATCACTTATGTCTCAATGACTCATTACATGATCAACCCACCACTATAGCTTACCAAGTTACTAATGCATATCCATTTGATTTTGATCAAGAGGATGACGATATTCTTGTCGGGTTTACATAGTCCCTTGGTACACTACCGCTATGGGCGACATATCACGTTGCACACTTACTCCCCTCATGTTTCCACACATCTACATAGTCTAATATTTCATATTTTTTATTCACTTTCTTTCCTATATGCATATCATATAGCGCATCATAGCACCGTCATAACCCAATGATGCACTCTTGTGATTCGATTCATACTTGACTGTTGAGGGATTACCATTACATTGAACCCCACAAAATACACTATAGGAACTAAAAATTTCATTCCATCATCCATTATGCATCATACACCATCCCTTCTATGATTATTCTACATTATACTAGTCTTCATCTACCCATTGCATTCACATCGATATCTATGCACTTCATCACATTATATATTGCACATTTTTATATCATACATACTACACTAGTCATCATTACTTATGAGTCTAGTTTTACATTTCATCCCTACATTCTACACTCTACTAGCCCTTACCCTACACACCACTTAAAATACTAGGCTATCCTAGCATAACCTATACATAGTCATACTACGCATTTTCCACATACATTCTACATACTATGCTAGGTTATATTATATATGGGTCTAGCTTTACATTTTATCACTATATATTCTATTTCTATCTATACATATCACCACATCTTGCATTTTACATATTCTACACACCTTATATTGTGTTGTCCACACCGTGCATTTACATACTTTATTCATCACTTGGTCATTTATACTATGTATCTTTCTACACATTGTCATCACCACCCTATGACACACTTTAGTTCCTTGGTCCATAATCGACTGTCGAGGGTTTAACAATCAAATGAACCTAACATTCACCATGAAATATTTCCTCATGTGACATTTCTAGCATTAGTGACATACACCTTAGGTTAAATTGTCACCTATACTATCATTTTGTAGTGGTATAAACCGTAGGTCACATCACCACTCCCCTATCATTCATCTCATAGTGACATAGACCTTAGGTTTAAATCATCACCCATTCCATCATTTTATAGTGGTATACACCTTAGGTTACATCACCACTCCCTCCTTTCATCTTGTAGTGAAATATGCTTTACGCTAAATTGTCACCTATTTCTCTTCATCATATAGTGATATACACTTAGTGCTAAATCAACACTTATCCTGATCCTTTCATCTTATAGTGATATAGACTTAGGGATAAATCATCACTCCTCTTTGTAATCTTGTAGTGGTATATGCCTTAGGCTAAATCACCACCCTATATTATTCATCTTATAGTACTCTACCCTTAGGCTAAGTCATCGCTCATCCATTCCTCAAGTTGTGATATATGCTTCGGCTATAAGGTTCACGCACATCTCTCCATATGTCGCATCTCATCACCATTACATATACACACTCACCACATCCCGCTAGAAATAAACAACACTACTCAAATATTTCCCGATGATGCACTCTTGTTTATGGTTCATTCTTGCTGCTGAGGGGGAAAAAAATGAACCTCATTTCATACACTTCCATCCACTCAAGGGGTATATTTCTCCTATCATTCCATCTTGCATTCCATTCCATCCATCCACAACATATTGCATTGTCTTGGGGGCATTAACTTTTTCTTGCTAGTGTTTTGCATGATCACTTTACTACACATGTTAGACTTCTTTCTTACATGTCATTATCTATATCATATACACATGCATGTTCACAATTTTTTTTAGTGTGATCATTGATACAGGACTCTACATGGGACATAGATGCTCGCCTTCTACCCTTCTTATACTAGTCACTGGGGGCATCCACATTCGTCTTATACAGTTGCCATTGTTTCATTTTGTACTTAACATCTTATATTAATTTTTCATACACACTTTGAGATATTGGTTATCGCTCTAACATGCTAACCGGTGTTCCATGTGCAACACTTGTTTTACAGGATTATACATCTTCATGAATCCTTATTTGTTTTTTTTTTACTTATCTACCATTGTTTGTTATTGTATGCCGGATTTTCCATTTTCTTGTGTGAACACTTGTTTTTGGTTTGTAGCGATGATGGCCTTGCATTTCTTGCAACATTGTGAGTGATGTCCCATGTTTGTAACCCACTTTGTGTGGTCTACTTGTTTTCTTACGTGTTTACACTATTGTACTTCATACTGTCTACATTGTTTGCATATTTTACACTTGTCTTATTGCATGCATGTGTTTTTGAGCTAACATTTGTTATGGCTAGCCATCCCCTTTTGTACGTGACTTGGTTTCTACCAATCGTTTTCCCCTTTCCCCCCGTACAGGGAAAAGTTCTATAGGTAAGAGTGTGGTAGGTCCTCTTTTTGGGCTGCATTCTCCTTTCAGTGATGTCGCATGCACCCCCAAAGAGGGGGGCATCGTTGAGGGTTTATACTAACACAAAATATTTACACCATTTTAGTACAGTGCACTTTCTACCATTGGCATTTTCGGTTTACATACAATGAGTAATTTAAGAGAAGTCTATGAACTCCATACATCTCTACATAACATGGTGTCCTTTGGCATTTCTATGGAGCAGTTACATGCTTGGATGTTACAGTGGGTGTGCCTCTCTACACTACTTCGTCTAGTGGCATCGGATCACCTAAAAAACCAGGACAATACAAAGATCTCTTCACACATTTTCCAGCAGAAGTCATTAAAGGTTGTAGGATACATAGCATTTCCTCCCTATACTTCTTTAACCAGAGTGGTGTGAGATCACCCAAAAAAATCGTGACAATACAATATATCCCTCTACACCCTTTTTCTCAACATGGATCAAGTGCACTTGTTCCATTTACACTTTTCTTTTCATGTATTTTACATTTGTGTACTTTATACATTTCTATACACATGTGTATTTTACACAATGTTTTTACATACACATATATTTGACTACTTGATCATTTTCTCCTTGAACATCCGACCATATGAGAAAAAAGTAGTCAAATTGGGGTCATCACCAACAACAACAACGACAGCGCAATGAAAACACACCGCGACGAAACTTGCCTTTATTACACACCATGCAGGTACACTACACACCGCAACAACTATATATGTGTTTCACCCTAGGTTCACTCTCATCACATTTTTATGTGCATTTTTCATTTTAGAATCCACACTCCTCCACATTTTTCTTTTTGTCATTATACGTTTGACTCTATTCCATCGGCATGTCTTCTACTACACTCTAAATTGATATCAAGTATACATCTCTATCTACTTTATGTTATCAAATGTTCCACTCACTAATATAAAGTGGGTGAAAAATGTAGACATAAAATCATGCACATTAAGAATTACTTAGCCCGGTATTATACTACTATTTAGAGGGTTCTCAAGTGAAGAAAGTACTAATTAATCCCACCTTTTGGCCATCTTATTTTACCATTTATTTCATCATTTCTACATATTTTCCTATGCATATCCATCTATTTCATATATGTCCCATCATTTTAGCCTAAACTGGGGTGCATAGGCCTGTATTAGGGTTCCCTGGTCCCACCTGAGGTGCAGCGGTCTATGTTCTACTTTCCCACCTCTTTTTGGGCCTCTTATAGCCATTTTTGATCCTTACATTTTTCCTAGTCGGCCATGTTGGGGTTAATTAAGAAATTAGAGCAAGAGAACCCTATAAATATAAAGTTATGAGACCATAATGATGCTCCTATTGGCACATACTACCATCACTCCATCTAGAGTTACATCCATTACATCACTTGCATCCACATAGTGTCATGCATCAAGGCTAGGTGATCTGCATCAATATGCTTAGCATAGGGGGAGGAATTATATTATATTCCATGCACACATACTATTACATTTTTATATAGTTATTATTGCTCGCTACTTCACAAAGTGCAACTAGCACAAGATATCCTAGGGCACAACATGTACACACACCAGAACTACATTTGGGTCCGAAATGAAGTGCAACACTTAGTTTAGTAAGCCCATTGTTGGGGCAGATGAGTTCAATCTGACCCATTCATTTTACATCTTTTATTTTTAGGTTTTTGATACTTTTTTGTCTTTTACAGGTCATTCCTTCACTTTGCGCTATCTCACACACCCGACGTAGTTCGTAAGATCCAGTGTGACAAACAAAGAATTTCAGGCAATCTTGCAACATTGTAGAAAACATATTCCGAGAATTTGTAGAGGCTAGGGTGCCTATTCTACGAACTAGCATGCCCTAGGGTGCCCCAGTACATTCCTAGGCACTGTAGTCCTCTTATATCTTCTAGATACGAACTTTACGGGATCCCTGAGTGATCGTTTCTACTTCCAGAATCCACAGTCAAACATGCGGAAACCTGCGATAGTCTCTAGTAATCAATTAAGTCCTTCCCTTTTACATCCTTGCACATTTAGGGTTTTATTTCATTTAGAATAATTATTTCAAATTATTTTCATATTTTCTTAGAATATTTTACAATGTTTTAGGCCCCCTATATTATATTAACTAGTTTGTTATACTTTCCCATAGTTTAGTTCAATTTTAGTTAATCAAACTCCATACAACACCTGAAAAGGTGACATCCCGATAGCTCTTTTCGAAGTAATACGATTAGCCCAAAGTGAATCATATAATGCTTTGTGCCATATCCACTTATTTTCATCAACCGGATTCCTAATTATAGTCACCAAGTTTTTATTACTTGATTCGTCCTGACCATTTCCTTTAGGGTAGTAATCTAGTGAGTGAGACAAAGTTATCCCATAACCATAGAAAAATTTAGTGGGTTCATAAGATAAAAATTGGAAGCATTATCAGAAATAATCTTATGAGGGACACCAAACCTAACTATTATATTCTCTTTAATGAAGTTACAGACAACTTCAAAAGTATCATGTTTAACTGGGATGGCTTCCACCCAATTTGTGAAATAATTAGTTACAGTCGAGACATGACTATGTCCCACACTAGATGTGGGATTTAATGCTCTGATGAAATATATTCCCCATTGCTGAAAAGATTCTTCAATTACCACTAGCCTTAGGGGAAGCGATGCTAATTTTGGATGACCGATAAACTGCTGACAAGATTTACACTTAGCCACCCACACAGATGCATCTTGGAAGAGAGAAGGTCAATGATACCTTTCTTGCAAAATATTGTGAGTTGTCATGGATGACAAGAAATGTCCTCTGCATGCTAAGTTATGGAATTCTTCCAAAATATTACTTTGTTAAATCTTATCTGCACAGTGAAGGAACACTCCATCAATTCCCCTTTTGTACAAACCATTGTCCCAAAGTACATACTTAGCTGACCTTAACTTGACCATTTGCTTCTCTTTAAAGCTCAGATGTCTAGGACATTCTCCATAAGTTAAAAAGAAAGAAATATTTGATTACCACTCATCTGTTGTACTTACAAAAAGAACCATGGGCACTTATTTGTGATTTTCATCAGGTACATGAGATTCTTCTTCATAAATTTTCTCATAAATTAATTGGCAGAAACCCTTTCCACATACAAGATTTGTCAGTTTGATTTCAAAATCATACTCTTGAACCTTGTAAATCTAATTACCTCCCTAACTATGTAACTCTTGTTGGGTAAGGATGGATTTTACCACTGTATAAGGAAGTAGAACCAATGTATGAGAATTCAAGATGTAATACCTGAAATGTTTCACTACTTGAACCACTACATAGGCATGTTTTTCAATCTGAGACATTTTTAACTCATGATCCTTCATAGGACAACTCATAAAAGTAATTAGAGATTCAACTCCTTCAAAATTATTTTGCATCGGTATGGCAGACACTGTATGAGCTGAGGCATAGCTATAAATAATAATATCCTTTTGAAATTTTGGACAAACCAGAACATGAGCATGAGATATAGCTTATTTGATCTCACTGAAGGAAATTTTACCATCAAAACTTCATTGGAATGGGAACTTTCCTTTCATCATCTCAATAATGTGTTGCATCTTATCAGTGAAATCTGGGACAAACAGTCTCAAGAAATTAACCTTCCCAAAAAGATGAATGTACACCTGTTTTACTTGAAGGAAGGCAAAGAATTTTGTCACAACATGTCCCAATAATTTACCTTCTGTGACTCCAAGCATAGATTTCTTGGGATTCAAATAAATCCCATGTTGCCAACGCCTTATTAGAATTTTCTCAGGGTGATCACAGTGGTCATGCCTATTCTTAGAAAATATCGTAAGGTATTTTAGGTACACCACAATGATTTTTTCCATTAAATTTTTGAATGCTAGATCTAATCCCTTTAGAAAGTAGCTCCATTGTTAATCAACCCAAATGGCATCCTCTGATAAGAAAACGTACCCCATGGGGTGGTGAACGTCATCTTATGTTGATCTTCCGCAACAATTGCAACTTGATTGTATCCCAAAAATCCATCTAACATATAGAGCATTTCAGACCATGTTACTGTTTATAGTACTTGATCCATAATATGCAGAGGGTAATTGTATTTCAGCGAATATTGGTTGAGATTTCAAAAATCAACGTAGATACAAATTTCTCCATTTTTATTGCATATAGGGACAATGTTGGCTACCCATGTAGAGTGATGAATGGGGAAAATAATTATTGCATCCAACATCTTCTAAATTTCTACAAGAATGGTTCCTGAAATCTTGGGGTTGTAATGTCATTGTTTTTTTCTGTACAGTTAAGCATCTGATTTAAGGGGAATACTATGTTGCACATCCTTCAATTTGAAGGATTTCAAATATGCGTAGAACCATGCCACAAAATCCATATATTTCTTTAAGAGTGCAACAAAATTCCTATTTTCCTCAGGAGAACAACATTTACCAATGTGTATAATCTATGGTTGCTCAGGGGAGCCCAATTTAACCTATTCAACCTTAGCAAAAGAATTGGATTCAGATTGTTTCTTCTTTTGAATGAAGTGATCATGCTTATCAAACAATCCTTCAAGATACATCAGGCCTTTGAGAATTTTGTTTCCCTTCAGCTCTAGGACTTCTCCATTTATTTCCTATTGTGAGACAAAGATGGATTCATGGAAAGACGATTCAAAACCCTCAAAATAAATCTTGCCAAAATTACTAAAATTTTCAAGAAAAGTCAAGATCTATTGGTCATCATTGAAGACCTGCCAATATGAAGAATTATAAAGGACACTGGGCCGATAAACTATCTCAATAGTATATTTATCCTCATTGATCTCCAAATGGGGAAGAAATAATGAAGTAAAAACTGCAAGGGAATCTGCCTTATCATTGTGATCTTGTGGCATTTCTTTGATTGAAAAAGAGTAAAAATATTCAATACAGTCTAAAACCTTGTTTCTATAATGTTTCAAATGATAATTTTTCACTTGATAGACATTCTTAACTTGATTGAAAATGACCTCCGCGTCTCCTTATGTTTTTAGATTCTTGATTTGTTTTTCTTTTGCCATCTCTAATCCTAATAACAATGCTTCTTACTTGGAGGTGTTGTTAGTATTGTCAAATTATAATTTGAATGAGAAAGGAAAAATTTCAAACTCGGGAGAAATTAATACCACACCAACGTCAAACCTAGAAGTAGAGCAACTACCATCAAACTCCAAATTCCATATCACATTGGAATCTTCTTCCTATACTGAAATGGACGTGAAATCTTGGTCTAAGGTCATAAATTAGTTCCCTAAATGAGAATCTTCAAAAAGGATTTAGGCTTTAGGATCATCAAACTTAGGGACTAGGTATTTCTCTTCAACTTTGGGTTTGAGAACACACATGGTTCCATTATTTGATATTTTGGCCTTCGTCCAATCCATATGAATCTCTCCACACACATCCCTGCAAAAACCTCTTCCAAAAAAGATACCATATGTTGCTAGAGTATCCGTGACTAGAATAGTTATCTTGACCCTCTTCTCCAGAAATGCGACAAATGCAAACTTTGAATCCTTGATGTGACTGATAAGCGGGACCTGCTTAGTTTCCATGGAGTAGCACCATCCAAATGGTTTCGTAATAGTGAAACCAAGAGCGTGAGCCACCTTTGTAGGCATAATATTATCTGAAGCCCGATAATCAATAATGCAATTGCTGAGTTTGAAACCATTAATGAGAAAAGATAAATAAAATGGCTCAATATTTCCAGAGGAAGAGGTTGATGCCATATTATTTTGAGATATAAGATGAACATGATTAGGGAGGAGTCCTTTTGATGCAACATTTGGTGGTATTGCGGCCATGTTTCTAATAAAATTGTCAAACCTTTTAAATTTCTCTGGATTGGACTGTAGGTATTATGCTTTAGAAATTTGAATCATGGTTCTTTTAGCATGATCAATGATATCAAAATTAGTGTAGGAAGGGAAAATTGAAGGCAAAGATCCTTTAATATTTACTTTTGGATTTGAGGAATTGGTCTTAGGAACGATGGAAATAGGAGGATTAGATGTAGTGGTAACTTTCTTGGTAGTGGGTTTCTCCTTTGATTGCACAGGTAGAGGAGTCCATTTTTGAAAATAAATATCAGATTGTCTTTCTCTTTAGGTCTCTCCACATCTTTCCTTAAATTTTGAGATTGAGTAAATACAAAAAAGGATTTAAACACTAACTTTGTAATCATATTCTTCTTATTTCAGGTACCCAATGTTGGAGTCACTAGTTGAATCATCATACAACTCATCAGCATAACCAAAAGCTTCGAAGTCATCATTGGCCTCATCACTTCTTCTTCAACTACCTCAAAAACTACATTAAAAATGGGTGCTTTAATGGCCAATTTAGGTTGTGTGGATGGAAAGTTATTCCTATCTCTTGTGGGAGTATCATTCTTTTTATTAAAATTCGTCCTCAAGATATCCCTATAAGGTAAGTTTGACGCATGCTGAGACATCTGCTTCTTCATATTCAATAGATAATTAGTCATTGTTGGATCATGGGATTAGTAGTACCTTGAGAAGTAATTTGATTCTTATCTTTGGAAGAGTCAATTCTGATCTTTCCTGATAGGATAAGATCACCTTCAATTTTTGTGGCCATTGCTTTTACAATGGACAAGTTAGGAATATTAGATCTCCTTAGAAAAAAACCTACTTCAAGAAGTTGTGTAATGACAAGAAATATTTTTTATTCTCGAGAGTGGGAATGACAAGTCTGGGATTTTATGGACCAAATTATTGAACTTGGCCACGACATCACGCATGAGATGATGCGGTTATTTCATCATATGTGTGAACTGAGATAACAATGCATGCGAATCTTCCATGAGTTTAAACCCGGCCTCAAACCGTGCTCTCATGGTAGCCCAATTGGTAATACATGTAGTCAAAAGGTGGTAAACCAATTCCATAATAGTGTCTTAGAGTGTCTTGACGAACAATCGAATATATACATCTTCATGAGCCACTCCCAAAACTCCACAAGATACAAAGAATGGAGCTACGTGTTCTTTTGGGTGTTGCTTTCCATCACCATTGAATTTCAGGAAATTATTACAGGATCCATGTGGAAACTCATGCAGTGGCGAAACCAATGCAATAGGACCAATAGTAGGACTCCACGAAACTAGGGCTTGTGGTTGTTGTTGTCCAGCCATTCTTCTTAAGGTGGTATGTGCAATAATCCAGGTATCAATCAATAATAATTCCAAGAAAGTGGCTGAGGTGTCTTGTGCCTGTGTAGAATAGTTCCTACGCATAGGTGATGAACTGCTAGCACGTCTCGTAGAACAAATTTCTAGTGCAAGATTAAAATTATGTTGTTTTAGCAAATTGAATAAGGGATCAATTTATCCTCTTGCTCAACTTGCACATGTATACTCCCTTCTTGCCAGCTTCACTATGGAAATAAATAATAAAACAAAAGTAAATATGGAGTCACTAATGCTATAAAATAATTAGTCTTTCTTATCCGTTCGTTCCCCAGTGGAGTTGCCAAAAACATTGTGTGTGATAATCTTTTGATCTGCATTTGCTTAAGTTAAAGCACATTCCTATCTATTCTTTTCCTTTTCCAATAAACTTCCTTCTTCTCTCTTCTCTCTTTCCCTTACTCATATTCACTTCTAATGAGAATAAATATACTAAGATGAGATCCCAACCCCAATGGTTAGAATAATCTAAATATTGTACATATATTTTGGTGTGGTTTAGATTAGTAATGAACATGGAGCCTCCATTTTATTGGAGTGACTTTGTCCCGTGTACTGAAGTTGAACCTCATATTTTTCTTTAACAAAATATCCAACTAATAGTTTTTGGTGACTCCACTAGAGAATAAGTAATGAAGCAGAAACCGCAAGGGAATCTGTCTTATTATTGTGATCTTGGACTATAGATAGAAGTGAAATGTATACCTTCTTAGGACATGTGAAGGGTTGCTAAATTTAGGTTGTGCAGGAGAGTAGGTTTTATTTTTGATGGTTTTATAGGGATCTTCCCCGACTGTACATTTTATTTTTGGTGCAAACTGATTGATGCAGGAAGTTTTTTTTATGAGAAAGTTGATTGATGTGGAAAGCTTTCTGAGGATGCCTTTGATATTTTGATTTTTTGGAAGGCTTATCAATGCAGGAAGCCTTTTGACATGGGTAGCCATCCATCGATGAAGTGGTCTACTTTTGTTTGAATTTTTTGATTTTGCTTTTGGGATAGCCATCCTTCGAGGGATTGGTCATTTTTAACAGGTAGTTTTCCTTTAAGGGATCAACCTACTTTTTGATAGTATGATTTTTACATTTTGATAGTTTTCCTTTGAGGTATCCATCTATTTATTTTGATAGCATTCATCCATAGATATTTTTTTGACTTTATTTGCACTGAGGAAAAAATCTAATAGACCATTTTGAGGAGGGGAAGAGATGTGTGCACAAACTACACATATGTGCCCCATGACATGTCTTCAATTAGTATGCAAGGTGGATGAGTGTAATGATTATCAGGTTCCTACTAAGGAGGAACTTTTCCATATGAAAGATGTGATGAATAAAGCCGTGGTGCTGATCTTTAAGGTTTGTAAGGATATTAACGGAAGACCACATACTTTCAAATCATTACGATGATAAAATCAATGGTTGATGATGGGATAAGATATTGGATGTGAGTACTATCATGATGGTCAAGATGTTAATAGTAGAAATTTCACAAGTGTAAGGAATTCAGAGGTTCCTTTTAAGGTATACTATCAAGGGAGGCTATACGATAAGCTCCCAACCCATGCTAGATGGACCGATCCAATCAAGAGAAAACTCTCCACGTTTACTCCTTTCTAGAGTACTGAAATTTTGATTAGATTGAGAGGACAACGCTGGTGAAGATGTGCTAAGGGGATGTGTGTAAAGTAATAATTTCAAAGTTTTAATAGATAGAATACCCCCTAGTGTGATAATGTGGATAGAGATAACATGTGCTGAATGGAATGACATCTTTCATCTTAGGATGATGAAAGATTCGATAATGATTGATTGAGTCAATGGTAAATAAAGGATGATGTGATAAAGGAGTTAATAAAATTATAAATGAGATATGAGAGGACAATTAATGAGGAGGGAGAGATGACGAAGCTTTGGTTTTGTCTTTTCTTCGTGTATGACAATTTATGATTTGTGTAGGTGGGTGAACCGTACTGATTTGAGAGGAGAGACCTTCAAGGGAAGATGATGAGAATATGTTTGAGAAGGATTTGCCAAGAACTGATTGAGTATGATCCCCTCATCCTGAAAATATTGGTGAGGACAATGTCAATGACTCAGGTGTAGATGTTGATGAGATCAAGGGACCTTCAATGGAAGGTTTTAAAGATATGTTTGAAAGAATTTTTCTAATACAAGATTGAGAATGCCCCCTTGTCTTGCAGATGTCGTTGTAGACACTAGCAAGGGTGGAGGTGTAGATTGTATCTATGATGGATTAGGATGGTCTTATTTGTTGGGATTAGCACACTATTTGTACAGGTAATAAATTAGATTCAAGCATACATGCAAATAAAAGAGGATATTCTACCAGAAGAAATACACAAAACAAGAGACATAAATCAACACCAAATTTAACATGGTTTACCCTGTGTGTGCTACATCCATCAAGAAACAAGACAATCTATTATCCAAAGTTTTGACAAGCTATACAATGAAGATTTATAATCTTCCACACCTCTTAGATGTACAATACTTTCTTCCTCTCAAGATTTTTCTTCTTCTCCAAGAATTCTCTATCTCACAATTATTCTCACAATAATCATCAAATTTTTTACAATTTCTTCTTAATTCTTACTTCTAAACCCTAGTTTTCATGCTTATATAGGCTTATACAAACTTAGGGGAACTTAGCCATCCAATTACAATCAATAGATCTTCTTTAATACTAAAAATAGATATAATTCTAGTGAGTTATTTAAAACACTCGTACACAGGTAACCGACGTTGGTTAGCCCTAACCGATGTCGGTTCCTCCTTGCCTAACCAATGTTGGTCATAGGTGACTGATGTCGGTCCCCTCCATAACCGATGATGGTTACTTTTTTTTCCAGCAAGTTTCACATTGCATGCAAATCCAAAGCAATTGAGCTCCACAACTCAACATTCTCCCACTTGGAGATTAGTTACTACACCATACCTGTATAACATCATTCTTGGATCCTTCCTTAGCTTTGTTTCTTCCTCCTAAAGTATTAAACTCAAAGACCAAAAGAAGTTGAGTGTAGCTCCAATTTATCCTTTACTAACGTCTTTGTTAGCATATCAGTAGGGTTCTCACTCGTATGAATCTTTTCCAGATTTAACTACCCATCCTCCAATACCCACCTTATGAAATGATACCTCAACCGAATGTGTTTCGTTCTCGAATGAAACGCTGAGTTCTTTAACAAATAGATTGCAATCTAACTGTCACTAAACAATTTGTAATCATCTTGCTCCTTTCCCAACTCTTTCATGAACCTACTCATCCATATCATCTCCTTGATAGCCTTTGTAGCTGCAACATAATTTGCCTCTGTAGTAGACCAAGCCACAACCTTTTACAATCTTGAAATCCAGCTAACTGTCATCCCACTTACTGTGAAATTATATCTAGTAGTGTTCCTCCTACCATCCAGATCTTCAACCATATCTGAATCAATATAGCTATATAATGAAATATCCAAACATCCATAGTATAACTGCATGTTGGATGTCCCTCTCAAATACCCAAGTATCCATTGGACTACTTTCCAATGCTCTTTACCTGGATTGGCCATATATCTACTCACCACTCCCACTTCCTATGCAATGTCTAGTCTGGTACAAACCATAGCATACATGAGACTCCCAACTGTTGAAGCATATGGTACTCGTGTCATGTATTTGACCTCCTCTTGTGATGAAGGACACTAATCTTTGCATAATTTAAAGTGTCCAGCCATAGGTGTACTAACAGGTTTTACATTCTGCATCTTAAACCTTTCTAACACCCTGTAGATATAATCCTCCTAAGATAAATACAATTTCTTGTTCTTCATGTCTCTGTATATTTACATACCAAGGAATCTTTTTGCATCTCCTAAATCCTTCATAGCCAATGTGTGAGCTAGCTTTCCCTTAAGCTCACCAATGTCCTACATACTATATCCTGCAATAAACATATCATCCACATATAATAACAAAATAATATAGCTTCCATTTCCATGCTTCTTGAAATAAACACAATGGTCAGATTCACATCTTAAGTAACCATGCTCATGCATAAAACTATCAAACCTCATGTACCATTTCCTTGGAGTTTGTTTGAGCCCATATAGGCTCTTTTTCAACCTACACACTAATTTATCCTTACCCTTGACTTCATACCCAAGCGGCTGCTACATATAAATATCTTCATCTAAATCACCATAAAGGAAATCCGTCTTCACATCTAGTTTCTCTAAATGCAAAGCATCTACTACAACTAAACTCAATATACAACACGAATATAATTCATCTTAACAATTGGAGAAAATATTTCACCAAAGTCACTATCTACTTTCTATACAAATCCCTTTACTACAAGCCTTTCCTTGTACCTTTTCTATCCATCCTCTTCTTCCTTGATCATTTAAACCCACTTGTTCTGCAATTTCCTCTTACCTGCTAGGCAACTTAACCAAATCCCAAGTCTGGTTTTGTTCCAAGGATTCCATCTCCTCATCCATGCCATGTTCCCACTGTATGTTGGATCTCATCATGCATTGCTTCTTCAAAACTCTCTGGTTCACCATTATTAGTCAATAAAAAATAAAATAGAGAAGATGTAAATCTTTCTGGAGGTTTGCTTACCCTTTGTGATCTTCTCATAGGAGTTTGGGGTACCGAAGGCTCATTTTGGACCTCCTGGACATTTGTATCTAAATTTGTCAGTGACTGACACCGGTCACATGTAACCAAAGTCGGTTCTAGCTCTTCTATAACTGATACCGGTTCTGCTGACCGATGCTGGTCAGGGGTCAACTGACACTAGTTACTGTGTAACCCTGTTGGTATTACTTTTAAATCTGAGAGTTCATTTTCATCCATAAATTTCTCAACCGGTTCATCCTTGGGTACCAAAATTTGATCCCTGTACATTCTCTTTTCATTCCATTCAATATCACAACTCCTAATAATTTTAGAATTCTCTAAATCCCAAAAACGGAATCTGAAATCACCAGATCCATAACCAATGAAAGTGCATCTCTTGGATTTTGCATCCATCTTTTTCCTATTTTCCTTATCAATATGCACAAAATCTTCTGAACCAAAAATTGTAAGAAAAGAAAGATATACCTATTTTCCAGTCCAAGCTTCCTCTAGTATTCCTCCATCTAGTGAATTTGAAGGCCCACGATTAATCAAATAAAACATTGTATCAACTGCTTCTGCCCAAAATTGCAAGGGCAATCCAGAATGTATCCTCATACTTCTAGAACGTTCCATGATTTTCCTATTCATTCTCTGTACAACATTATTCTCCTGTGGTGTTCTAGGAACCATGCTTTCTCTATGTATTCCCTTCACTGAACAATAATAATTGAAATCCTTGCTACAGTATTCACCACCATTATCAGATCTAAGACACTTTAACTTTGAATTTTCTCAACAAGGGATTTCCATCTTTTAAAAGTTTCAAAAACATCATATTTATGTTTAATACGATAAACCCATACCTTCCTTGTAGCATCATCAATGAAAGTAACATAATACTGGTATCCTCCATGAGAAGCTACCTAAGATGGTCCCCACACATCTGAGTGTACAAGCTCCAATTTATGCCCCTTCTTAGTTACCCCCAACTTTGAGAAATATCACTCTCTTTTGTTTTCCAAAGATACAATGCTCACAAAAATCAAGATCTAAATCTTTCAAATCTGATAACTTACCCTTAGCCTTTAAGATTTGCATTCCTTTTTTACTCTTATGGCCCAACCGATTATGCCACGTACATGCATCTGAATTTGAAGTAGATAATGCATAAAAGGAATTAGTAACACAGGTAGATAAATATAACGTTCCTACCTTCTTACCTCTTGCCACAACAAAATCACCCTTGGTGACTTTTCAAGAGTCTCCTGTAAAAGTAACCATGCAACCAACTTCACCTAGTTACCATGCAGAAATAAGATTCCTCCTAAGGTTTGGCACATGCCTCACATCTTTCAATACCCATGTATTTCCATTATACAATTTAAGATGAATTTCCCCTTTTCCAGTAATATTTCAAGGTTCATCATCACCCAAATAAACATGCCCAAAAATTCCCTAGACATAATTTCTGAAATAACCCTTATTAGGGGTTGTATGGAAAGAAGCTCCTGAATCTAAAACCCATGATTCAATTCTATTATCTAAAGAAATAATAAGAGCATCTTGCATTACCTATACTGTAACAAGATTTACTTCTTTACTTTGTCTGGTTGTTGGTTCTCTTTATCCTTTGACTAACAATCTTTCTTTGCATGTCTTTTCTTTCCACATTTCTAACATGTAATTCCCTTACCTCTGGATTTAGATCTTTTATCCCTTGACTTTGATTTCCCGTTATTCTTACTCTTGGATCTCTCCTTCTGTCTACCCCTACTTTTTACATTCAAAGCATTCCTAGATGATGATTCCTTTTTACTCTTCCTACGAATTTATTCATTCAATATTATACTAACCACATCATCATACTTCAAAAAATTATTATCAGATGTTGTATTACTAACAGCCATTACCAAGTTATCCCAACTATAAGAAAAAGAACATAAGAATAAAAGTGCTTTCACTTCATCATCAAACGGTATATCAACTGATTTTAACTAATTTACAATAGATATAAAATCATTTAAATGAATATATGCAAATCCACCTTCATGTATCTTAGAACTAAATATTTTCTTCATCAAATACAATTTATTTGAAGCACTAGGTTTTTCATATAAATTAGAAATATATTTCATTAACCCTACCGTAGAAGTCACTTTTGTAATATTGGAAGCCAGGGAGGCTGTCAAGCTCAATCTTATAGATCCCAAATCATTTCTATCAAGAATCTTCCATTCTTCATCAGTCATTTTCATAGGTCTAGAATTCTCATCCAATGGTAAATAAAAATATTTTTGATACAGATAATCCTCAATTTGCATCTTCCATAATTGATAATTTTGGCCGTCAAATTTCTCTACCTTATATTTGTTTTCTTCTACCATTGTTGTAGCTCCCACTCAATCAGAAAACCCTCTATGAGTAAATCTATCAATAGATAAAACCCTCAAACAAATCTCTGATACCGGTTCTTGGGATTAGCACACCAGTTGTACAGATATTATATCAGATCCAAGCATACATGCAAATAAAAGTGGATATTCTACGAGAAGAAATACACAAAACAAGAGACATAAATCAACACCAGATTTAATGTGGTTCACCTAGTTCAAGCTACGTCCATCAAGAAACAAACCAATCTATTATCCAAAGCTTTGACAAGATATATAATGAATATTTACAATCTTCCACACATGTTAGATGTACAATACTTTCTTTCTCTCAAGATTTTTATTCTTCTCCGAGAATTCTCTATCTCACAATTATTCTTACAATAATCATCAACTTTTTGCAAGTTTTTCTTAATTCTTACTTCTAAACCCTAGCTTTCATGCTTATATAGGTGTATACAAACATAGGGCACTTAGCCATGCAATTACAATCAATAGATTTGCTTTAATACTAAAAATATATCTAATTCCCGTGAGTTAATTAAAATGCTCATACACAGGTAAACGAAACTGGTTAGCCCTAACTGATATTGATTCCTCCTTACCTGACCGATGCCGGTCATAGGTGACCGATGTCGGTCCCTCCATAACCGATGATAGTTACTGTGTTTTCCTGCAAGTTTCACATTGCATGCTAATCTGAAGTTATTGAGCTCCACAACTCAACATTCTTCTGGGATAAGATCATTCACGAGGAAGAGTCATTAAATTATGGCTTTAAGCATCTTATAAGCCTCTATGCTATGACCTAGGCTTTGATGGTAGGCATAAGTTTTTTCTTGATCATACCAGATAGGTTTCTAAGTATGTGGATTGGGTATTTTTATGGGTGGTAATGTGATAAATTAAGGATGCATGAGAATCTCAAGGATGTCAATGTAATTCCATTTTGGGGGATTGGGATTAATAGATTTTGATTTTGATTTACAAGAACACTTGATAGGACACATCTTATTTTTGGATGTGGGTGGATGTATGGATGTCATATGGTGTTGAAGCATCATAGGGACGTTGTGAGGCTGATAAGAGAGAGGATGTAACCCAAGGAAGGGATAAGACGTGGGATTGATAAAATAGGATGATGGATGAGGTCCCAAGATAGACGAGGAGGGACAAATTATAGATGAGATATGGTTTGTCTATGTAATATGATATTGAGATAAAGGATGGGGTCCTAAAATGGATGATGAGGATGGAACTTTAGATGTGATATTTTTTAGATTGTGATGAACGATAGGGTCCCAAAATGGATGGTAAATTTGAGACCCTATATGATGTGTGTTTTGATTTTGTAGCATTTTCTTTAGACATAGTAGAGTTCCTCATGACGGAAGATGAGGGTGAGGTCATGGATGTGACGGGGTTTGATTATATAGTGTCTGATTCTGGACAAGGTTCTAGATTGGAAGACACATGAGGATTCAGGGATATGATTGGTTATGATTCAGATGAGGGAGATGTTGTCTATAAACATGATTGAGATGGCTTACATTTATATTGGATACCTAATTATTTGATTTGTTTACAAGATGGTTGGATGTCAGGATCTTCAGTTATAGGTTCCACCTTTGTAGAAATTTCCAAATTCGAGTCTTAAGGGTGCATGGAGGTAATAAGTGATTATATAGTAGACAAAGGTGACATTGATGTGTGAGGGCTACTGAAAATAAGATCCAGGAATTCTAAATATTCTAGGGGCAGTGTCGGTAATGAAGGGGTATCCTTGTGGGAAAGATCATGTGTGATAGTGTTGATGATGTTACTTGAAGGATGTGTAGTATCCATATGGAATGACTCTATTAAGGGTGTTTGATTAGAAAGACAAGAAATGACGATGTGTAGTAGTCGCATCTGGTTCATACAGGAGACCTAGGAGAATCTTTTGGGAGATGCGTAGCCATTGAGGATCGAAATTTCCTTCTTCGATTGCTAATAGATTTCTAGGATTTTTTTAACATGGTGAAGGAGCCATCAATAGTATGGGAGTAGTGGATTTGCAAGGGTGGATGAGATCATCAAGGTTTTTACACGATTAATAAAACAACACGATTAGTTCATGATTGAGGTAGTGAGAAGGTCTATTGTATTGATAAGGCATTTTCCATCTAGTGACTAAGTCAACATTTGATTCAGTTGTTCAGTTATCTTTGATGAGTAGATGAGGTTTGTAAATAGTCTAATTTTGACATGATGTAACACTGACTAACAAATGTTAGCTAAAGGAATCCAACAAGACTAGCAAAACCTAAACAGATGACTATAGAGTACATTAGGGATCGAGTTGTACCAATTTAAACCCTAAGGAAGGTGCTAGGCTAAATGTTGAAATCCTAAAAAATACCTGTGCACTGACCAAATTAGATTATGAGATGATTATTGCCTAACACCAGTGACTCATGGCTAGTATGTGAGACTAAGGATCCTCCATAAGGTGCATGAATGACCTAGTAATTTCAGGTATATTTACTAAAATAAATTTAGAGGATTTATAAGCTTACTGACTTCATGGATGTTTTTTTATACAAACCTAGAAATCATCCCAGTCAAAAACATATATTGGGTCCTATAGTAGCGGCTTAAACAAATTGTGCAATGCGATATGCAACATGTACGCGGTATAGCATGGTATGCGTTATTGTCGCATTACACGTTATAGCACATTACGTGTTCCTTGAATTAAGTGCAATAACAAACCAAGCTCTACTAGACCTTGGAAGATGCTTTGGTTTCCCAATACCCACGAGCCTTACCTGATGTTAAAACACAACAACCTGCGATGTTTGATGGCTGAAAATGCATAGAATTCAATGGACTTGCTTGCAAGGATGATAAATCCGTGTTCAAGACAATTACAATCTTCCTAGTGATAAGATATTCCTGATAATAGTAAATGATATAACTATCAATGCAAAGGCTAAAGGGGACTATACTTTTTTTATTTTTTTAATATATGTAAGGTTTTTATTAATATTTATTGGTCAAACTATGCCTTTTATACCTCTATTTTTTAGTGATTGTAAATGTCTCATCTTTTGTCATGATATAGATAGTTGTTTGACTTCTCCAAAGGTGATAAAAATTATACAGTACCAAACTAGGACTAATTCTATACATATTCTAAAAATGGCTCAAATTAGATTTTCGATATGATTTTTACAGGTAGTTGCAAAGGCACAGAGCGGCTAATCCGTTATTTTTCTAGATTTGCTAAAATATTTGTAATCTTAGGGGTCAAAAGACATAAAAAATAGGAATACTTACTAGAAATATTTTGGTGAATCGTCAGCTAGATGCTCCTATCTATCTTTCTACCAAAGTGTTTCTGTTAAACATAGCCTGGGATAATCGCTCAACGATTCTAGGAATGGGGGCATCGACTGATTATTCTGACTATATTTTTTGGCTGACAAATTACAGGAGTACATAGATCGACATTTTAGTTTTTTATACCCAGGTTACACTTAAGCTATTTTTAAAAAATAGTAGTTTATAAGACTATACTCGAAATGCTACGATTCCATGTTCGTATAACATCTATCAAATTTTGAGTGTAGACTAGAAGTCTCAAATAACTCGTACAGAGTTGAGAGTTTCTTGTTTTTCAAAAAAAGTTTCACTTAAGACCCCCTTGATTGGCCCCCCATTTCTTGAATGCACTTACCACAGGTTGAAGAAGAGTATTACATGAATGCCTCCAATGGAATCTCTGCTTCCACAATGAATCTCCTCAGACATGACCTAAATTCTCTGTATGAAGCTTTTATAAAAACTAAGTGTAGGCATGAGCAAGATATTATCTGAGGATCTTAGAGAGTAGTTAGCTTACATAACAAGTCCTATCTTGTAATCGCTATTAATTTAGTTTTTTCAAGTCAATAACTTGATTAGATACTGGTTAAAACCACTATTAGTCATGGATGTTAGATAAGTGGGTGAAGTATCCAAATGGTTATGGGGAGGTTATAAGTGCGAGTCTGTAGAGGTCACATACAATAGTGTGTAATAATTGAATACACTAACACTAACTTTCCTTTTAACAATTATACTTGATGTAGTAGAACAATGAAATTGGTTAGGTGAACTTTAGAAAGGGCTAATAGATATGATTTATGGGTCATACGATCAACTATATATGAGTAAATGCTAGATGTGTAAATGGATGATAAAATGAAGAAATAATTGTTTGATATATGATAGGAAACTGATGTGATATTCAAATAGGTGCTAGCGGACATGGATATGGGGACCTTAGCAGTGCTAACTTCAAAGGTGTCTAGAAATGGGAAATGTAGAAAGGTATTCATATGGGCCCATCCGATTTTGATGGGAGAAAAAAAGCTCCCTCCCGAGTCTGAAAACAATCCTAGCATCATATGAAGCAACCTGTGCAAAAGAATCAAATGGAGATTGTTCTAAGGATGCATAAAGGGGGTTTTAGGCTTTGGACAATCAACTATCATGCATCAATACTTGCTGAATTGGAATTTAAATTAGCTTTACATAGATAAATGTGGAAAAATATCGAAACAAGAATATAGCTAAAATATTCAAGAGACTTAAGGATCCATCCCTGATCAATGTTATATATGATTGAAATTAAATTTTAATTATATTTTGAAGTTGAAATGTTGACCACATCTATAAAGAAATTAATATAGTGTAATTTATAAGATTTAAACCTCTCAGCCATCGTTGTCAAATTAGTCCAACAATGAGAGATGTATGATGTTTAAATCGAATTCCCTAAATAGGTCTAGTTAGCATATCTATTGCAAAATTAAGGCAATAGGAAATGTGAAAGGTGTGCGGTTTCAAAGGAGCACAGATGAAAGCAGAACTCAAAACCAATATGTATACGATATTTTCTAGGGATGTATATTCATCAAGGCATCTACATGCAGGGGTTGGTTTCAGAGGGTTTAGAGATTCAGAGTGACTCTCATGTTACATGAAATGACATGGCTAGAGAGTTATAAAGGCATTACAGGTGTTTGTTAGTCACAAATTACTGGTCATTAAGAGTAATCGCAACTAACTCCCTCCACTAGTGTTATCTCTCTATGTGCTATTTGTTGGTTAATGTGTCCGTAGATCCAATGAATACATTTGATTTCAAAATTAGATTATTGTGCAGTGTGAATAGTTAGTCAACTATACAAATCACTCTCTTCCCTCCATCATTCCCTATTCAAAAATCTTCAAGTTCTCTTATTCTTCCACTAACTTTGGAACTAGACCTATGATTATGGTTGAAGACCCAAATATTCATCTTGTTGTCAAACCATTTACTCTTTAGTAGTACTTTAATCACAAATACAGATCACAAATAATCTATTGCCACATAAGTTGACGTCCTAATATTCATCAGACATCTTCGTCAGTATTTCCATGTTAGTTGGCATTTAAATGTTATTTAAAACAACCATATAATGCACTGGTTGCCTTGTGAAGGAGGAAGTGCATGTTTTTACTACAAATGATTGCAAAGTTGACAGGGAATTGAAGCACTTGCTCTGGTCCTAAACAATAATCAAACAAATGAGCAAGTTTCAATCCAACTCACTACTCGCTAAGGAATCAGATTCAACCATCAATGTATTGTATTATCCTGTGTCTATTGACACTCCCTCGATATAGTTGTGTCAAGAATATGTAATCAAAGATCAATAAAATTGACATTCTCCTTTACCTTGCAATACTTGCTCCTATGAATTCATATTGTGTTGAATCAAGGGCCACATGTGACTCTAGAAGGCAACTCTCCTATAATGGATCCCAAGGATTTTTTATTAACCACACGTATCGAATTCACCATTAGGCCTTAATTCCCATGATTTTTACCTACCCACATACTCGATAGATAGCATACATATTGCTTTCTAAAACTATGATCTCCTTACAAAGGCTCAAGAGAAATGCACATACTTTTCTTGCAAACAATTATTTGAACTTGATTTTCCCGCATTACTCTTCATGTGAAGACATAAGCATGGTTATGTCATGGTTTCATAAGAGCTTGTTTCGCTAATTCCTTTTGTCCATGCAAGTAGTATGTATTAGCATTAGCTCTTATAACAAGTTATAAACAACCAAACATAACATCAGATGTGTCAAAATCATCTCACATAGCAAGGTAAGGTAAACTCATGTAACTTCTCAAAGCATGCATGTCTTAGAGCTATACAACTATCAAGTCTTTTATGAGTATTGGCTACTAAGCGTTATTACACAGTTTAGAGTTGACTATTTTACGCATAATTATGTACTATCATTGATGAAAAGGGAGGACGTATTTTATTGCTTAAGAGGGTAAGTGCGCCAAGTTGGGGGGCCAAAAGGGGGTCTTAAGGGGACACATTTTTCTGAAAAATAAAAAACTTCAACTTGTACGAGTTTTTTCGAAATAGTTACACTCAAAATTGGAAGATGTTGTATAAAAATGAATTGTATACATTTTGAGTCTAGTTTCTAAGCTACTAAATTTTATTGAAAATGGATAGGTTTAAGTAGGTCAAATAACTAAAATACCAACAGATGCTCCTATTTTTGTTAAAAAACATAACAGAGTGACTTACGTGCCCCCCACCATTTTTTTTAGCACCATTTAGTAGTTTTTAAAACCCTTTGGTAGAAAGATAGCTAGGAGCATCTTGTTTGTGCTCCATTTTTTTAGATTTTTTTAGCGAGTATTTATTTATGTATGATTTTTCTAGTAGAGAAATTTTATGTTTTGAAAAATAACGGAGCTCCGACCGTGCCCCCCCCCTAACTACCTCAAAAAATATCAAAAATTAGATTGTTCTTTCTTGAATATGTATAGAATTAGGCCTAGTTTAGTGCTAGTATAAAAAAAATTCAATTTCGATGACCAAAAAAAAAAGATACACCATGAAAGATAGACATATTTAAACTCCAAAAAAATAGCTATAAAAAGGCATAGTTACGAAAATAAATAATATGGAAACCTTGTATTAGTCAGAAAATTTGAAAATTTATATTTTTAGAAAGAAGAAACTCTACTCTACATCGTGGTATAATTTTTTTTAAACGAATCGATTGTTTTATTTTGATTTATCATAGAGGAAGCGGCATTTTTTACATTTTCTTGCAAAAACACGTTGTTTGTTGTGTTTGTACAGGTCCATGCCTCAGGCTTGGGGATTCAAACTAGATCCCAAGCCTTGAGGCATGGCTTAGAAAAAGAGAAAATATAAAATGTGTACACGTTTATCTTTGTTTATATATTGTGGCCCCCCAACGTCCCTTGCATCTCTTTCACGGGAATTCTGTAAACATTTTTTTTATCTGTAATTTTCTCTACATTCTTGCACAATTTTTTAGTAGTTCATTTTGTCCCCCTACCCCACTAGTTGATTTTTTCTAATCATGGGTGATAAATGTTGAGATAAGGACAAGAGGAAAGTTAAAAACAAGACACCAAAGCAATTGGAAGAGAAGAGAATAAAGAAATTAAAGAGAAGGCCAAAAACTTCGAGCAGGGCAAGGTACATCTGCTATATTGAATGTAGCTAATGTATTAGAAAATGGGGATGAAATACATAATAAAAATGTAGAGAATAATGATTTTGCAATGAATAATGATTTTACAATGAATAATGATATTGAATTGAATGATAATGTTAGTATGGATGAAGAAATTGATATGAATCCTATTGTTGAACCCTTACCTAAGAATCTAAATGTTAACCCCGAAATATGTATGAAAACACTTAATGAATAAAAGTAACCTTGTAAAAGAATCTTCACCTCTAAGAACACCTCCTTCCATTTTGTGAAGAAAACTAATTCACTTAATTGAAATTGATGAAAACATTTATAAAACCAATTCCTAACAAAATGTCTGAAAGAAATGCGAGAAGTAAAGCTAGTGGAATTTGGGATAATTACTTTAAGAATTTAAATGATACACAAAGATGTCAATTATTTGTTACATTGATAAAATTAATTAAGATGAGACCTAAAATGAAGACCCTGGGGTTAAGAACATCTAATGTTGTTGATCAAAATGCATCAATTGTTGAAAACATGCATAAAGCATACCAAATTGTAGGTGGCAAAAGATGCACCAAAGATAGTAATGCTACACAACATGCACTTACTAATTGTATAGTGAGTGATAAAACAGTTAATAAATACTTGATTAGAAAAACAAGCAGTGCTTTGAAGCTGAACAAAAAATACTAATGAAAGCAATAGAGAGACGTAAACGTCTTGAGTCAGTCAATAACACTGACTATTGGGCTTTCTCTAGCAGACTTCCATGAAAAGACAAGAATACATCTGATATTCTAAAAGAATTAATTGTAAAATTTTGGAATGAGAACACAAGGCTGTCACCGAATAGAAAAAATACAGTAAAAAGAAGAATGGGTTCTCGTAATCAATGAATCGTGTGCAAAACATTTCTTAGATATGACACAAACAGAATTATTCTCTAAGTTTAAGAATGAAAATTCACAAATTAACATTAGCCAAAGATTCTTTGAAATGAGCAAACCTTTTTATGTGAAAATCAATCACTCATTGTACCACTTGTTGCAGGCATCATGTTGAATTTTCAATGCATTATGATGTTTTTTGTCAAATACGTCGTGTTTTGCATACTGACATCATGTTGCAGGAGTGTGGATTAAATGTCCCAAAAAAATATTTAAGGGAATTTATTCTGACAATATTTTGTGAAAAATCAACAAGACAATTTTTTATAACAAAGCATGTTTGGATGGAATGTGCAATGTATGCGGTGACTTGCCAAATCTAAAAATTTGTATCCATGAGGAGAGTACATATTCAATAGGAAAATAATTGGTTTATTTCACCAAATATAAATTGGTGGCATATCAATTAAAAGATGGAAAAGAATCTAAGAGGTGTGAGCTTGTTAGACAACAATTCCCATGTATCAGAATATATGATCAAATTCAGAAAGGAAATTTTTTATGAGTATGCAAGACACAAACATATAGCTCAATGGTTGGATGAACAATTCAAGTTAAGCAAGGACACATTCCCACTTGGTACTATTGTTTCAGTAGTTGACTTCGCAGAGAATTACACATTACAACCACAAATGGAGGTTCAGTCTCAATATTATAACTCAGTGCAAGTTTCTATTTTTCGTGCATATAGCATTCATGCACTCTCCTGAAAGCACTGAGAAAGATCAAAAAATATTAAGAGAGTATCATTTCTACATCAGTGATGATCAGACACATTCTACAGAATATGTACAAGGGTGTTTCCAGGTGTTTTATGCAAACTTGAATCAGAGAAACATTAGTTTCGATCAACATTACATTTGGTCGGACAACTGCACATCACAATTCAAGAATGCATGGATGTTTTATTGGCTAAGCAGGATGCACAAAGAAACAAATGTACAACATATCTATAGTTTTATTGAGACAAGGCATGGAAAAGGAGAGCATGATGGTGCATGAGCATGTGTGAAAAGAGCACTTGCAAGAGAAGAGTTAAAGTTCAAGGATGGTGCTAAATTTACAGATGTAAAAAACCTTGTTGATTGGTGTGTCAAGAATATGGGCCATGAATCTCTAGAGAGATCAACAATTCGTAGATATTTTTGGTTGATAGAGGAACAACATCTGGAAAACTTTGAAGATTGTATGACAGTTGCAGGATCGAGTGATATGCACTCATTCCGTAGTTCAAATGCAAATGCTTGGACTATTTATACTAGGTGCATGACATGCTTTTATATATCATGCATTGATTTTGTGTGGACTGAATGTGAGTCACAACAGTGGGTGGATGAATGGACTTATAGACCTCTAATTCTACTCGACACACATCAAGTTCCATGAGCATTACAACTTGCAAGGTCTTCAGATCAAATGACAACATCACCTGGCTTTGACCAAGTCTCTTATTTAGTGCAACAAGGTACATACATATATGTACATGTCATGTTTTAGATTTATCAATTATTAAATGGTCAACTCTTAATGTATTTTTAAATTGACTGAACAATTTTACTTTGTGATACATAGGGCACGTTTTTGCAGTTATTGCGACGAAATTTAACGAAGAGGGAATCAAACTACTTCTTGTCTCGTTGTGTAGAGGGGAAATAAAATTGACTTCCACAGTATTTGATGGTGAAGACCTTGAGTATCCCACTGGGTCAGTGGTAGTCACTGGAACTTGGTTTCAACGATATCCTATCAAAAAATCAAACATTTGGTTATTTGAAGACTATGAAGTACATCAAAAGATACTTCACTATTCAAATTTGGTCCTTGCAACAAATATTAAATTGATCAAATATCGAGGTCGGCCATCAAACAAGAATCTGTGGAAGGTTCAAGAATCAGATCATGAAGCAATTCTTGCTACTGTCAAGAATAGAGTTGATTCTTGCGGTTCATTGGATTGAATTTGCAAAGGTATGTTCTTCATGAATTTAATTTGAATATTTACTTAAATGATTTTGTTTAAATTTTGTATGATTTAAAATTCTATTTAATTGCTTACTAACATGTTTATGTAGGTTAGTGGTGCCAAAAACCGCTTCCACCTTCACGGTGGTTGGCACTGTTAGTAGAGAATTTATTATTCTCGAAGCCAAGTGAAGCTAAGAGAAATTAAATATTAGAAAGGAACAACAAACAGAAATTCTCATTTCACCACCTATATTGTAAAAATATCTTATTAAAATTCTCATTTCACCACCTATATTGTATGAACCACCTATATTATTCAGGTGATTGGCAATGGAAAACCTTACACTAACTCAGACTGCAGTATTTCACGCATGTTTGTAAATAGTAGGACAACGAGAGAGACCGAATGGAGATGGAGAAAACCACAAGAGGCTTTCGTAGAGGGCCCTGACATGGAGGTATTGGATCTTACGATACGTCTCTAGGTGCCACGGAGTTTGAGAAATCACCCGTTCGAAGATATAGTGTGTTTTAGCCTCATAGGGATCTTTGAAGGGACTACGCCCGGACGAGGTAGCCCGAAAGCACGAGTAGCATAGGGAACCAAAACAAAGCCTCCACTAGTATTCACTGACCACCCCGACGTGTTGGCGTAGTTGGTTCGGTCCCATGAGCTTCCGTTTGCAAACTATAGCATTTGGCAGCCGTACACTGACTCAGCCTGCATTATTTCATGTGTTTACAAACAATAGGACAACGAGAGAAATGAATGGAGATGGAGACAACCATGAGAGGATTTTGTAGAGGGACCTCGACATGGAGATCTCGGATCTAACGAGACGTCTCTAGGTGCCATAGAGTCCGAGAAATCACCCGTCAAATATATAGCGTGTTTTGGCCTTAGGGCTCTTAAGGGACTACGCCCGGATGAGGTAGCCCGAAAGCACGGGTAGCATAGGGAACCAAAAAAAATTCCAATAGCGTTCATCTGGCCACCCTGATGTGTTGGAGTAGTTGGTTCCGTCCCACGAGCTTCCGTTTGTAAACTAAACTGTCTGACGACCGTACACTGACTCAGACTGCAGTATTTCACAGTGTTTGCAAACAATAGGATAGCGAGAGAACCGAAATGGATATGGAGAAAACCATGAGAGGATGTCATAGAGGGCCCCGACGTGGAGGTCTCGGATTTGACGAGATGTCTCTAGGTGCCACGGAGTCGAAGAAATCACCCGTCGAAGATATAGTGTGTTTTGGCCTCAAGGCTCTTAAGGGACTACGCTCGGACGAGGTAGCCTGAAAGCACGGGGAGAGTAGGGAACCAAAAAAATTCCTCCACTAGTGTTCACCTAGCCACCCCGACGTGTTGACGTAGTTGGTTCGGTCCCACGAGCTTCCGTTTGCAAATACTATAGCATCTATCAGCCCTACACTGACTCAGACTGTAGTATTTCGCGCCATTACAAACAATAGGACAGAGAGAAACTAAATGGAAATGGAAAAAACTTTGAGATGATTTTGTAGAGGGCCCTAACGTGGAGGTCTCAATATCTGACGAGACATCTCGAGGTGCCACGGAGTCTGAGAAATCACCCGTCGAATATATAGCGTGTTTTGGCCTCAGGGCTCTTAATAGACTACACCCGAATGAGGTAACGCTCGAAAGCACGGGGAGTGTAGGGAACCAAAAAAAGCCTCCACTAGTGTTCACTTGGCCACCCCAACATTTTGGCATAGTTGGTTTGTTCCCACAAGCTACCGTTTGCAAAATACATAATTTAGCTAGCAGCCTTGATACACTGACTATTGAGGGCCAGACTACAAACTTATAACGATCTCTAGGTGCCATTGCCGTTTGCAAACAATAGGACAATGAAAGAATCAAATTGAGATGGATTTGGTCCCAAAACCATGATTAGACTGTAGATTTTTTTGAGAGGACCCAATTTGGAGGTATTAGATTTGAAGATTTTTTTTTAATGTTCTAGGTGCCCACGGAGTCCAAGAAATCACTAGTCGAAGATATAAATGTTTTGGACTCAAGGCTCTTAAGGGACTACGCTCGGACGAGGTAGCCCGAAAGCACGGGTAAATAGGGAACCAAAAAAAAGCCTCCCCTAGTGTTCACTAGGCCATCTAGATGTGTTTCCTTAAATGGTTCAGTCCCATAAGCTACCATTTTCAAAATACAACATCTAACAGCCTTACACTGACTCAAACTACACTATTTCACAGCGTTTACAGACAACAAGACAGTGAGAGAATCAAATGGATATAGAGAAAACCACGAGAGAATTTCGTAGAGGGATTCAATATGGAGGTTTCGTATTTGACGAGACATCTCTAGGTGCCACAAAGTCTAAGAAATCACATGTCGAAGATATAAGGTGTTTTGGTCTCAGGGCTTTTAAGAACTATGCCCGAACGAGGTATCTCAAAAGCATGAGGAGCGTAGGGAACCAAAAAAAAGCCTCCACTAGTGTTCACAAAGCCATTTGGATGTGTTGGCCCAGACAGTTTGGTCCCACAAGCTACCGTTTGCAAAATACAACATCTAACAGCCTTACACTGACACATACTACACTATTTTGCTCATTTGCAAACAATAGGACAACGAGAGAACTGAATTGAGATGGAGAAAACCGTGAGAGGATTTTGTAGAGGGCCCCAACATGGAGGTATCAGATATGAAGAGAAGTCTATAGGTTCCACAGAGTCTGAGAAATCACCCGTCGAAGATATAATTGTGTTTTGGCCTCAAGGCTCTTAAGGGACTACGCCCGGACGAGGTAGCCCGAAAGCACAGGTGGAGGAAACCACCAATGTTCAATGATTTTGCCATAGGATGCAACTATGTAGACTATGAACTTAGTTTTTTTGGGGATACCACCAATGTTCCAACTGTTCATTTTTGAAAGAATGAATATCTTCAATCAAAAAGAGATTGAAGAGCCTAAATTTTTTTGGACATTACAAAAGGTTGTTTGTGCCCAAAAAGAAGCCGAAGGCCATATAAATTTTCAGTCTTCAACTTTAGATGAAAATGAACATCGTGAAGAAAAACAATTAGGTGAAGATGTCACTATGATTCAAGAAGAAATGCCTCATGAAAGTCATAAAGAGTCAATTTGATTACCCAAAAACATCTGGAAGAACTTAAAGAGAAGATACGAGTAGAAGAAAAGGAAAAATGGGAAACGTGGAAGGATCACAAATTAACTGGAATGGAAGATCTATGTGATTTTTTTCGATAGAATCATGGATAATCTTAAGGACAACATGCCAAGTTGATTATTTTTATTAATCCCACTGCTTCAACTTCACAAATCAAACCAGGTAGTTCCAAAAGTAGCATACTGGCAAGAAAAACTGTAATGAAGTATTGATAATTGAGCCTGAAACTCATTTAGAATTGTAATTTATTTTTTGATTGAGCATTCACCCATAGTTTCTTTTTTGAAGGAAGAAATTCATTTTATATGTGAGAAATAGAATGCTGATTTAGTCTATTACTCCTGACCTATTTAGGTTAGATTTATGTAGTCATTCAATGAAAGTTTGAAGATCTTCGAGTACTAACATGGAAAAATTGTCAGGGCCCTATGAAAACCTCTCACGGTTTTATCCATATCCATCCGGTTCTCTCGTTGTCCTATTGTTTGCAAAACATGCGAAATAGTACAGTTCTGAGTCAGTGTAAGGCTGCCAGACACTATATTTTGTAAATGGTAAGCTCGTGGGACCAAACCGTCTAGGCCAACACGTTCGGATTGCTTGGTGAACACTAGTGGAGTCTTCGTTTTGGTTCCCTACGCTCCTCATGCTTTCAGGCTACCTCGTCCTGGGCGTAGTCCCTTAAGAGCCCTAAGGCCCAAACACGCTATATCTTCGACGGTGTGATTTCTCAGACTCCGTGGCACCTAGAGACACATCTCGTCAGATCCAAGACCTCCACATCGGGGAATCTCTATGAAATCCTATCTTGCGGTTTTATCCATCTCCATTCGGTTCTCTTGTTGTCCTATTGTTTGCAAACGTGTCACGAAATAGTGTAGTCTGAGTCAGTGTAAGACTACTAGATGCTGTATTTTGTAAACGGTTAGCTTGTGGGACCGAACCAACTACGCCAACACATCGGGGTGGCTAGGTGAATACTAGTGGAGGCTTTGTTTTGGTTCCCTACGCTCCCCATGCTTTCAGGCTACCTTGTTCAGGCGTAGTCTCTTAAGAGCCCTAAGACCAAAACACGTTATATCTTCGACATGTGATTTCTCAGACTCCGTGGCACCTAGAGGTGTCTCGTCAGATACAAAACCTCCATGTTGAAGCCTTCTACAAATATCTCTCCTGGTTTTCTCCATCTCCATTCGGTTCTCTCGCTGTCCTATTGTTTGCAAATGCGTGAAATATTGCAGTCTGAGTCAGTGTAGGGCTCCCAGATGCTGTAGTTTGCAAACGGAATCTCATGGGACCAAACCAACTACGTCAACATGTCGAGGGTGGCCAGGTGAACGCTAGTGGAGGCTTTGTTTTGGTTCCCTACACTACCCGTGCTTTCGGGCTACCTCGTCTGAACGTAGTCCCTTAAGAGCCCTAAATGACTAGATTTGCTTGAGAATGAATTTGAAAGGGGTATGTCTAAGAACACACGGGAGTTATCAATCACCTAGTAAATCTTTCTTGTTTAGTTATGGATGAGAGTCAGCTGGCCTACAGCTTAGTGACCTTTCATTCATTGATAATTTATGCTATGATAAACCCATGGATGCTTTCAAAAATACCTTTAAAAGGATAGGGGTAGTCATCAAGCCTAGTGAAGGGTGTGATGTGATTTCCAAATAACTTGAAATGCCTACAAATTTAAAGGTAATAACACGAATTGGACAGGATTAGACAATAAAGAATCATTGAGTGTCTGAATCAGAATGTCATTACATCTGGAGACATTCTCAAGCATTGGAGTAATGTATATGGAGAGACATTCTCAAAATATCAACAGATGAAAGGCATCAAATTGTGATGACTCTCGGGTGTTTTAACAGGGGAGAAGACTAAGAAGCATAGAAGAATGTAGTAAGTGCATGATAAGATATGAACCAGTACAAAGAGACCATGAGCAAGAAGAAGCACAAGTAAGGTAAATACACATATACACATTTGATAAATTGAATGAATAATTACTCAGATTAGGTAACTCTTTATATACATACATTTTATAAATATTGATTTCCAAAGTTTTGATGCATATTATACATTGAAAATGCTAGTACATGTACATCACCAATAAATGAAAAAATAATCCATAATGTCTTAAATATTGTCAAGTGCACATCATATTAGTTTCATGCGAAAATAATCTCAGAAATGTAAGGTCTCATACAAAAGTATCAAGTTCTAAATAGTATTTTAATGTGTATAACAAATACAAAAATTCCCAAATAGGTCATATACCATCAAGTTCAAATGCCATATAAGCGTACATACAATGTCATGCACATAGGCATACAAAAACAATGTCATGTAAGACATATATATTTCCTACTCATCAAAATCTATCCCTCTCTTCACCTTGCTCGAAGAAGGCCCTCCCTTAGACGAAGATGGAGATCTATGAGATGACTTTGGATCGTCCGAGCCCATGCTTCGAGTCCTCTTTTGCTGAATACTCGCCTATAGATGAGATTGTAAATGCAAACACTGTTTTTTTGTCAAAACTTAATTTATATATGTTTTCAACATGTATTTAAGACCATGCTAGAATGAAAGTATTTACATAAATACACAAACTTACCGCAAGTTGTCGATCACGCTGAATTTGCATCTCACGCTCAGATGAGTCATTAGGGAGCTCTTGCAGTACGAACGGGGGGGTACGAAGATGACGAGATGGAGGAGTTTGTGCCATCAAAGTCAAAATGGAGGGGGTTGAAGTTCCCTACATACACATAAGATCAAAAAATCTAACATCAGAATTAGCGAAAATAGAACTAAGTACATGTATGTATATAATGACAATATTTTAACTAATTTTATCAATATAGAACTATTGTTTTTACCCCGCCACGCATGTGAATCAAATGAACATGGCTGCTACCTGTCGCAGGTAACTCCTACATATACACAATGAAGGACATTATTAACATAATTTATTAATTCTACAATGAAAGACATTACTAACATGTAATTTAACATAATGTGAATTACATGAGAAATTTAAAAAAAATTACGTGTTGTTTGAATACCTCAGTGAGTTGCTGCGCAAATGAAATCGCAGTGGCAACACCTTTATCTACTTGTCACAGAGATGGTGGGGTGTCTAGTGAAGTCAACATCTTTATCAAACATGTATATCACGTGAGTTAGATGGACATACAAGAACATACATATATTTGACTTCAAAACTTATACACACACACACGCATGTATGTGAAAATTTTACATAATTAATATTCTAAATTACCTCTGTGAATGTATGTGTATGAATGGTGCTCACCACCTATGGTTTTTACATGGGATGAAGATGTGCTTCCCGCACGTGTGTAATATCAATGCATATACATGTACAAATACAATTATTTCAAAAATTTAACATATATAAGTAAATCAAGTACTCCAAACTTTTTGTAACACACATAACAAATTTACCTGCGAAGGTGACATTGATGAATGTAATCCAAATGTCTCACTCAAAAGGACATTTGACATAGTGACATTATCGTGTGCACCCCTAACACCAGGTGCACCAAAATTAGTATGCATGAAAGTGTCGTCCTCCTCGGGCCCCAAACATATGCTACCACATGACAAGAAAAGATGTGGCCTCATGCTAGTACTCCCTGAGGGAATACTCTGTGTACCTCTGTGAGCATCTGGCTCAGAAATCTCCCTCGTATGTCGAACAAGGGTCGCAGATAGCCCCTGAAGCGCATGGAGTGTATCAATCTCTACTGTCTCCTTCACTGATTGAGGGACAATCTCAGGGTGAGGGGGATTCTGTGTGGGGAATCTACCCTGCTGAATAGTTGCACGTTGTGCACCCGGTCGATCTTGTGCAGATCCTTTTCCTCAGCCCTGGAAATCTCGAAAATCAAAATAATTTGGGATCTCGTTAAGGATAAACTCGCAATAGAGTTTCCTCAAAAAGTATAGTGGCACCTCGTTGTTATTACAAGGTGGAAAATCAAACACCATCCACCATCGGTCCCAAAAATTATTTTTAATCAAATTATTATTGCACCAATTGATGGGAAACCATTTACATGACAACAGAATAGGAAAATTAGTGCGGGGGTCTGTGAATAAGGCACATATGAGGTCTTTTGAAATTTCTTTTTTCTTTACATCCACATATGACAATTTGTTGGAATAATAAACCCTACAACCCTCTCTGTAAGTTGTCCAATGATCAATTTGCCCCGTTGTTGCATGTCAACTTGAACAAGTAATGCCTCCAATGTGTTTGCAAGAGAGGTGCGGTGGGGGTTTGTAGATTGTGAATCCCTCATTGTTTTGATTAAATCCTCAATTTCAATTTTTTTTTCAACTATGTGGGCTGCTAAATCTTCTTGGCTACCCTGGGGGATGTTGAGCAATTGTGGGAGTGTCAGGAGGGATGACAGGAATAACAGGGTTTGGTTGTGGTTGATTCCCTCGACCTCTAACTATAACAATAAAAAATATGTATTCAATTCAAATTTTAATCTATAATTATCATATTTCAATGCAATTTTGAGAAAAGAATTGTGCTTACCTCTTCTCTGTGGCGCCATCATCGATTTAGATCTTCCCGGTGATCCAGAAACGATCCTTTGAGCTTGAGATCCAGCTAAATGAAAAAACGCGAGGGCACGGTTAAGCTCTGAAACTTGCGTTTGAGGGAGATAAAATGATAGAGGCTCGGGCCTCTTTTTTTCTTTATAGTAGGCATAACATGTATGCATTATGTAATGTGTAAGCATTATAACACATATACACATTATGCCTCGATAAATCCCAAACCTGACAATTTAAAATGAGACCGCGTTATAAAAGAACGCATACGCGTTTTGCTTTTTTTGGGTTTTTGTCCGCTTTTTGGCCCCCCTAACTTTGTGCACTTACCCTAGTTACAGCTCTAACCAAACAACACTTCCTATCCCTAGCCCCTCGTAACCCATTTTACACAACATAACTCAATTACTACAACAACAAAAAAGTGAAATTGTGGGATGTGACATTTGATCAAATGGACGTCAAATTAAGCTTCCTAAATAACTGAAACATAAATGAAGAATTCTACATGACTTAACCATAATGTCTTGGCATACCAAATTAAGAATAAAATGTGTGTATATTCATGAAGTCACTATATATACTCAAGCATGCTAGCTCTTAGATTACAATACAACAAAATAAATGAGTATCTCATTCATAATGGATTCAATAGTAACCCTTATGATTCTAATCTATAACTCAAACAACAAGGAAGGAGATGGTGATAATAGTTATCTGTGCCGACTATTTAGTAATAAAAGAAATTTCAAAACAGATGATAAAAGACATAAAGATAAATTTGAAATAGGCATTCAACATGATATATCTTGAGCTAATTCACTATTTCCTTAGATTGAAATTATGGAAAAAGAAGAAACACTTTTTCGTCAAATAGATGAAATACACCAAGACATTGTTTGAGAAATTTCGGATGGTGGAATAGAAGCCTATTTTTGTACCCATGGAGGAAATATTTTAATCGTCTCATGTAGATTCATCTCCATAGGCAAATGAAACCCTTTATTGATAATTGATTTGGAGTCTAATCTACTTAACCTACACTAGGAAAAATATAAGCTATTAGGAGATAGTTATTAATATTCATGTAAGAAAAAAATTTAGTCACTAGAAAGCTGTAAAGAGAATTTTAAGATACATCAAATGAACCACAAACTTCAACCTAAAGTATAAGAAGAAAAATCAATACTTCTTAGCAGGTTACACATTTTCAGATCATGCAGGTAACATTGATGAATTGAGATCAACTTTTGGCTTCATATTCTCATTGGGATCTAGACTAATACCACGAGGGAGAAATAAGTAAAGTCTCATTTCATGTTGTTTGATTAAATTAGAATATTACATGTTAGGAGGAGCTATCTGAGAAGTGATATGGCTACATCGCATACTTGAGGGATTATGAGTATCGCATAAGTAACCATCCATCCTATAGGTCAACAATGATGGTCATGTTCTAAAAATTATTCATAATCCAATGTTTCATTGACGAACAAAGAAAGTTGAGGCACAATGAATATTTTACATGCGAACATATTCTACAACACAAAATCTAGCTTGAATTTTTCCCAATAGAAGTACAATATGCAAATGCCTTTACTCAGCCACTTGCATGGAAAAATTTGAGCCATTATAAGAATCTCTCTCTTGTTCACTTGAGGTCATGCTAAAATTTCCCTTTTTCCCTTTCCTTTCATCTATTCACATTGTGCCAAGTCATGGTATACTATGTTTCACTGCAAATGCTTATCTGAATCTGTACATAACCTTCTAAGATTGTGAATCACTCTATGACATTGGTGAAGAACTACATTTGTTTCCAAGTGTACATCCCAAGTTGTGCCATCTTGATAACATCTAAAATATTCTTATTGTCTCATGGTACATTGTGTTTTTCTGTGATACCCTTTCTTTTCAAGTCCTTGATACTTTGGTGAGTTGTGTTCGACCATTTTTACTACATCTAAGTGAAGAATTTCCTCTTATGCCATCTTCTACTTATTTGATGGAATTGTATATTTTTCCTTCAGTTTGTGACATCCTCCATGTTTTCATGCACTTGAAGATGTTTGTCATTCTTCTCAAGTTGTGAAAAGTCATTACTAGTAGTTGATGACTGATTAGTGGCTTGAGTCAATCATATGACATAAGAAAGTCATGGTGACCTTGATTTACTATTTCATGCTGCTTGAAGTGGTTATAAGGTGTAATGACCAATAGATACGGTGTAAGTGGGCCAACAATATTATGATTCACAAGAAAAGGGATGATAATAGTTATTGGCTTTGAAACTGGTTTTTTTTCCTCCTAGGGTACATGAATCTTTGTCATAATCTCTATTTCTTAGCAATAATAAGTAAATATGTCATTCTTACTTCACTCTTGTCTGAATCATTTCCAATTCTCCTTTCCTTTCATTTTCTTCTACAAAGAAAAGAGTCTATTATGTTCAAAGGGCATTTAGATCCTATGACTTTTGGTCCCTTAGTTCTCTAGTCATTTCTTCTTCTCTTTTTTATCTTAGCCTCTATATTGGAAATTGTAATGCGTTCGAGGCCTCTTTTGTAAATTATTGACGTTGTACATATTTTATGTATTAGTTGAGTTGTTGTGGCTTATATCTATCATACATTTTTTGCTTCACCTTCTATTTAATTGTGCTAGATGTGTGTGTAGAGTATACTTGCATTCATTTAGTATGTTGTGTTATTCTTAAACACAGGGTGGAAGAATATCCATGTTCTTCTTTTGGCGGATTGCCATTTTCCTTTATGTTAATATCCTTCTCCCTTTTCCCCGGTGGTGTTATAGTAGGTAGATTAGGGATAGTATTAAGAGTAGAGATAGACGATAACTAGCCCTATCTGGAGGTTTGCTTCATTGTGCAAGTCCCACAATTGCGAAGAAATCCCATGTTGTGTTGAAAAAAAACTTAGTTTACACATTGGATGCTTTCAAACTCCACTAATCATCTCAAAATCGACTAAAATACATCTCTGCTCCCACCTGAACTAAAAGTAAAAGTAAATTGGATACAATATAACTTTTTCAATAAACATTATAATTAAAACATATATTTTTTAAGACACTATTGAAACAAGAGCAACAATACTGCTAAGTATTGTCGCAGCTGAAATGATCATGTATGGTGTTAAATGTGAAAATTGAAATGATTTCATAGCAAAAGTGGTCGTTACATTTGGAGAAACATGAGTAGTTGGCAAATGGTTGCACTGCTAAGTACTACCATATTTAAAATGAAAACGAACAATTTTATGGTGTGGAGGATGACTTTGTTCTGAATGAAGGGACATGCCGTCAAGTTTAACCACGAAAGCAAGGGACACGTGGAGCTATTTCAGGGCCCTTCATGGCTTAAAGGCTCCAGCGGACATAAGGCCACGAAATTAACTACGGAGGATAAAGGCTCTGGGTCCAGGTGGATGGGTCAACATTTAATGGACATGCGGCTGAAGCGGAAACACTTCTTCAGTTGTTTTTACGAAACATTTGTCTTGTCAATGGCCCCTCTTCGATCATGCTCCGCATATTTTTACCACATTTCATTGTGATGCCTCAATTCCGGATTTTAAATGCTTCCAACGTATGAGTTGCTTTGGATGAAACTGGAATTGCATACTCAGATTGAGATCCATTTGGAACACATCGAAATTTCAGACTAAAATCTCTCAAATCCCTGGAAATTCTGAATAGGCCGGGAAAACTTTCCCGCAATTGATGTTTTCGTATAACAAGCTCAGTCGGAATAGAGAGGGAAAGTGGTAAATGTAGTTCAAGGACAAACTATTTGCAAGGATAAGAAGAGGGGGAAGCGGGGAATCACAAGGTAATATTCAGAAAGATATTTTTAATTTGTTAAAATATTTTGTAAATGTAAAAAGGAAACCAAAAAAATAAATACTATCATAAATGTTACGACATCATAAATGCTAATGACAAAATGTTTTCCTCGAAATTGTTGAAGGGTGTAATAAGTAATAACATGTTAATGTTTATGCCAATCAAATTGAAGATAAATACATTTTTACAATTATTTTGTTAAAAAATGTGCAAGGTTACTAATGTTTATTAATGTGGAAAGTATGTATTTTATTAATGAAAATAATAACAATGTTTGAATGATTGAAAAGCACAAATAATAATAACGGGTTAAACATATGTGAAACCTATAGTTTAATTTACGGATGACACTACTAATAGTGGTCTTTATAAGATATTAGTATATTGTATGTTTTATTAAAAATAATATTGATTATTTTGTTAATTAGTTAAAATAAATAAATATTAATTAAATAATTTACCATCACACATTAAATATGTTTCAAATCATGAAAAATAGGATATCTGCTTTACTAGACTAGAGGCTAGAGCCAATAAAAACTTAATGTACTTATCCAATTATCAATGAACACACAGTGCAAAATTATTACAAATAAGTACCTCGTACCAAAATTAGTGGTTGGAGGCACACTTTTATGGAAGGAGGTCTCCACTAAGAATTTTTTTTCTCTATACAAGTTGACAACCTTACTAAATTTAATCACAAAATAAATTTAATGGACACCTGTCAGGTTGTATTTTGTTAAAACATATTGTCAAATATTTAATAAGGTACGAATCTGGCAGGTTGCGGTCATTTCTTGTCGGAGGGCACCCTCGAGCCCGCAGTTCTTCAAGTTTTTGACTCATGTGCGGGATCTATGTATTCCGTTCACTTTCTGCGATGTAACGGGGAGGAAATTACCCAGCAGATTCCTTACTTTCATAAGAAGAAAGCAGATTAATGTGGTTTGCAGAGGAAACAGACACCCAACAAACCATGGCAATTTAAACTTTGTTTTTAACCAGAGGTTTGTGGGTTCTGTATTCTGTGGCTATTGTACTTCTGCATTTTATCTGTTCCAGGTTTAATATGTTCATCTGTTCAAGACATTCGCATACCAATACATCGCTGTTCTTTGTTTTTCAGTGAAGCTTATGAGCAAGCTCTGATTTCCAAGCTATAAAATATACAAGTAGCTGAGAAGAAGTGCATAAGGTGAGCCAATTTACTGTTTTCTTCCCATGGTTGTTTAAGCAGTTTTGATTAAGGCATCTTATCTGTCGCAGGTTTAATATGTTTTTCTGTTCAAGACATTCCCATACCAATACATTGCTGTTCAAGACATCAGTCCCTCGATCACATCACTGTATAAATTTATATCATTAAAGGGGAGGGGTACTCATCCTAGCCCTTAGCCCCTAGGCACATGAGAGTTAAGCCGCTATTTTCCCAATCCAAAGGGGCTTAAATTTTCCATCATAAAATTTGGGAAAACGTTTGAATGCCAAAATAATTTATGCAAAATGGACTTTTTTATTTGCGAGAAAGAAACTTCAAAGTTCTAGAACTTTTAGCCGAAAATTTCTTTTTAGATGTCCTTTTTTTAAAATTGCAATTTATTTTTAGCTCTACGCATTAGTAATATTCTCATGCCTTGTAAAATTGAACTTGTGTAGTTTTAGGGGGGTTGCATATCTTAGTCTTTCAAGCACACACAATTCAACACATATCCACCTTCTATAATGGATCAGTTTCAATTTTGCTTCTTACACCTTTCAACTATCATGAGTGGAAAGTCAAAATAAAAATCCTCTTGAGGAGTAGAGCCTTACACTGGATTACCGTGGATACATAAACAAAATTGACACTAGATGCAGAGAAGGTGAAGTGGTACGAACAAAAGTGATGAAGCCTATGGTCTATTACGTCTGTCAATGTCTTTAGATTTTCTCTTTCATATTGAATCTACAACTACTTCTAATAAAATATGGACCACTTTGGAAAGACTCTCTAGGAGGCAAGACATAGTGAGAGTTCATGAGTTGGAAAATGAACTCATTAGTCTGAGTGCAAATAACTTTGACATGATACAAGACTTTTTCACCAGGTTTAAATCACTCAAGTTACAGTTGAAACTGTGTGGCATAGAAAAAGAGGATGATCAATTGATTCTTATCATTCTTGACAAATTGGGTTCCGACTATTTTGTCTTCGTTTCTAATTTTCATGCCACTAGATGTGCCATTGGAGCTATATTGAACATGCCATCCTTGCACAAATTTTCTACTGAATTTATTCGGGAGCAAGACAAGCTTATGCAAATGGGTGCAATGAAGTCCTCAAAATCACGTGCCTTAATAGTGAGTCATGAAAAATAAAAGGATTCTTAAAATAAGGAGAAGAAGTAAAATAAAGACCACGAGCAATGAAAGAGTCAGAAATATGATACTAAGTCCAAAACATCAACTAAGTCCTTTTCTTTAGGTGGGAAACCTAATAAAAAAAGACTCACATGTGCCTACTGCAAGAAATATGGGCATGATGAGACCAAATGCATAAAGAAGTAGATTGACCAACTGACAAAGATGCTCAAGAAACATAATATCAATGTTGTTGATTCAGCCAATCAAAGTTCATCAGCACATGGGTCTTCAAAGGCTAAAGACCATAAAAGGGGAAAAAGATAAGGGCAAATCTCTTATTGCAGTTACATCTCAACCTTCCACATGGGTTATTGATTCGGGTTCTTCACACCACATGACTTCATCTCAAGACCCTTTTTTGTCCTTGGAGCCTTGTTTTGTGCCTTCCACCTTGTTGGGTGATAACACTTCCGTAAAAGTTAGTGGGAGAGGTTCATTTAAAATGGATGATGGAACATTTCATGATGTTCTATGTGTTCCCTCATTGTCCACCAATCTCTTGTTTGTTTATCAAATCACTCACATTGATTCAAGGAAGAGAGTTGAGTTCACACCAAATTATGTGGCTATTAGGGAAGCTAACAATGACTCCATAGTTACTCTTGGGGAAAAAAATCACCAATCCAGGTTATATACTTTCTCAAATGTTACTCATGTTCAATCTGCATCATACATATGGGGTGAGTAAATTATGGCATGAGTGATTTTGCCATCTTAACCATAGTTACATGGAGCAACTCAGTTGTTATAACATGGTTTTAGGGTTTCCACGTGTTCTTTTTTCGGATGGTGTTTTCCATGGTTACATTCTTGGTAAGCATGCTAAAGAGAGGTATGAAAAAGGTAAATCATGAAGAGCTACATAGATATTGGAGCTAGTTCACAGTGACATTGTTGGTTCTTATCCAACACCTTCATTCAATAGGACAAAATACATGCTTATATTCATCGATGAATTTTCGAAGTATACTTGGGTGTAATTTATTAAGCATAAATTTGAGGTCTCTGATCATTTTATGGACTTCAAGGCACTTGTAGAAAAATAGTTAGGTAAGGCCATCAAGATTTTGCACACTAACAATGGTGGTGAGTATGTCAGTAATCATTTTGAGAAATTTTGCACTTCAGAGGGGATTGAACTACAATGTACAACTCCATACAGTCCTCAACAAAATGACATTGCAAAGCGTAAGAACAAGTATTTGAAGGAAATGACCAACTTTATGCTACACTCCAAGTCTCTTGTACCTCAATATTGGGATGGAGCCATCAACTGTGCTTGTTATATCCAAAATTGGGTTCCTTACAAAGAATTGAAGGGAGTCACTCTTTTTGAAGCATGGGGCAATCAGAAACCCACAGTTAAGCACTTTTGTGTGTTTGGTTATTTTACTATGGCCCACATTCCTAATAATAAATGCAAGGCAATGGAACCTCAAATTCAACCTTACATCTTCGTGGAATATCCTAAGGGTGTTAAGGGATATATACTTCTCCATGCCACCACTCATGAGTTGTTCATTGAAAGAAGTTTTTTCTTTCAAGAGGGTCCTTCAAACTCCACACTTGAAACTTCTCCCTCTTCCTTGGGATGCAATGAGATTCAATAACAATTCTGATGTTTCAGATCTACCTAAGCAGTTTCCTAATGATCCAAATTCTTCTTCTCATTATCATGATGATATTAGTGATGGGGAATGACCTCCTCCTCCCAGAATATCTTTAGAGGATGAGGAATATCCTCCAGACTCTCTGAATTATGGTCCTCTTTGGGCTAGACAAACACTAAAAATTGATGGTAACTGGGTTGGAGATCCATCAGATAATAGGAAAACACATTCACAATTACAGAATGTCCCACATGCATTCATTGTATCTGTTTCCGATCCACATTAATTTCACGAGACATCAAGAACTCTTGAGTGGGATACTTCTATGGAAGAGGAATATGGTTCCTTTATGAGGAAAAAACACTTGGGATTTAGTCCCTCTTCCTAAGGGAAGAAAAATTGTTCAATGTAGATGGATCTATCCAACAAAATTTGTAGCAGATGGGTCATTAGACAAGTTCAAATCAGGTTTGGTAGAAAAGGGTTTTTCTCTACCTGACATTGACTATACAATTTTTTTTTTCCCAATTTCCAAAATAAAATCAATTTGACTCACTCTTTCCATTTCCGCAACACATTGCTATGATGTTCATCAAATGGATGTGAAGAGTGTCTTTCTTCACTGTGAATTTGAAGAGGAAATACACATATAACAACTACAAGGATATTTGGAAGATTCTTCCTTAATTTTCAAACTTTGTAAATCTATGCATGGCTTCAAAAAAGCCCCTCGAGCTTGGTATGCCAAGATGGACTCTTTTATTCTTTCAGTCGAGCTCACTAGATTCCATTCTGATCTAAATGTCTACATTTATTATGGGATGATTCACTTTTGATTTGGATCCTCTATGTGGATGACCTATTGATCACATGGAGTTCTTCATCCACCATCATAGCAGTAAAAATTATTTTGTCTGACATGTTCTCAATGAATGACTTGGGCTTGTTGCATTACTTCCTTAGGATTGAAATTTCACGATCTGACTCTAGGATCACTATTACATAATCCAAGTATTCTCTTGATTTTCTTACATGATTAAATTGATTGGATATACATATTCAAATTGGGTCGTTGATATTCAAAATTGTAATTCTACTTCAGGCTACAATTTCTCACCTGGTTTAGGACTGATTAATAGGTTAAGCAAGAAGAAGAATATTATTGATTTATCTTCTACAGAGGTAGAATACACAGGATCTATTACTACTGCCACTAAGACTATTTGGCTTAAGGATATTCTCACTGAGTTTGGTATCTAGTTTCAACAACCAACAATCATCTTTTGTGACAATCAAAGCACAATCCAGATTTGTTAGAATCCATTCCTCCATCAAAGGACCAAGAAAATAGAGACTCATACGCATTTCATTTAGGAACTCATTCATGAGAAGTCATTGATCTTCACTACATCCAAATAATAGAGAAAATTTATGATATATTCACCAAACCTTTCATTGAGAGAAAGTATATTCATTTGCAGGCTCTTCTTGGGGCTCGGACATGGGTACCTCATTAGACCTTGTTAGCAAGACCCACATTTTCTTCTACCCACCTAAGCTACGCTTAAGGGGGATGTTGGTGTAGGTTCTTTCACACTATGTGGTTTTACCTACACGATCTAATTACATTTCTTAGGTTAATCATAATTCATTAAGGGAAATGTACTTTAATTCATTTTTTAATTGCAAGTTGAGTTAATTACCTTTTTGGGTGACCTAATTCTTCACTATATAATGTAACCTCTTATGCATATTTTGGCTAATGAGGTTATGAACAATTTCTTGTTTGTTGAAGATTTTTTTCTTTGAAAGTTCTTAGATTTCACTACTTCACACATGGGTTTTTATTTATGTATTTGATCTTATCTAGTCCCAAACCTTGATTGTGGCCTACTCCGATAGCTTAGTTTTAATTACCTTGTACCATGTATTGGAACTACAACAACCAATTTACACAAAGTCTTTGCATTCTAAACTAAAGAAATTTCCATACAAAGTTTTATGCTCTAGAATTATGCTAAATCAAACCTAGATGAAATATAAGAAATGCATGTAGGCCAATCCTTGGCATTAGCAATACCCTATCATGTTATGTGTAAAACATAAAATTGGAATTACCAAAAAGATCAAGGTTGATTCAACTCAATTTTAAAATTAAAAGTTGAGAAGGATTAAAAGAACATGGCTTCATATTCAAGAAAATTAGGGGAATGAATAATTTTGTAGATCCTTTACTCTCATTTACCCTTGAAATTGAGCCCATAGTACTTCAACCAATCACCAAGAACTAATAATAAAACCTTACAAATTTCTTCTCTCTGGTACTTCCCATCTGTTTGGAAAAGATATACGTGAAACTAGACCATCATTTGAAAAGAGAAAAATCAATAAAATAGACTCCTGAAATATATTTATAAATTGAGATTCTTCAAAATGAAATGACATTATAAGATAATATAAATGATTAGATAAATTTTATGAATTAAATTGTGTGAAGATTTCTATTGATGTTTTGGATCATTTTTCGAGCATATCTTCTTCGCATTTGATGGAAGATGCATATACCCAGTTCAAGTGCATTGGTATTTTGGTCTGTAGATAAAAAAAATTTAGTTATTTGCTAATATTCTATGGTTTCCCACGTATTTTTATCCTTTGTCACACAACAATCTCTTTCTTTTAATACCAAAATCGAGTATATATATTACTAAATTGTTATATCCACTTATCTAGATTATATTGAATTATAGTTTGAAAATTAATGTCGTAGATAGAATAATAAAATGTTTTCTTTCTATATTATAAAATATTATTTTGATTGAAAGTCTCAATCAACTAAATTCTAACTCTACCATGTCATTCATAATGCATTATAGAGTCATTCTTAAACACATTTAATATGCATTTAACTACAATGTGTGATTTCTTGTATATATTTATGTATACATTATATTAATAATTTCTATTTTTAGAATACGTGTTTAGAATAAATTTTATCTCTTCAACTTAACCTAATAAGCAAGATAATAAAACTTACCAAACCTTGAAATGGCGGGGTTTAGAGGTACTCGTGGATGTCGAATGGACGATATTTGATTGTTGCGCTCCGTGTATCAAATGAATTAGCTTCGGTCTTGCAAATGACACTGCAATCACAGACACTACACAAAATGTTTATTAATAAAAATAGTAAGCAAGTAGCCTGGCAAAGGCCAGTCCCTGGAAGCCGCAGTACTTCCTTGTAAGGATGTCAGCCTGTTGTTTACACAATCAAGTGGTTTTGAAAATGAAACATGATATAATGGATAATAAATGTTCTAAAAAATTCAAATTTTATTACAAACATATAGTATATAATGAAATATGAGATATGCAGACTATGGCTCAAAAGTCAGAGTCTAAATCAGTGTCAGAGTTTTCAGATGAAGGTGAATCTTTCTCTTCAGTAATATCAAAATATTTAGGATAATCTGAATTCTCGTGATCACTGAGATCTTCCCTATAGAATTAAGATACATTATCTGGCTCTTCCTCTTCCGTATCGTGTTAGTGCTCAAATTAGTCTCACCCCGTTTGCCATTAAAATCCCTCAGTTTGCGGCCTCTGTCACATTTTTTATCTCCCGTGTTGGTGCTTGAAGACTTTGTCCTCCATTTGGTTGTCATGATGAGTCCCTTCTTTAGTCAAAGATCACTTAAAAATCTAGAATTTGTGTTTCATTTCTCTGTCCATCTGAAGGTGTCTATAAAATTGGGAATGAAACTCGAGCTGTTCCTTTCCTTCCATTTTCTGCAGTCGTGTGTTGTTGTCCCTGCCATTTTTTGTCCCAAATACCTAAGGAAACGTGATTGAATGTAGCTTGGAGGATCATGTTTGAACCTTACAACATTTCCAAATTCTTTGTCCTTGAAGAAAATTTCATCTCCGGGCTCAAACAATGGTTTCCTTGCATTTTTACGACTTGACGGGTGTGTTTCTCCCATCAAATTTAAATCTCTGCATCAGTGGAAATGTGGCCCTTTTTGGTTGGATGCGGCTTGGTGGGGCACTCTAAAAAATCTGTGGATCATTTCAACCCAAAACTTGTCCACATGGAGGAATGACGCTCATTTGAAGACTCACCTTTTGGTTTGGCCTTGGAGTTGCACCGGGGGGACACGTGGAGGATTCCACTACTTTTCCTGGACTTAGACAATTTTTTCATGCAGTTGGTATAATTTTGGCGGGTCATGGACACGTGGTGGGTTGGCGCTCATTTAAAGATCTACCTTAGGGTCTCACCTTAGTAAATGTGACAGAGGGACAGGTGGAGGCTTCCGCCGGCTCCGCTCTGTACTTAAATTTTTTAAAGAGATTTTCCAAGGCTTGGGACACATGGTGAGCCCACGCTCATTCAGAGTCTTCGCTCTTGAGGACCATCTTGAGGTTGTGCTATAAAGATACATGTGGAGGTTTCCGTTGGGCCTTCCTTTACTTAGACTTTTCAAGCAACTTCCTAAAAGGTTTAAGACACGTGGAGGGACTGTGCATGTTTGGGGAACTGGCCCCTGAGTTTTATTTTGAAGAAGCACCAGGAGGACACTTGGAGGCTTCCGCTCACTCTGCCTTTTTTCTTGGACTTTTCAATGGCTGAAGAAGACTGTCTCAGACCTTAGACACATGGCACCTTCCGCTGAACTTTCAAACTTTCTAACAGACTCTGCCAGACTAAGACATGTGTTGAGCCTACGCTTGTTTGGGGTCTCTACTTTTCAGGGACCATCTCAAATGTGCCATTGAGATGCGTGGCGGTTTGAAAAGTCAAAAGGCAGGGAGGCGGGCCATTGGAGGCAACTTGGATTTTTTGCCCCTTATTGTTTAAAATATTAAATTCATCAAAATGACTTGCAACCCCGATAAAGAATAGTCAAAATTTTTTTAGTCAATGGCGGAGGTGCAGACTTTCGGGGGGAAATTTGGAAAATTTTCCTTTTGCCAAAAATGAGGTAAAATAGTGAAAATTGAGCCGCACGGTTCCTCTAGGACCCACATTGGGACACGTGTCAAGCCCATTTTTCAAAGGCGGAGGGGTGGAGCAAAATGAGAAATTTTGCATTTTTTCCCAAAAGTTGTAAAAGGTAAAAAGGAACCCCTAGGCCCATCTTAACTCAGATCTCCCACGTGGATGGTCCAAATTCAAAAGGGAAATCAATGGACAACTGTGCGATCTGTATCTGATTTTTTGCCATTTTTACTCCAAAGCTCCTGGGGATGTGAATTTTTATGATTTTTTATCATTTCTTGGTGTCTCCTACACGCCAAATGAAGAGGAAAATTAATTTGATATCCTAGTTTGGTGGGGAAGATCTGAAAACATCTTTTACCATTAAGATGTAATCTGACTGTCGGATTCGATCTGATTTTCTAATCTTTCTTGGCATGCAAGAAACTAGTTGATATCTTGATTTGGTGGGGAAGATCTAAAAATGTCTTTTACCATTAAGATGTGATCTGACTATCGAATCCCAATCTATTTTTCCAATCTTTCTTTCCTTGGCATGCAAGAAAACCAGATTTGATAGATTAGAGGAGGAAGTAGTTGGCACATGAAGTGAAGAGTGATTTACCAGATGAAAGAATTGAATGCTGGAAATATTTAGAAGATATTTTCCCTCTGAGCACCTAACAACTTTTTTACAAATCTAATTTTGGGAATCACGATCAAAATCGTAACAAGAAATGATGCTTTGAATGATTTTTGGTTTTGGGGGGAAATTTTGTTTTGTAGATTAAATGTTATAAATTGCATGAATTTGTCATGCAAATGGTTGGAGTGTTAGAGGTCAGGAGCTAATTCCTAAGAGAAAAGTTTGACAGAGCCCATCTTTCTGAGAAATCATCTGAGGAACTTGTTTATTTCTTTTGTGTTAAATTTGATCATGTCAAGGTGGTTGCAAGTGTACAGCCATTGACAAGCTTTGAGATTGTTCTAGAAACTTCTCCCCTGCTGATGCATTTAATCAAATTTGAGTAAATCTGTGTTTGATTTTCAGGAGCAAAATTGTGTCTTCTTCATTTCTAAATGTTTGCAAATATTTTTTCTTGTTCCCATTGCAATCTTACATTAAAATCTTTGTGAATCACACAAGATCTTATCCTTGTGATAGTTTGGTGGCATTTTACAATTTCATTTATCAAAAGAGCTTTCATTTGATAGTGAAATAAACAAATTTAAAATCACTTTACTCCTATCATGATGATAAGATTGTTTGTTAGCCTTTGAGGGTATCTTAGGCGTGATAAAACAAAGGTTGACAATGTTTCAATTAAGTTTTTCAATTTGAGCCTTCATTTTAGATTCTTAAAGTTTGTGTGAAAACGTGTTGATCTGGGCTTCCATTGAAGCACAACCTTCTGGTTAAAGGAACATTTTAGCTATTCTGAAGCATTTTTTGATCAAGCCTTCCCTTTTTTTGTAAAATTTCTCAAACATCTGGCGAATCAAAGTCCACTCTACCTCACCTCCCACCAAAATTCATTTAAAAACAATCAAATCCTACCCATACTACCCCTGTTTGTCCTGTGTGTGTACAAATGCATAATTTCTATTACCAAAACATGTAGAAACAATCAGGTTTTCATTGTCTTTAGTAGCCTAGAACCTTGCTTAGAAAATATCTCCATTATCTAGGGTGATAACTCATGAGAGTTAGATTTTTGTTGTATTGATCATATTTTCTTCAAGGTCTTCTTAATAATTTTGCAAACGAAGCATATATCCACTTCCTCCAAAAATAGTAGGCTATAAAAGGGTACCTCTCACCTTGGTTGAAAGACACAACCATAAAGTAGTGAGGATAGATCAAATCCTCTTAAGGATACTACCCATTTATCCACATCTGAGTGACAAAGAGCAAGCTGCATTTCTTCCCCAGGCTACAAAACGACACACAACATGATCTGCTTGTCTCTAAGCTTCTTGTCGAAATCTTTGATGATGTTGCTCAATTCTGAGGGAGAATCAATTTGGGTAATGAACACCGTTTCTGGCACGACAGTTGCAGGGACATTATGATTGTAGTTCATATTCAGACCTTGGTAAACATTTCTTATATGTTCTAAGTGCTAGTACATTGTTTTAACATCATCCTTTGTTCAGGCCTGTAAGAAGTGTTCAAAGTTCCAAGTGTTGTGTGTAATATTTCCAGTTTCTATAGTTATTGCACTAAGTTTCATTGATAAATCGGGGTAAAGGAAGGTCAAGATCATTCCATTTCCAGTTTCTAGTGTTGACAGACATTTGACAGATCATATTTTTAGTGCTTTTACACAACTAAGGTGGAAATCCTTAGTGGCAACTCCGTGTTGATTTGATTTTTTTGATAAATACCAGTGTCTTAACCTCTGTCAAGTGAGATTTGTTACAAATATTTGCAAAGCTTGGAAGGAAGAAGATATTTCTTCACTAGGGATCCTACTAGGACATTATTTTCAGAGCTAGGAAAAAAAGTCAGAAGGAAGAAGAGTGTGGAGAGTTGTTGGAGATCAACAGTCAAGAAAAGAGATCTCCATTGATGAAAGTGATCAGCCTATCATTGAAGATTTCCATTCAAGTGCTTCTGAATCAGGTAGTCTTTTTGTGGAATTAAATTCTCCATCTGGAGAGATGCCTTCATTTGAATTTGAAATGTTTTCTTCTCATTCTGCCCCTGTGTTTTCCAAAGTTGATAGGGTTTTCTAAGAAACAACATCCTTTAGGGGATATCCATTTTGAAAGTTATACTCATGTGTTTCAAAGACCCCTTGTCCCTTATTAGTTTGATTCTCCTCCAAGGTCACCTCCTTCAAAACATACATGGCCCATCCCCCACCCAGACCTCCTTTTGTTGTAAATACCTTCAGTCCTATAAATTTTAGAGGGAAAAACACAAGGCTGGTTATCTAAATGCAGTTCCCCAAACATGCAAGAAATAGACTACCAAAGTTCCAAGGAAATAATGCTATAACTGGTGATCAACACTTAAAGCTCTTTATCAACATGATTCCTTGAAGACTCCATGAGATTGAATCTTGAAGATGTATATATCAAATTGTTTATCTAGAATAATTTGGAGGAAGAGATACTCCTCCAAACACCATCAGCATTGGAAGAACTAGGTGAACCACCTAATGTTTTATTTGGGAACATCCTTGGTAGAGTCTCAGCTAAATGTAGATCCATTCTTCACCACTTTGATAATTAAGGACAGATTGCTACATAACTGTATGTTTGATTGGGGAGCATCATGCAATGTTATGCCTCTAGAAGTCATGAATGAGCTAGATATCAAAGTAACAACAACATATGGGAAGTTTACTTCCATGGATTCCATAGAGGTGCCAGTGGTGGGATGTGTGAAAGGTCTGGTGGTATAACTTGCAGCTTATCCAGGTAAGAACTTGAAACTCGATGTTTTTATTGTTGACTTCCTAGCCAAGTGGGGTATACTATTGTCTAGAAAATGGGCTACAAGTTTTGGTGGGAGTGTTCAAATGGATATGTCCTATGCCACCATCCCAATTGAGGGCAACCTTGTCAAGTTGTATGGAGAAAAGAAGATGTTGCACCTCATTGAAGATCCCAACAATGCATCTTATGAAGTGTTGTACACAAGTGTTGATGCTGATAACTTTATTGGATTTGCTGATGGGAAAGAGAAAAAATGGATCAATGTAAGAGTCTTGAACAAGTAGGCTCTCCACGGAATTTGTTGTTTGATGGAGCTTGCTCCAAATTTGGAAATGGTGCTGGTGTAGTTCTGATTTCTCCAAGATCGGGAGAGTTTGTTTTTTATTTCAAACTTAACACTGAGTGTACTAACAACATTGCTGAGTATGAAGCATTGTTGTTAGGTCTGAGAATTTCTTGGAAATACTATGTTAAAGACATCATTGTTAATGGAGATTCAAAACTAATTGTTAAACAAATCAGAAAACTATATGCTACTAAAAATAAGAGAATGAAACAGTACAAGCATACATTCTGGGACTTGATTGAGATGTTTGATTCATTTAACATTGTGCATCATGATAGGAAGTTCAATGTTATGGCAGAAAAGCTTGCAGTATTGGGATCTCAGTTTGATAATTGTGCAATGTCCCCATATTGTGAATATGATGTTGAAGTGTTAACAAGGCCATCTATCCCTGACAACATTAAACATTGGCAAATTTTTAATGATGATGCTCATGTCAAAAGATTTCTACAGAACAAAGGGGAGTTTACTGATCAATGTATTGATTGGGAGCCAATGGTGTGTGCAGCAGAGGGTAAAGAAACTTTTTTTGGAAAAGACATCATCCAACTAAAAACTAATACCATTCCTAGAGGAATGGTTGCTCTTGAATCAAACTTTGATAATGATGATTGCATTATTAACATGCATATAACAGCCTCAAGGGATGTTGAGGAGCATGACCTTGGTACAAATGGAGAAACCAAGGAAGATCTGGTTAGGAAGCAATCTGAACAAGAAGGAAAAAAAGTCCTATGTCCAATTGTTGAAGAAATATCAGGACTGCTTGGCTTGGTCTTATTCTGAGTTGAAGGCATACAGAGAGGATCTTTTTCAACATGAAATTCCTTTGGAATCTAATGCAAAGCCATTCAGGAAAAAATAGAGGCTGATCAATCCACTCCTATCTCTTAAAATGCAAGAAGAACTGAAGAAACTGAGGGATGGAGGGATCATTCAGCCATCAAGGTATTCTTCTTGGGTTGCAAACTTAGTGCTAGTTAGAAAAAAGAATGGTGATATCAGGCTGTGCATGGATTCTGTGCGTGGATTTTAGAAATCTGAATAGAGCATCAATGAAGGATAACTATCCTTTACCAAACATGGAAAACATGCTATAATTAGTGACTGGTTCTAAGCTACTTTCTACCTTTGATGGTTTCTCTAGCTACAATCAAGTTGTTGTGAAGGAATCAGAAAGAATTAAGATAACCTTCACCACTCTTTGGGGAACTTATGTCTATGTTAGAATGCCCTTTGGTTTGATGAATTCTGGAGAAACCTTTCAAAGAGAAATGGATGTTGCTTTTGCTGGTTACATTAATGATTTTATTGTTGTTTACCAAGATGATGTGACTGTATTTTCTAGAAAGAGAAGTGATCACTTGCAGCACTTGGAAAAAATGTTGATAAGATGTAGAGAGTATGGCATTTCACTCAATCCAAATAAGTGCCATTTCGGAGTGCAAAAGGCCAAGTTGCTTGGTCACATTGTATCAAAGGATGGTGTCATGATTGATCCTGAGAGGGTAGAGGCCATCAACAGGGTCCCAATTCCAAGAACCAAGAAGGGAATTCAGTCCTTCTTTGGGAAAATAAACTTTATCAGAAGATTCATATCAAACTTTGCTGAGTTGACCATTCCAATCACTTGCATGCTAAAGAAGGACCAAGTTATCAAGTGGGAAGAGGCTTCCATTCAGGATTTCAATGGGATCAAAGAAGCATTAAAGCATGCCCCTATTTTAGCAGCTCCAGATTATAAGAAGCCTTTTCAAATATTTTCTTTTGCTTCAGAGAAATCTATTGCATCTATCTTATTGTAGAAGGATGATGAAGGGGCTGAGAGGCCAATTGCATTTTTTAGTAAGGCATTACAAGGGGCTGAGTTGAAGTACACCATTATGGAGAAGCAAGCATTTTCCTTGGTAAAAGCAACAAATGTTTTCAGACCTTACATTTTGAGCTCTAAAGTGTTTACTTATGTTCCCCACACCATGGTGAAAGATGTCTTATCAGAGATGGAGGTCTCAAGAAAAAGATGCAGATGGGTGAACAAGTTATAGGAGTATGACATGGATATCCAAACCACAAAATTGGTAAGAGGTTTGGGCTTAGCTAAACTTATGGCTGAGAGAAAAATGCAAACTATTGAGGTGAATGAAGTAGAAGAAGGAAGGGTGGATGTCCTTGAAAAGTTGGTGAGTTCTGAATGGTACAAAGATATAATTTTTTATCTCAGACATCTATACTTCCTTGAGTATTTGAGTAAAAATCAGAAAAGAGCTCTTAAGTTGGCTTCCCAGAAATATGTCATTACTGATTTTGGGTTAGCTTGAAGAACCCTAAGGGAGTTCTCTTAAGGTGCATTACTGAAGATGAAGCCCCCAAGATAATTGTTGATCTCCATGGAGGAGTTTGTGGGGGGCATTTTTCTGGAAGAGTCACAACACACAAGATCTTGAGGTTTGGTTATTGGTGGCCAACTCTTTTTAGGGATACAACTTTGTTGGTTAGAAGATGTGAGAGTTGCCAGCATTTTTCTAGAAGACTGAAAGCTTCAGGATCCCTTCCTTTGTAGCCTGTATCAATTGAAGCCCTGTTCAAGCAATGGGGAATGGATTTCATTGGTGAGATTTCAGACCCTTCAAGTGCTGGCCATAAGTGGATTCTTGTAGCCACTGATTACTTCACTAAGTGGGTGGAGCCAATCCCCACCAAGAGAGTAACACACCAAATTTTCATGGACTTCATGCTGAACCATATCATCTGTAGGTTTGGAGTGCCAGTTAAAATTGTTGCTGACAATGCCATGAGCTTCAGAGATAAACCTTTGGTGGTAATGTGTAAATAATATGGGATCAATTTGACATATGCCTCCAACTATAACCCCCAAGGCAATGGACAAGCAGAGTCCAACAATAAAAATATATTAAAGATCATTAGGAGAACCTTGGAGCTGAACAAAAGGAAATGGGGTGAGCAGTTGAAGTTTGTTTTTTGGGCTGATCGAATTACTGTTAAAAGAGCTACTGGAAAAATTCCATTTGAATTGGTGTATGAAACTCAAGGTCTGCTGCCCCTGCATATGCAATTGTCCTCATATCAGTTCATTCAACAACTGGAAGATAAGAAGTTAGTCCATATGATGCTCGCATTAACTAGATTGTTGAACTTGATGAAGAAAGGAGGGCATCTCACCAAAGGCATGTGAAGTTCATAGAAAAATTGAAGAAGTTATTTGACAAGAAGGTCACTCCAAGAGCTTTCAACATTGGGTATCTTGTGCTGTTATGGGATAGTCAGGCATGAAGACAAGGGAAAGCATGGTAAATTTGATGCATTATGGATGGGCCCTTACTCCATTGACATTCAAATTGGTGAACATACCTTTTTCTTGAAAGACTTGGATGGGGAATTACTCAAATTTCTTGTTAATGGTAGGCATTTGAAACATTTCCTTGATTGATTCCCCAGAATCAAGGTGAGCATCATTTGTATAGTGTATAGTTTGTTGGTTGCTTTCCTAGTCTTTTGTGTTTTTTGCTCATTCTGGTCCTTGGTGACCTGGTTTTGCTGGTTTCTCAGTTTGTTTTTAGGAGATGGTTCTGGTTTTCTACTCTGCAAGCTGACTCCTTTTCCCAATGGATGTTTTTTGGCACTTGGTTTGTTATTTGGTTCTTGTGAACTCACAGGGAGTGCCCATCCCCAAGTCGGAGCCGATGTTGGTGCTCAAATTAGTCTCGCCCTGTTTGCCATTAAAAAACCTCAGTTTGTGGCCTTTGTCATGTTTTTTATCTCCCCGTGTTGGTGCTTGAAGAATCATTCCTCCATTTGGTTGTCCATGATTAGTCCCTTCCTTGGTCGAAGATCACTTAAAAATCTAGAATTTGTTGTTTCGTTTCTGTGTCCATCTTAAGGTGTTTGTAAATTGGGCTTAAAACTCGAGTTGTTCCTTTCCTTCCATTTTCTGCAGTCATGTGTTGTTGTCCCTGCCATTTTTTGTCCCAAATACCTAAGGAAACATGATTGAATGTAGCTCAGAGGATCATGTTTGAACCTTACAACATTTCCAAATTCTCTATCCTTGAAGAAAATTTCATCTCCGGGCTCAAACGTGGTTTCCCTGCATTTTTACAGTTTGATGGGTGTGTTTTTCCCATCAAATTTAAATCTCTACATCAGTGGAAATGTGGCCCTTTTTGGTTGGATGCAGCTCGGCGGGGAACTCTAAAAAATTTGTGGATCGTTTCAACCCAAAACTTGTCCACATGGAGGAACGACGCTCATTTGAAGACTCACCTTTTGGTTTGGCCTTGGAGTTGCACCGGGGGGACACGTGGAGGATTTCGCTACTTTACCCAAACTTAGACAAATTTTTCATGCAGCTGGTACAATTTTGGAGGGCCGTGGACACGTGGTGGGCTAGTACTCATTTGAAGATCTTCCTCAGGGTCCCACCTTAACAAATGTGACAGAGGGACAGGTGGAGGCTTCTGCCGGCTCCGCTCTGTACTTAAACTTTTTAAAGAAAATTTCTAAGGCCTAGGACATGTGGTGAGCCCGCACTCATTCAGAGTCTTCGCTCTTGGGGACCATCTTGAAGTTGCGCCATAAAGACACATGGAGGTTTCTGCACTGGGCCTTCCTTTACTTAGACTTTTCAAGTAACTTCCTAAAAGGCCTAAGACACATGGAGGGACCGCGCATGTTTGGGGACCGACCCCTGAGTTTTATTTTGAAGAAGTGCCAGGAGGACACTTGGAGGCTTCCACTCACTTTGCCTTTTTGCTTGGACTTTTCAATGGCTTAAGAAGACTGTCTTGGACCTTAGACACATGGCGCCTTCCACTAAACTTTCAAAATTTCTAACAGACTTTGCCAGACTGAGACACGTGTTGAGCCCACGCACTTGTTTGGGGTTTCTACTTTTTGGGACCATCTCAAAATGCGCCATTGAGATGCGTGGCGGTTTGAAAATTCAAAAGATGGGGAGGTGGGCCATTGGAGGCAACTGGAATTTTTTGCCCCTTATTTTTTAAAAGATTAAAGTCATCAAAATGACACGCAACCTTGACAGAGAATAGTCAAAATTTGCTTCAGTCAACGGTGGAGGTGCGGACTTTCAGGGGAAATTTGGAAAATTTTCCTTTTTCCAAAAATGAGGTAAAATGGAAAAATTGAGCCGTGGTTCCTCTTGGACTTACATTGGGACACGTGTCAAGCCCATTTTTCAAAGGCAGAGGGGCAGAGCAAAATGAGAAATTCTACATTTTTTCCCAAAAGTTGTAAAAGGTAAAAAGGAACCCCCAGGCCCATCTTAACTCAGATCTCCCACATGTGGATGGTCCAAATTCAAAAAGGAGATCGACGACAAGTATGCGTTTGTATCTGATTTTCCACCATTTCTGCTCCAAAGCTTCTGGGGATGCAAATTTTTATGGTTTTTTATCATTTCTTGGTGTCTTCTACACGCTAGATAAAGAGGAAAATTAATTTGATATCCTGGTTTGGTGGGGAAGATCTGAAAACGTCTTTTACCATTAAGATGTAATCTGAATGTCGGATTCAATCTGATCTTTCTTTCCTTGGCACACAAGAAACTAGTTGATATCTTGATTTGGTGGGGAAGATATGAAAACGTCTTGTACCATTAAAATGTGATTTGACTATTGGATCCAATCTGATTTTCCAATTTTTCTTTCCTTGGCACACAAGAAAACCAGATTTGACAGATTGGAGGAGGAAGTAGTTGGCGCAAGAGATGAAGAGTGATTTACCAGATGAAAGAATTGAATGCTGGAAATATTTGAAGAGATTTTCCCTCTGAGCACCTGACAACTTTTTTACCCATCTGATTCTGGGAATCACGATCAAAATCATAACATGCAATGATGTTTTAAATGCTTTTTATTTTTGGGGGGAAAAATCTGTTGTAGATTAAATGTTATAAATTGCATGAATTTGTCATGTAAAAGGTTGGAGTGTTAGAGGTCGGGAGTTTCCTAAGAGAAAAGTTTGACAAAGCCCATCTTTATGATAAATCATCTGAGGAACCTGTTTATTTCTTTTGTGTTAAATTTGATCATGTCAAGGTGGTTACGAGTGTACAACCATTGAAAAGCTCTGAGATTATTCTAGAAACTTTCCCGTACTCATGTATTTACTCAAATTTGAGTAATTCTATGTTTAATTTTGAGAAAAATTGTGTCTGCTTCATTTCTGAATGTCTACAAATAGTTTTTCTTATTCCCATTATAATCTTACATTAAAATATTTGTGAATCACACAAGATCTTATCCTTGTGATAGTTTGTTGGCATTTGCAATTTTATTTATCTAAAGGGATTTCATTTGATAGTGAAATAAACAAATTTAAAATCACTTTACTCCTAGCATGATGATAAGATTGTTTTTTATCCTTTGAGGTATCTTAGGCATGATAAAAAAAAGGTTGAAAATGTTCAATTAAGTTTTTCAATTTGATCCTTCATTTTGGATTCTTAAAGTTTGTGTGAAAACGTGTTGATCTGGGCTTCCACTGAAGCACACCTTCTGGTTAAAGGAACATTTTAGCTGTTGTAAAGCATTCTTTTGATCAAGCCTTCCCTTTTTTTAAAAGTTCTCAAAGATCTAGCAAATCAAAGTCCACTCTGCCTCACCTCCCACCAAAATTCATTTAAAAACAACCAAATCCTACCCATACTACCCATGTTTGTCATGTGTGTGTACAAATGCATAATTTATATTACCAAAACATGCAGAAGCAATCAAGTTTTAATTTTCTTTAGTAGCCTGAACCTTGCTTAGAAAATATCTCCATTATCTAGGGTGACAACTCATGAGAGTTAGATTTTTTTATTGTGTTGATCATATTTTCTTCAAGGTCTTCTTAATACTTTGCAAAGAAGGATATCTCCACTTCCTCCACAAACATACAAAAGGGTCCTCTCACCCTGGTTGAAAGGCACAACCATAAAGAGTGATATAGATCAAATCCTCTTAAGGGTGCTACCCATTTCTCCACATCTGAGTGACAAAGAGCAAACTGCATTTCTTCCCTTGCTACAAAACGACACACAACATGATCTGCTTGTCTCTAAGCTTCCTGCCAAATATGTGATGTTGCTCAGCTTCTGAGGGAGAATCCATTTGGGTACCAAAATATTGGAATCAAATTTAGTCTCAGATTATTTTGAATCGATCTGGTCTTCAGATTCAACTTCTTAGCTCAATTATTCTAGTGGAGCTTCATACTGGTATTTGAACCATGCCAAATTGGCTCAAATGCATAAAAATTCAAAATGGGCCTCCCAAAACTTGTTCATGGCCTCACAAATCCTATGAGTGGATTCAAAAATGTTTTTCAGCTGGTCTAAAGGGGCTGAGTGAATTGTACACAATTCTAAATCATGGAGAACGTCAGACTATTCCCAGTGTAAGGGGTGGTAGATAACAGGTAGCGAATGGATGCTAGTTATCTCATATCCTTAGCCACCTAAATCCATTTGAACAATCCATGCTTGACAATGTGTTAGCATTAGTAAAAATATAATAGAAAATATGGATAAAATTGGATAAATTTTGTAGATAAGCAGAATGTGTAGTAATCACAAACAATTCTAGGCAGTTGTAAAGAACCTAATAAAATTATAATTTTTGATCAATATGGTTCGAGGCTACAAAATTTCAAAGGACTAATGCGAGTTAATAAATCAAAATAAATGATTTGAATCAAGAAAGAGGATTTTCAAGGATATAGTCTGACGTTGAATGAGTGTGAAGGATGGGGTTTGAAGCTGACTAGCGATTTGTTGGTCTCCCACAAACTCTAAAGTGATTTCTTTACTTTCTTGATGAATGTGGATGTTAATGCTAGAATAGTAATGTGTTGATGTTAATACAATACATCAATGATGAACTATGATAGAATACTGAGGTTCGAAAATGTGAGAAGATGATTCCGTAAAGAGGCTGCAATTTGGGCTTAAATAATCACTAGCAATTTTGGCCATTTCGAGATTTTTTAGTAAATTTTTGAAATAATTTTCTAATTCAAATTTTCTTGTTCGTGCTTTTGAGGGATAGGATATGAGGTGGTTTTTGACAATGTTGTTTTGTCTCGTGAGGTGTCAAGGTAATGATTTTATTAGTTAGATATTTTCTAATTTTTTTTTATGTTTTTTTAGGATATGTATTAGGTTGTTTGATTAAGATATATCAAATGTACAAATATATGATTGTTTGTGATGATATCATATTTTGATAAGATAATGGAGGATTTATAAAAATACCCATGATAGATATGTCGAGATAAAAAATTAGGGGTGACTTTAAATAATATTTAGAGAACTTACTTAGGTTAATTAAAATATCATAGGATATGATATTTGTGTATATGAGGAAATATTTTATTTGATCGTATTGACATAATAAATCTAATTTAGCGATACATTGCAAATGAGATAATTAAATGAAGATAGGTAAGTGTAAATTGTTAGTGTCTAAATTTTCTCCCTTTTTTCTATAGGCTTTAACACCGAAGCGTTAGACAAAAATTATGAAAATTTATATGGGTGATCCACAGGGAACACCAATGTTTGTGTGTCATGTGTTTTGTAAAATGTTGTCCCAATCCTAGGGGTTACCAAAACAAGATGTGCTCCTGATGAATCAAATGATAGGGGAAAGAAGGGGTTTTACACCTATAGAAATATGATCTGTAAAAGTAAACTAAAAGAACGGGAAATCCAATTGATGGGGGCCAAAGGACACACATCCCATAGACAAATGATGAATCCCGATGTAAATTTTTTTTGTTTGTTTTAATGTTTCAAGGACAGGGTCTATTGAAAATTGAACACACTTGTGGAAAAGTGTGATTGCCATGATTTAGGTGAAAAATGGGTACATATGCCAATAGGGTATGATTTACAAGTGATTAGAGGTAAATCGTCAGTGATTGAGGGAATCACCGACAATTTTCTCAATTTACAAATTGGGCTATAAAAAGCCAGTTCATGGGCTCATTTCATGACACGATGAAATTTTTTTGACAGAGCTAGCCAGGCAATGAAAATGTGTTTTTGAGGGTAAAAAGATGAATTTTGGATGGAATGATGACTTTGAGAAGGCAATGGAATCCCACGATGGTTGAGGTAAGGGATATATCCTTGTTTTTTTCATTATTTGTGTAATTTTTGTGGTTTTTTCGTAGGTTTAGGTTTGTTTCTCCATTTATTGGGGTCCTCGCAGATGCCCTAGGGAAAAATCACAGGGATCACTGGTGATTCATGAAATCGCCAGTGATTGAAGTGAATCAATGACGATTCACCTACTTTGTGGACAATTGTGGTTTTGTCATGATTTTTTAAAGAAACATTTTGGACCTTTACACAGTGTTTGTAGTTCCAATGTCATCATTGATATTGAATAAATTGTGTTTTATGACAAGATTAATTTTGATATCCAAGAAATTTTTCTTAATTTGTTTTTTTCTTTCGAATATGGAATTTTGTTTTTAGATAACAATGTACCTATTGGAATAATTATTTTTATATGTTTTTGGTATTTTTATGTGATGATTTTGATGTTGATGTGGATGAATTTTTTATATGTTGTGAATGACTTTAACATTTCATTTTTAATAATGCTACTAATGTTGATTTGTTTAAATTTTGCAGGTGGATGCGAAGTGGATGATCCATGATCGTATACCATTGATTTTAGATGAGGTGAGGGATGATATGATTGATGATGATTGGGAGCATGTTGAGGCCGTTGGTTTTGGTGCCATGAGCCATTATCGTTAGTTACAAAGATCTCATATTTCTATGTTGGTCTTGTTAGAGAAGTGAAATTATTCCACCAATTTCTTTCTTGTTGCCTACTAGTGAGATCATGATCACTTTGGAGGATGTAAACCGCATCCTAAGAGTACCTATCTGAGGAGAGGGTGTATGTATCATTACTGAGGAGGAGAGGGATGGGGTGATGAATAGGTTGTATGGAGCAGATGCAACTGGTGTTAGATATGAGTCAACATCGTTTTCTTATAGCAAATTTTACTCATCTGATACAGAGGGCCGTACTCGCATGACCATGATGATGGCCATCATTTGTTATGTTTTACCAGATTTAGGAGGTGGTAATTTTCCTTGAATGATGACAAGGTTGTGGCCGAGATGATGGATCACCGTACCATTTTTAAGTGGGGTCCTACTCTACTTGCACAAACATATAGAGAATTGTGGGCCTGGAAGGTCCACAAGAGATATGGTATTGATATCATATTTTTACTACAAACTAGGGAATTTGAGCACATTACAGTTGCTCAACTAGTTAGATTACCATGGGGGATCAGTGATGGATACCCTAGTTTCATGAGATGGAGGGATGATGTTGGTCGTGCACTAAAGAGGAGGATGTTAAGGTATTATAGAGAGATTTTATCTCAATTCCAGGTGGGAGATGTTGTATGGAGGCCGTATCTATATTTTCCTGTTTGGCCTGAATTTTCTAATCAGTTAGTTAGTTTACAACAACCTATATGGCTATAGGATCACTAACTAGGTGAGCATGATATGCTCCATTTTGATCACGTTAGGATACAATTCAAATTTGTGTAGGGAATTCCAAAGGATCCCATGTAGTATAGATGCGAGGATGAAGACATAGAGACCCCTAGGGAAGTTGTGTTAGAGCCTGAGGTTATTGTTGATTAACAGGGGGCATGGGTCCTAATGATGAGGGTTAGATTGTGGGCAAGATGGTAATCACGCCGAATCTGTATCTCATGCTCAAATGAGTCACTAGGAGCTCCTGGATTACAAATGGGGGTAAGGAGATGATGAGATGGAGGATTTCATGCCCTCAAATTCAAAATGGATGGGGTTGAAGTTAGATACAAACACATAAGATTACAAAATCAAATTTTAGTATTATCCAAAATAGAACTAAGTACATGTATGTGTAATGACAATATTTTAACTAATTTCATCAATATAGAACTAGTGTTTTTACCCCACCACGCCTGTTAATCAAATGAATAGGGCTGATACATGTCAGAGGTAACTCTTGCGTATACGCAATGAAGGACATTAATAACATAATTTAATAATTCTACAATGAAAGACATTATTAACATATAATTTAGCATAATATGAATTACACGAGAAATTTAACAAAATTTCATGTTGTTTGAATACCTCAATGAGTTGCTGCATAAATGAAATTGCAACAGCAACACCTTTCTCTACTTGTTGCAGAGATGGTGGGGTGTCTAGTGAAGTCATCATATTTATATAACATGTATCACGTGAGTTAGATGAACATACAAGAACATACATATATTACCTCTTTGAATGTATGTGTATGCATGGTGCTAACTGCCTATATTCGGGATGAAGACACACCTCCCATGCATTGTAATATCAATGCATACATGTATAAATACAATTATTTCAAAAATTTAACATATATAAGTAAATCAAGTACTTCGATATTTTTGTAACACACATAATAAAACATAACAAATATCTGTGAAGGTGACGTCGATGACTATAATCCAAATGTCTCGCTCAAAAATGCATCTGGCATAGTGACATTATCATGTGCACCCCCAACACCAAATCCACAAAAATCATTATGCATGAAAGTATCATCCTCCTCGAGCCCTAAACATATGCTACCAGATGACGAGAAAAAATGTGGCCTCATGCTAGTAATCCTTGAGGGAATACTTTATGTACTTCTGTGAGCATTTGGCTCAGAAATCTCCCTCATATTTCGAACAATGGTCGCAGAAAGCCCTTGAAGTGCCTGGAGTGTATCAATCTCTATTATCTCCTTCACTGCTGGAGGGACATTCTCAGGGTGAGGGGGATTCTGTGTGGGGACTCTACCCTATTGAATAGGTACACGTAGTGCACCTGATCGATCCTGTCTAGATCCTTTTCCTCGGCCCTAGAAATATTGGAAATCAAAAAAATTTGGGATCTCGTTGAGGATAAACTCACAATAGAGTTTCCTCAGAAAGTATAATGGCACCTAAATGTTATTGTAATGTGGAAAATCAAACACCATCCACCATCGGTCTCAAAAATTATTTTTAATCAAATTATTATTGGACCAATGGATGGGAAACCATTTACATGACAATGGAATAGGAAAATAAGTGTGGGGGGTACATGAATAAGGCACATATGAGGTCTTTTGTAATTTGTTTTTTATTTACATCCACATATGACTTTTTTTGGAATAATAAACCCTAAAATCCTCTCTATAAGATGTCCAATGATCAATTTTCTCTATTTTTGCATCAACTTGAGAAACTAATGCCTTCAATATGTTTGCAAGAGAGGCATGGTGGGGGTTTGTAGATTGTGAATCCCTCATTCTTTTGATTAAATCCTCGATTTATTTATTTTTTAACTATGTGGGCTGCTAAATCATCTTGACTTCCTGGGGGATGTTGAGTAACTGTGGGAGGGTTGGGAGGGATGATAAGAATAGTAGGGTTTGGTTGTGGTTGATTCCCTCAACCTCAAACTATAACAATAAAAAAATGTATTTAATTCAAATTCTACTAGATGCATACAAGAATTTTGTTCAAGTGATTTCACTCAAATTGTGAATGAGGAAATCACAGAAGGATATCTAACGATATCGTTTATGTGATGATTACATAAATGGCTTGTATCAAATGGCGTGGTTTGTTTACAATGTAAAATAATCTTGATCAAGGTGGTATATGTATTTTCATTTTTTATGATTTAATTTAAATTGGATTAAATATTTATTTTAGAGTAACTACTATAACTAATGATATATGAATGATATAATACAGTAAATGGACAAGAAACAAGCAAGTAATAATATAAAACCCTAAGTAAGTGAGAGAGATAGATGACTTAGATAATTTTTTAGTGATCTGGAAGTGATAAGGGCTGAAGAACTACTCGGATAGACTAGGAAGAGTGTTGTCAAGGCTCACTAGAGGTTATGGAACTCAGATATGTGCAAGAAAAAATCACCCTCGGGAGGAAAGGAGCACCTGGATGTTAGTGTCTACCAGATGCTCATGTTCTAATATTTTCTGTGTAGTAGGAGCTTTGTTAATGATTTCCTTTTGTCACTCTAGTTTCACTACAATGTCGTCATTCATCCCTGTAACCTACACAATAGAAAACTAGTTGTACATACCCATAAATCACATCAAACCTAATAAATAAGATGTAAAATGGAGATTCAGAATGACCCCTGTGTTCACCTAAAGAGTGATATTATGAATGAGTGTTACACTAAATCTTAGAATCCATATAGTTATATGTGAATGTGTGTGTAATGATGCCCTAGGTTTCCCTTGTGCAAGTTACACTATGATAGCAGGTTAGATCTAGAATTCTCTAAGTATGCAAATGTGTGAGATGGAATAGAATAAACTTATCATACTATGTTGTGCATGGAGAGTGATACAACCCCTGTCCCTTATACAAGTGAGCTAGATGAATGCTTTGTAATGATCCTCGTGGATTTGATGCAATATTATGTGATAGTAGATGATGATTAATGATTGACCCCTTATTTTGAAGAAGTAACTAAGTATAAATATGATTCGATTATTTGAATTTCATAATTGACAGCTGGAAGACCAACCGAAAGTATTATAACATTACCAATAAGTAAAAGAGATTAAAAAGGGGGAGAAAAGGATAGAGAGGATTGGGAGATCCCAGGAGGGACAAGAACTCTTGGGAACTTATGTATTAACTGGGTGCTAGTGTCCGGGGCCATAAAAGATAAATGGTTCAAGTTCTGGTAGGGCTGTAAGATGAGTAAATCTAGAAAGAAGGCAAGACATAAAGCAAAATGCCCAAAAGATGTTTTCAATCACTATTTTTCTTAATTAGGAATCATGTACACAGTAGTATGTTTTAGGACCTAGAAATGTTCCCAAGTGCATAAATTTTGTGTCTACATTTTACTCCACTTTATGTTGTTGAGTTAATACTCAACAACATAAAGTAGATAAAAGATGTGTAGCTTGTAATCCTATAGAGAAGAATGTAGTTGATAACCTGCTGAGTGGACAAGTGAAGCATGAAGTGATCCTAATATGAAGCATGGAGAATAGGAAGGGAAGGTAGACCCGAGGGGTGAAGTGTGTGCATAGTAGCATACTATTGGATCCTATGTTTGTTGATGTGAGCTGATTTTTTTTGTGTATTAAGGACACACCTGTAAAAGAATAACGAGAAAGTAGTCAAAGTTTTGTATGTGAAAAATCATAGTAATGTATGTATAAGTAAGTAATAAGTGTGTAAAGGAAAGAGTGTACCTGATGTCTAAGAGAGTATGAGATGGAAAATTGTCTTTTTTTCTTGGAGTTTCAAGATTTGAATGCCGAAGGTGAGGTTTTTTTTTGCAATTTCATGCCAAGAGTGATTTTTTGGGCAATCTCATGCCAAGAGAAGAGTGTTGGGGAGAGAGGTATAGTTTTTCTCTCATTCCATGATGCTTCCCAATAAGCACCACCATATATGTTATGTCCCTAATTTGTAACCTAATATTCCTATTGTAGCTAATTGAATGTATTATGGAATTGGAGGAAAGTGATTTCTATAAGATAATTATACTATAAACTATTGGAAACTGTGATGAACTGAGAAATTGATTATTTTTCCCTAGGACACAAGCGCCCAGGGGGGACATAAGTTCCCATCGCTAATGTCTAGGATTTTTCTCTAGCATCTAATCTTTGTTTTGGGTCCAAGTCTAAATTTGGCCCATTAGGTGACTTTGTTTTTGTGCCAATTGTATATTGTGTTGCGTTTTTCTAATGCTCTAAGCTGTTGAAATGGTGATTTTTTCACCCAATAGATGCCCCCTTATTTGGGGTGCATGTGATGAATGTAGGAGAATGCAGCCCAAAGGAGAGGACCTAAAGTTAATATGTATATCCGAGTATGTATACTTGCAGAGGGTAGGGGATGTGCATGGTAGAAACTAAGGCACATGCAAACAAGAGAGGCTAGTAATAAGTGCTAGTTTTTAAAGTAGCTAACATTCATTAGAAGACAATGTAACAAGCAAGTATGAAGACAAGATGTACTATGAAAAGTGGGTTCTATATATGGGACATCACTCACAATGTCACAAGACAATCAAGGTTGAATCATCAAAAATCAAACATTGAGGAAAAATGACACATGGCAGAGCCTGTAAAAAATAGAAAATAATAGAAAACAAGAAGTGATAGATAAACATGGTTGTATAGAGTTCTGCAAGGAAAATGCTACACATGAAGCACCCATTAACTTGTTAGAAAAATAAGTAGTATTACAAGGCATGTATATATCCACAAAAATTAAAGTGATAATAAAAATATTAAGTAAATGATGTAACAATAGAACTTGTGATGTGTAGAGTGTGAGAGTAGTAAAGGTATATGCCCCCAGAGAGCCTTAGTGGTACTGATAAAGAGAAGTGTCGAGCATCATGCATCGTGAAAAATCTATAAAATTCATGCATTCAGCTAAAAATACCAAGTAAATGCTCATGCGCATAGAGAAAAATATTATTACATACTAAGTATCCAATTAGCATTAGAAGCAAAGTGTAACATGTGAATACAATAAGCTAGCAAGAGTAAATGAAACCAAGACATGCAAATGTTGTGTGAGTTGGATAGTGTGTCATAATATCAAAGATGTGTAGATGGTAGGATAAACATTGACCCCCAGCAGGTGTACATTGGATGATGTTCATTTAGAAGTGATCCCTCAACAATCAAGAATGAACCATAGATCAAGAGTGCATCATTGGGAAATGAATGTTATGTGTGTGATGTAGAGTAGATCATAGAAAATATGTATCGTGAAGCACTTTGTGTGAAGTTTAGATGATGTGAGGTTCATTTAATAATTGTAACTTCAATAATCAAGTATAATCCATGGAATTAGAGTGCACCATTGGGTAATGAATGTGTTGTATGAGATTAAATGTTAGGAAATATGTATTGTGAAGCACTGAGCATGAAGTGTAGCAAAGGAACAAACAATAGATAAAATAGACATTGAATAGTGATGTGGGGGAAAGTGTGATGCCCCCAAGCGTGTATATAAGGAGCTACTGGAAAATAGATGTTCAATCATTGTGAGAAATAACAACCAGAGTGTGTATAATGCATTAATGGATGTTTACTCTATGTAGAAACTAGTATGTGTATCATGAGTAGAAGGATCCATAAGTAAGCATGTGTAGAAAGACATGTATGGAGGAACATATAAGAATATATAGATGTATCAAGGTTTGCATATAGTGTAGATGAGAGAAAGTGCTTGGTGTACCATCTAGCTCAGCTAATAGTTTTGTACTAGATCATCCTTGATATAAACCCACATTCCTTCATGACATATGTTGAAGGCTTCATACTCAATATGACCTCACATAGCCCATGCACCTATCTCAGTCACCAAGCCACTGATTTGTTCCCTTGTCTCCTCTTGTTATTATATGAACATTCAAGAAAGGCACAGAAAAATCTCATTAGATATAAATCACCATGAAAACCACTCACTTTACCCATTTTAAGACTTTATAGGACCTCTGGCCTATACCTTCCATGTACTTTCAAATAATGAATACTAACTCTATTTTGAACTAAAATTCATTATAAATCCCAAGTTCCCCACTCCTTCTTGTTTCAAGTAAATAGTATCATTCTCTTCAATATAGGGTTCTTATACTCTTCTTACCTTCTTGGTGCACTAGGATTTCATTCTCATGAAGACTCTTCCTGCAACTTTACATACTCTGTCACAGTTAATGGTAGTGTTAGTTATCTCCTATATAGAACAAGGTAAATAATTATTCCTTGTCACCCTTGATTTTATATCTCAATAACCTTATAGGAACCAATACATGCATGCAACTAGGAATCATTCAACACTATTATCTGCTCTGTCAAGATCATACCTTTTGATTTATACTCTTTTTATCATATAATTCCATAGATGAACTGCCCTTGAACTCAGATCAATCCTACTTAGAGCATATTATATTGACCACTATGAATATGAAGGATATTAAGATCAAAATTAAACTTCAAATCTGTAGGTCACTTATTTTAGATACAGTTTCTCTTCACAACATTCATGATCTCTGAGTTTTTGACCAAAAATGTGTAATAATAAAACCTTGCACTTTCATGTCTTGTTTAGAAAATTTGTCACCTTGACTTGAGGAATAATAAGGCCATTAATACCTAGATTCTCATAGTATAAGTGTCATTCCAAAGGAATATGTCCACCTGGATTTGATCATGCTTAGGTTCTTCTTAAGTCACCTTCATACTTTGCCTGGTTCCCTTGTAGTCATTCTTAGACACAATTTGGGTATCAAAATACAATAAAAGAGTTATAATGCAATAATATTGTTTGTTTCAGGTATTCTTTATATCTTTCAAGATTCTCATAGACAATTATAACATATATCCTTATCCATTGTTCCGAACTCACCCTTTTCCAAGTTGTATAGTGACCTAGTTAAGCTTCCTAATATGCACAATCATACGTAAAGGCTGAATTTTATGGCTTTCTTAATGAAATCCTCCTAAATTCTATTCAAGGACTTTGAATATACTCCAAACAACCTGCATGACAAATATAGAGGCATAAGGGACGAGGTTTGATTAAAAATGTTTTCTTTTCCCTTAGATTCTTCACACTGTATATCTTTCTCTACATAGCCAAAACACAGTTGCGTATAGCTTTTGTTGTTCAAACCCATTCAATATGAAGTTTGGGGATCTACTTCAATTTCCTAGGATATAACTTTTCACAAAGTTTCATAGATTTTCAACGATGCAACTAAAAATTATACGATGGCCTAGAAATGGGTTGCGAGCAAGAGTTTAACTATAAATTATTCTATATGCATCTTCAAGAACAAAAAGAATATGGCAGGACTCCTCTTCACCTGGGAAAGCACTATATCTTAACAGTCAAGAGGTTCAAAGTGGATTTAATCGACTGAGGGTTTTCTACTTGTTGTCCCTATCAAACCCTCTCAAGAGTAGTCCATAAGATCACACATAATCTATCATTGAAGCTTAGTCAATCAACATGCATATATATGAAACTATTCATACAAGTATAGACATAATTATACATTCATGAATACTCACATATGGTTCTATTATTGTCTGAAATACAAGTTTTCTTCATACATGTTCATCGTATTTATTTATTTCTGTGACTCTTCCCTACTTTTCCATGCTGGAATTCCATTTCCTAGTCTTTCTCTAACTTTAATTTGACCTCATGCTCCTTGGTTCTCCACCTTTCAGTTGTATTTACCCTTATCTTGAGCTAGATTCCCATTTTTAGTTTGATTTTATTATATATGCTTAAGAATAGGAGCTAACTCCCCTATATTGGTTCATTGACTATTTCTCAACTCCTAAAAGAGCTCTAACAACACCTATATTTGGAATATGGGGAAAAACTCATTCCTAAGCCTCCTCATCTCGGTTACAAAAATATTACAACTCATAAATCCTCATTAATGGCCTTATTAGGTATGAATATCACTATTTCACCTAATTCTTATACACCTAGTGCTTGAATACTATGAAAAATTGCTTTTACACTGATTTATCTAGATTTACACACATAATCACTTTATTCAAATACAAATACTCACTCATATGGTTTTATAATAACCATTTTACATTAACATTTCATCCTTCTTAATATTGACTATCAAAGGAAACATTTGACTAACTTCTTGAACATGATGCTTATTCCTTAAAAGTCTTAGTTGTGGACTACATTTTGGGTTCTTGTAACGTCATAGGATGCTCCTGCATCATACTTCCCCACTAGAAAAGATTTAAAATTTTCATTCAAATAGAATGCCTTATTTATTCCTTGATCTCACTGTATTCCTGGATCCCAAGTTTTTATTTTCAATGCCAATGCTTTTGTTTGCTTGAAGTAGTCTCTGTCTCTCATTTTCTTACTCTTTTCTCTTTCCTAGTATATGCTCTTCCTTAGCTTCTTCTCATTTACAAAACTCCATTCTTCTTCTTTATCATCTGGTATGTCTTCAAAATATTCTTGTTCTTCTTGTCTTATGATATTTTTATTTGAATCATACACTTGATTCATATCAAATGTTTTCCAAACCTGTATTCACAACAGACAAGAGCAATATTAGATGCAAAAATGTGAGGCCATTTAGCCCCTTGAGTGATTTCAGGGTATTCTTCTTCTTCATTTCTTTTTGTTTTTCATTGACCATGTTCAACTTGGTCATTTTCATTCTTTCTCCTTCTTGTTTTACCTCTTCCTCAATCTGATTCATGCATTTATTAGTTTGACCTAAACTCAAACATAGCCCTCTTGAAGGATTAAAAAATTATTCTATCATTCTCAACTCTTCATTCAAGACTTCATCATTTATCTCCTCATTGATTTCATCAAATTTAGGTGCTAGACCCTTGTTTTCATCCTCAAATATCTAGTTTTTAACAACATATTCTTTCATTCCCTCTTATTTCAAGAAGCTTTCATCACCTTCATTCAACATGCTTTCACTTTCCATCATTTCTTGATCATGACTATGATTTTTATCAGCTATTCTAGAGGTTCCACCCTATTGCATGTTAGTCTTTATAGACAAATCATTCCACATTTCATCATTCAGGTTGATTTTAGAAGATGAATTAGAATTACAGTCATAATCATTATCATACAAATTATTAAAAAAAAACACTTTACCTTTCATCCCCTTTGTATACCTCTCATGCCTTGTGTTTTCATGAAATACCTCTTCCATGTTCATCATTGAAAATTCATGCTCTTTCTTGCTTGAACTTGCTTCAACCTTTCTCCACAAAATCCTAGGTATAAACACCATCTTTACTAGGAAATAAGGGATAAAATATGCGGAATAATCCCTCACAGAATCGCAACAGTAGAAACTAATATGCAAAAAATATTACAGATCTGAAATAAAAGTGAAGAATAATAAAATAACAACACAAAGAGACAATATTTAACATGGTTCACCCAATTTTGGCTACGTCCACTAAGAATCACTTTCTCATATTTTATTACAAGCCATTTCTCTCTCAATACAATACCCAGATCTATTTGGAGCTATGCTCAACAAACTCTACATGATTCACATCCGAATTCAGACACATCTGCAATGTTACATTATACTTACCATATGCACAAACTACATAAGTAAACAACTGCTTAAGTAGTTTTACAAAACCGTGAGTATCAAAACCATGGGCCAAAACCGTCCCATTAACCTATGGGTAAAACATCCCGCATATATGAGAAAAGCATGTTTCTCGATGAGACAACTATGGAAAGTGTACAATACTCTTAGTGTATAATATTCAATAATTTCACACATGAAAATAGGCTCCACAACCTAACAATCTCCCACTTGGAGACTAGGTTTCCTTTGAGCAAGCTTCTCAACCCTTCACTAGTTTCCATGAAGACCAACCAATGATGAACACAACTTCATTTTTTCCCTTGTGACCACCTTGGTCATCATGTCTATAGGATTATGACTGGTATGAATCTTCTCCAGCTTTAACTTCTCTTCCTCCAAATTTGTCCTGATGAAATGGTACCTAAGTTGTATATGCTTTGTCCTAGAGTGGAAAGCAGAGTTCTTAGTTAGGTGTATAACACTCTGGCTATCACTATAAAACTTCCCTTCCTCCTAATTATGACCTAACTCCTCAAACAATTGATGTAACCAAATAATCTCGTTACTTGTTTCTGTGGCAGCAACATACTCATCCTCCATGGTTGACAAAGCCACCAGCTTCTGTAGTCATGAAATCCAACTCACTCTTGTCTCACCTACAATGTAAATATAACCTATCATGTTCCTCCTACTGTCTACATCTCCAGCCATAGCTGAATCTATATAACCATGGAAAGTGGTGTCTAATCCATTGTAGAACAAAAATTTCCCCATGGTCCCTTTCAAATTCCGAAGGATCCACTTTACTGTCTGCCAGTGATCTCTACCTGGATCACTCATAAATCTACTAACCACTCTCACTGCATGGGCAATATCAGGCCTAGTGGACACCATGGTATACATCAAACTTCAAACTGCTAATGAGTATGGTACCTTGGACATCTGGTTTCTCTCCTGCTCTATCTTGAGATACTGCTCCTTTGATAACTTGAAATGGCTTGCCAAAGGAGTCCCAAATGGTTTAACATCCTGCATATTAAACCTCTCCAAGACCTTCTTAATGTACTCTTCCTGAACATAAATTCAGCTTCCGTTCCTTCCTAGCCCAAGATATCCTCATACCAAGGATTTGTTTGGCTGCCCCCAAATCCTTCATAGCAAAGGATTCACTTAGCCATTTGTTGAGTAATTTTATTTCCTGCATATTTTTACATGCAACCAAAATGTCATCCACACATAGACACAAGATAATATAACTTCCATCCTCAAATTTCTTTGTATACACGTAATGGTCAGAATGACATCTAGTATAACATGTATCCATCATGGCACTATCAAATTTCTTATACCATTGACGTGGAGCTTGTTTCAATCCATACAAGAACTTCTTCAATTTACACACAATCTCCTATTTACCTTTGACCTCATAGTCCTTTGGCTGCTGCATATATAAATCCCCCTCCAAATCACCACAGAGAAATGCAGTATTTTCATCAAGCTTCTCTAAGTGCAAGTCTTTTTCTGCAACTATTCCAAGAACATTTCTAATAGAAGTCATTTTTACTACAGGAGAAAAAATCTCATCAAAAGCTATACCTTTTTTCTGTGTAAACCCCTTGACCACTAACCAGGCCTTGTATCTTTTCTTACCTCCTTCTTCCTCTTTGACTCTGTACACCCACTTGTTCTATAATGCTCTTTTTCCTTTAGGTAGCTTCACCAAATACCATGTCTAGTTCTCCATGAGAGCCTGATGCTCCTCATCCATGGCTTGCTCCCACTTCTTCCTGGAATCTATCTATATTGCTTCATCAAATCTCTCTGGCTCTCCACTGTCAGTGAGTAATAAATAATAAAGAGAAGGAGAAAAACGTTCAAGTTCTCTTCTTACCCTAGAATACCTCCTCAATATAGGAGTTTGGGGTTTCTGTTGAGGAGGTTCCTGAACTGATTTGTGTGTCACTTTCCCATCTAGGAAGATCCTCTACCACTGTATATTATTTCTTGGATTCTTCCCTGTTTTTCTGCAACTGCTTCTTATACATGGATTTCTCATTAAAGACCACATCCCTAGATAGAAATATTTTCTTGTCCTTAATACTCCAACATTTATATCCAAATTCATCACCACCATAACCAATGAAAGTACATTTTTCTGATTTAAGCCTCTAGCTTGGTCCTATCATCCTTGTCTATATGGATAAACATCTCACATCCAAAGACTCTAAGAAATGAATAATCAACTTTCTTACCATACCAAGCCTCTTCAGGTATGCCTCCATCCAAGGCACTTGAGGGTCCTTTGTTTATTAAGTACACAACTGTGCTCATCGCTTCTACCCAAAAAGAAAGAAACAGTCCTGCATCTAACCTCATGTTCCTAGCACATTCCATTATTGTTTTGTTCATCCTTTCTAACACCCCATTCTACTATGGAGTTCTTGGAACCTTCGTTTACCTATGGATTCCATTCTTAGAACAGTAATTATCAAATTCATTGCTGCAATACTCCCCTCCATTATCTGACCTGAGACATTTTAGCTTAAGACCTGTTTCATTCTCTACCAAGGCTTTCCATTTAACAAAAGTGTCAAATACATCACATTTGTTTCTCATACAATAAACCCAAACTTTCCTTGTTGCATCATCAATAAAAGTAACATAATAACTTGAACCCCCAAGAGATGATACCTGAGTTTCCCCCCACACATTAGAATGCACCAAATCTAACTTACTCTCTTTCTTTATAGGTCCAACCATGAGAAACCTCACTTGCTTTTTTTTCCCATATACGCAGTCCTCACAGAACTCCAAACTTGTTTCTGTATATCTGGGAAAATCCTTCTTTATGATCTCCATGCCCTTATGGCTCATATGATCGAGCCTATAGTGCCAAAATGTTGTATCTTCTTCTGTAGCCACAAGATTACAAACATTACTGTTATAAGTGGTTAAATACTAGGTTCCAACCTTCTTACCTCTTGCCACCACAAGAGCACCCTTGGTAACCTTCTAAGAGTCTGCTGTAAATATCATAGTAAAACCATCACTTCCCAAATGCCCTGCCAATATCAAATTTCATCTTAATGTAGGCACATGTCTGACATCCTTCAATAGCCAAGTATTCCCATTCTGCATCTTAAACCTGAAACGAAACCTTTTCCAACTATGTTGTAAGGCTCATCATCACCAAGAAAACATGCCCAAAATATCCTTGAACATAATAAAAAAAATAATGCCTATGTGGAGTAGCATGGAAAGATGCCCCTGAATCTAAAACCAAAGATTCAGTAATATTGTGCAAAGAAAGAATCAAAGCATCATGACATACATTACCCGTTGCCACATTTTCCTCCTTGTTTTCTTCCTGTTGTTTATTCTTGTCCCGAAGCTCATAAAAGTTCTTCTTTGCATGCCCATACTTTCCATAGTGCTAACATACTATCTTTCTTTTGGATTTTGACCTTGCCCGATCCTTCGATTTTCCACGGCTTCCTCTATTCTTTTGTCTCCCTCTAGTTTCCACTGTCAAAGCATTCCTTGAAGTAGAAGATTCCCTGGATATTTTTCTTCACATTTCCTCACTTAGAATCATCCCTACAACATCCTCAAATTTCAACTTTGAGTTTTCTGGAACTGAGTTACTTACTTCCATTACCATGTTATTCCAACTCTCAGGTAAAGAGTACAGAATTAATAAATCCCTAACTTCTTCATCAAATTTTATTATAACCGAAGCTAGAATATTTACAACCGTATTAAAATCATTTAAATGATCTGTTACTGAACCATTCTCAGACATCTTCATATTAAACAATTTTTCATTAAAAATATCTTATTAGAGGCAGAGGGTTTTTCATACAACTTCCCTAATGCATCCATCAATTATTATGTAGTCTTTTCCTTTGTAACATTAAATAATACCAAATATGCAAGACACAACCAGATTTTCCCAAGTGCCTTCCTATCCAGAAAATCCCATTCTGCATCCATCATGCTTGAGGTTTTTTCACCTTCTCAGACAACAAGAATATAAAGTTCCTTCTGGTAAAGGTAATATTCCATCTGCATCTTCCAAAGAGTGAAATTTTTTCCCGTTGAATTTATCAACCCTTGATATTCCATCATTTTCCATAGCTCCAACTCAAGCTTAAAACTTTCCCTGTGATTCAACAATTCAACAAACCAAACCAAGCTCCGATACCAATTGTTAGGAAATAAGGGATAAAATATGTAGAATAATCCCTCATAGAATCGCAACTGTAGAAACTAATATGCAGAAAATATTACAAATCTGAAATAAATGTGTAGAATACTAAAAGAACAACACAAAGAGACAATATTTAACATGGTTCACCCAATTTGGGCTACGTCCACCAAGAATCACTTGCTCAGATTTTATTACAAGACATGGCTCTCTCAATACAATACCCAAATCTATTTGGAGCTATGCTCAATAAACTCTATAGAATTCACACCCAAATTCAGACACATCTACAATGTTACATTATACCTACCATATGCACAAAACTACATAAGTAGACAACTGCTCAAGTAGTTTTACAAAACCGTGGGTATCAAAACCATGGGCCAAAACCGTCCCATAAACCTATGGGTCAAAAATCCTGCCCATATGATAGAAGCACATTTCCCGATGAGACAAAATGTGGAAAGTGTACAATACTCTTAGTGTACAATATTCAACACTTTCACACATGAAAATAGGCTCCATAACCTAACAATATTCTCACCATCAGCTGCATCTAAATTTTCTTGAGATGCTTCATCATCACTTCTCATGCTCTTAGGAATCCAAGCCAATGTCTTTGTCTTATCACCTGACTTCTTGAGCCATCTAGGTACCATATACCCATGTTCTTGTGCCAATACTGAAAGATAAATTTTATTTTTATTTTTATCATCTTGTACATATGCATGCTTATCAAAAGTATGAGAAAAACAAGACCTAGAAACCAAACCTGCCTTCTCAATCACATGTTGCTTAGGTTCATCCTTCACTCTCCACATTGGTATTATTCATCCATGTTTAACTGGTCTATTATATGTCTTCATCATGCTCATTTCATCTCTAACATGTACATCAACAGCTATATGTTTATGAGAAATATATACATTTACATTTACTTTTACCTTCTTGATAGGCTACTCCATGGATTCATTGGCTTGTTTGGCTTCGTGCTTGTTTACAACATCTTTTTCTTGCAGGCATGACTGGTTACTATCTTCCTTTGCATGTTTCATGGATTGATAGAACCCATCTTCATGATTTACAAGTTTAATATCTTCAAGACACTTCTCATGTATTCCTTCTTCAAGGTAAATCAACAATAATCTCTTCCTTCATTTTTTTTGCACATTTTTTTATTATTGGTAAATAGTTTTTTGAAAGGGACTATACCCTTGTACAACAAGGCTCAGAAGCCAGAATTGGAAGTTTGAGCACAAATAAAGAGATCAGAATCCAGATAGAACAATAATGACCAACTGCAGAGAAAAAACCCACAACCAACAACACATCAACAAATAAACAGCCGATGTACAATGATCAAACAACAATGGTACATTAGCACTATTGGAAAAGAAACACTTTGTGATCCGGCCACGAAAAATGAAATAATGTAACCCAACCAAACACTAACAGAGGAAATCATCTAGGTGTAGAGCTCTCCTTCAGGGTGATTTTTTTTTCTTTTTGCTGACCGTTACCTAGCCTGAAGGAGCCTCCACAGTTGGAGTAGAAGACAAATGAGGATTATTTTCCTTAGTCACATTTGTTCCAATTGGGGAAGCCACATTGTCATCCTCAGAGATATATTTATTATTATCCTTGCTGCCCTCAACAACTTGTACATATTTCATGCTGCTAACTTGAGTTTCGGATAGAGGGGTTTCCATGGTAGAATCAGATTCAGTCACGGTATCTTCTTTTGATTCAAGATCCTTTTTAGCATAAAAAATTAGGTGTTCTGGAAGTAGGTATTTCCACAAGTTGTGCTTCTCATATTGATGTTTTTCCATCCCACAAGTAGTAAAGTTGTTTCCTAAGCCAAAACACCTTCTACACAGGAAAGGTAGACCTTCATAATCAAGATTTTGTGACCAAATTCTATTTTGCACTCTAAGGTCTATAGTAGCAGGAAGATTTTTATCAGTGTCAAGTTCCACCGGGATTTGGGCATAGGTAGTATGGGTGTAATTAGTGGTTTGAGAATCTATAAAGAGTGTAGTACCCAAGGTATTACCAATGGAAGTCAGACAGTCATGACTCTAGAATTGCAGAGGTAAATGGGGCATCCTGATCCAAACATGTTTCCATGAGAATGATTCTGTGTGCAGGTTAAAGAATGGGAACTAGGGTTTGATGACCAAATATTTAGACTAACAGGTCTAGATCTTGGAAGCAATGATGTCTTTATCAGATATTGAAGAGAAATTCACAATGAAAATGCCTTTAGCACACAGATATAAGTCTATCTTACCAGTTAAAGTTGGATTCCAATGCTTAGAGATCCATGCTTGAAGAATAGGAAGGCTGGGCCACAAACCCCTGAATCTACAAATCAAAGAATGCTCTTTGTAGTAAATCTCAGATGAAATGACATCTTCCCCAAATGTAATACATTGGGGTAATGTCTACAGGTTTCATGGAGGATTCCTTACCTTTTAAAACATCTTTGAAGGAGGTTTCAGGAGATGTCTATTCTCTCTATCTAGCGTTGGAATAACAGGTAAAGCTCCCTGTTCAAGCCCACCACGAACAGAGCCTTCCAGCAAGGATTTAAGATAGCCATTTCCCAACATATCCCCAGGAATGCCCCTAGATGGAGCTTGAAAATGGATAGGGTTTGTACCATCGTCCATGGGCAGAGGTTCGGTCACACAGATGGAGCTCCCTACATTAGTGAAGGCAAGATTGATCCATGGCTAGGGAGAATCCCCTGAAACTAGATTCATGCCCCCTCAATCACTGTCTTTTGGCTGAGGATCTCCAGCCAGATCCTTGCATGGATCTGTAAATACAGGGTTCACAGGCTTGCATGAAGATAGGGCTAGGGCTCGCGTAGAAACCATCACTATTTTTTTACACATTCATTTGTGTGCTTGGTGTCTTTTCCTGCACCAATATTTTCAATTTTCAAGGTATTTCTCTTAGCCTTCTCCACAAGGCTTCCTATACCTACATATACCCATTTAAAGACAACATTAGATATAAAAAAAGAGATCACATGGTCCCCATGAATGGCTCTTTCGTAGAAATTCCCATCTTTTCAAGTTATCCTATTGGCACTTCATCTTCTCTCTTCATTTATTCATTTTCCTTGTTCTCCACAATAAGAACTTCTTTCACCACTTCTCCATCTTCACTAGGTGATCTAATTCTCTTTTCCCTCTTCATAAGTAGCTTTTATGGACACTTTATTCTTTTTTTCATTCTCCACCCAACTCCTTAGGTTTGTATATGTATCCTAGTTTCCGTCATTGCTTCTAACTCTTTAATTCTTTCTTTTATTTGTCTTACCTCCTCTTCTCTTTAGAGTTTCTCATCTCTCTTCCCATTCTTTCTCTCTCTTTCTCTCCTTTTTCTTTCTTTCATGTTCCTTTTTATATTTTAGGTACTTAACTAGCTCTTGGACCATTCCTATCTCCATTATTTCTTTTTGCTTCACTTAAACTTGCAATATTTTATATACCAACAAAAAACAGTCTCATTAGCAACAACATTCGATGAATCACATATACTTTTGGAAAAAGAAATAAGAAAAAAAAGTGTACCATCCACTCTAATACCAAAATGGTGTTCCATGTAGCTCAGCTAATAGTTGTGTACTAGATCATCCTTGATATAAACACATAGTCCTTCATGATATATTTTCAAGGCTTTATACTCAATATGACCTCACCTAGTTCCATGCACCTATATCAGTCACCAAGCTACTTATTTGTTCCCTTGTCTCCTCCCGGTCTTATATAAACATTCAAGAAAGGCATATAAAAATATCATTAGATATAAATCACCATAAGAACCACTAACTTTACCCCTTTTAAGAATTTATAGGACCTCTGGGCTATACCTTCCATGTACTTTCAAACAATGAATACTAACTCTATTTTGACCTCAAATTCATTATGAATCCCAAGTGCCCTACTGATCCGTAAAATTCTACTTTGGAGCTCTACGAATCACACAACTATGTTGTTCTACTTTCAACTTTGGAAAATGAGATATTTTCTTGAAAAATTAGAGCTTCATGACTGATTATCTAGTGCTATAGAAAGGAAATTGCAGAGAATGAAATAATTCAAAACCCCAACACTAACAATTTTATCCCGGAAACCTCCAATGGAGGAAAACCAGTCGAGAAGGGTAAGTGCTCTTTCTTCCCACTTTTATTGGTCTAATATAGACAATTATAGATTACAATAAGTATGAAAAGAAGAAACAATCTAAACCTTCTCTCCAATTACTTGCTTGCTCTGTTTCTACACCTTGCTCCTACAATTCCATTCTAGTACTAAAGATCTTGCTCAATGCTCTCATTAAAATATACTTCTCAATCTCTTTTGATCTTCGAATGCCATTCTCTTTCTCCTTTCATGCATTTATAGGCCTTCACATGTCCTCATGTGCACTAGAGGATGTGAAAGGGAATGGAAGGGGAAGAGACACGGTTGGGTGATTCAAATTCATGTCCATTCGCATTCCATTTTTCTTTTCTATCTGAAAGTGTCAGGACTACCACTCTGAGAAGATAGGCGGTCTCAAGACCACTGCCATGGCTGGGCGGTGGTTCCTTCCAGAACCTCTGTTTAGCTCATTTTATTAACTTTTCTTATTTCTCCTTCTTGGTGTTGATGAAACTGATGAAGTGGTGTGTTTTTCTGGATCCCTATGGATCATACCTACCCTACTTAGGAGGATTTTGGTCCCACAAAATCTTATTAGGGGAGTGGGAGATGAATCAACTCCCTCTCGTGATCATTCGAGTACCACTGGGTCTACCTTGGTGTCTTCTCTCATCTAACTTGCCAAGAATCATGTGGATCTCTGGTTTATTACTCCAATGCTACATCCTCCTCCGATTTTCCTCGAGTACAATCCTCTTTGGAAGGTAACTTCTGTATATTTCCTTCTTTTTCATGCATAGATGGCGTTAGTGGATGCGAGCTCTTGCAACTTGCTATCATGTGCATCTGTATGGAGTATGGCTTGAAGGTTTATTCTCCAACCTGCTCAAGTATGGTGAAGGTCCCATACTATAGTGGTTTAGTCCTTGCCTATCTTTGTCTCTTGAGATGGATTGGTTGAATCATCTCCAAGTACGTTGCTGCTATAGTCACCACCATTCCTTGTATCTCCTCTTCTTCTTGCTGCCCCATAGTCAGGTCTAGTGAATCCGTAGGTAGATACGGTGACTGCATAGCCGAAGTTTGTTTTTCTCCTTGAATGAGTAGTTCCTATGGTGGCTTCTTCTACAAAAACTGGCAAGTTATATCTAAATTCTCCATCCTTTGGTCAGAAATATACATGCTCTCACGTCCATTTTGATTTTCTTCCAATGAAAGCAAACAAAACTGGTGATTTTGCTGAATAAGTCATGGTGCTTGGTTGACACTTACCATAGCCTTCTTTGATTTGCTCTCGTGTTCCTAGATGTTAAAACTAACTCCATCCTTGACCCATCTGTACTGGTTCTCCCTCCTTGTGAACAAAACATCCTTGGCATACAAATAAGGACTTCCAAAGACAATGTCAAATGCATCAAGTGAAATAATATCAGCCTCTAATACATCTATGTATTAGGTATTTATCCCAAACTGAAACTTACACTTCCTTGTAAATTGTATTTCTACACACTTCTTCACCCATCCTAGTGGGTATGGATGTGGATGCGCATAATTCTCTAGACCAAGTTGTCCTACAACCACATTAGAAATCAAATTTGACTGAGAACCAAAATCTACTAAAGCGTTTACTTTAGTCTTCTTGATTTGGATTCTGATTTGAAATAGCTTACTCATCTCTTCTTCTTCTTTTGCACCGTACATGTTAGCGGCCATGCATCCCAGCCTCTCACCTACATCTGAATCATCCACAATCTCCACCTCTCTTTCTATCTTCACAGTGACCACAGACTTCTTGGAATCGTTGGCTTAGTGCTTTAGCTGCAATTCCAGATGTAAACTTCCAACATGTGGCATTAGCATGCCCATTTACATCATAATTCTTATAGAAATTCTTAAGATCCTTACAAGTATTCAAAGTAATAGTGGCATGTTTACCTTTCCATTTACCTTTGTTATTTGTCTTCCCTTGTTCTTTGTCCTATTGTTCTATTGATTGGTCTCCCTTTGACTTTATTTCTCCTTACTTTTTCTCGTCATCAATCTAGTATGCTTGTATACAAGCTTCATTGAGATCCTTGGGCTTTGTGGAGATTACCTTCCTCCGAAGGTGAGTGTGAAGTCCTCCCAAATACTTGGTTAGAATGTCCTCATCCTCTAAGTCCATATTAAGCAACATGGTTTGTCTCTGAAATTCTGTAGTGTAGTCTTACACACTTTGACCGCTGCCCAGTATAAAGTACTGCCACTTAATCATCATGTTAGTCTTATGGCCAATAGGATAGAAGTTAGCTCTAATCAATTCTTTAAAACCTTTCCAAGTGCTGACAATAGGACGTTTCTTCTTCTCACAAGTGGCTAGATGGGTTTCCCACCAAACTAGAGCATGACCCTCCATTTTGAGACATGTAGAGGTTATTCTTTGTGCCTCAGTGACATTATGCACACTAAAGTAGAATTCCAACTATTTTATCCATTTATCTAGTAATTCTGCATCTACTTGTCCTTCAAAATTTTTATTTCCACTTTCGTTTCAACTTTAAAAGGTGTATGTGTAGATTTTACCTTCTCACTTATAATTGGTGTCTCTTCATGCTCTTCAGCTAGTGCTCAGATGACCGAGTCCATGGAATCTTGCTTAACCAAAGCCATCTTTTACAGATCTAAAAGTTCTTCTTATTTTCTATGCAATCTATCCATCATGGTCTCTAGTATCTTGACTCTACTGACCAAGTTCTCTTCCTCCATTTTAGCTTGAATTCTCTGTTTCTGCTTCTTCGTAGAAATATCTGGCTCACAAGGTAAAAATTCTTCACCTTTGAACCTTGTCACTGTCATACAAAATCACAAGAAATATTTGAATACCATAGTCTTGGATATATAATCAACTCTGATACCAAAATAATCCATAAACTTCTACTTTGAAGCTCTACGAATCACACAACTATGATGTTCTACTTTCAACTTTGGAAAATGATAGATTTGCTTGAAAAATTAGAGCTTTGTGACTGATTATATAGCGATATAGAAAGGAAATTGCAGAGAATGAAATAATTCAAAACTTCAACACCAAAAAATTTATCCTTGAAACCTCCAATGGAGGAAAACCAGTCGGGAAGGGAATATGCTCTTTCTTCCCACTTTTATTGGTCTAATATAGAAAATTATAGATTACAATAAGTATGAAAAGAAGAAACAATGTAAACCTTCTCTCTAATTACTTGCTTGTTATGTTTCTACACCTTGCTCCTACAATTCCATTCCAGCACTGAATATCTTACTCACTTCTCTAATTAAAATCTTCTTCTCGATCTCTCTAGATATTTGAATACTAATATCTTTCTCCTTTCATGCATTTATAGGCCTTCACATGTCCTCTCGTGCACTAGAGGATGTGAAAGGGCATGGAAGGGGAAGAGAAATGGTTGGGTGCTTCAAATTCGCGTTCATTCACATTCAATTTTTATTTTTGTCTGAAAGTGTCAAGACTGCCACCTTGAGCTGACCGGTGGTCTCAAGACCACCGCTCTTCACAGAGTAGTGGTTCCTTCCCAAAAACTCCATTTACCTCATTTTATTAACTTTTCTTGTTTCTCCTTCCTGGTGCTGATGGAATTGATGAAGTTACATGTTTTTCTAGATCACTATGGATCACCTACTCCTTGTTTCAAGGAAATAGTCGCATTCTCTTCAATATAGGGTTCTTATACTCTTCTCACCTTCTTTATGTGCTAGGATTCAATTCTCATGAAGACTCTATTAGTGTGGAATCAAAACACCCCTGAATGGTCTACAACCAGATGGGTTGAGACTCTCAGTGTGATTACACAACATGGAGCATCTCTCAAGGTGTGGGACCTTGTAAGTTGAGAGAGCTCTCTGGATTGAGGTCACGGTTCCTATCCCTCTGTTCAGGTGTACACAAACAAATTACAGAGGATCTATTCTAAGTCTATTCTATCTACCAAGGAGATAGGGTTAGAGAGATGAAAGAAAATAAACCTAAGCTAATGAGGTGATACACCAAAGGAATGTTAGACACTCATTTTGTAGTTTAACAAAGACCATAAGAATGTAATACAAACAACATGTATAGATAACCAGACAACAATAAGAGATCAGAAAGACAACAACGAATACATGAGAGGGTCGAGAATCATCCACAGACATATATTTTATTGCTCAGGAGTCGATATAGTATATTATCAGTGGAAAAGAAGTAAAACTTGCATTACAACCCAAAGGAGAGGTTAGAAAATCTCCACAAATCCTTCTGTGAACAAAAGAATAAGGGAGGGTGCAAAATAGAAACATCTAACCTTTTACAATGAGCCCTGACCCTTCTTTTATAGATTCAGCACAAAGGGAAGAAGGAGAGAGAAGTGGGAAAACTAGTTTGAAGCTCAACCACCATCATCAATGCCTCCTACAAATCTAACCCAAATTTTTCGTGTCTACATCAATTACTTGTTCAGTGTCTTAAGGAGGAGGAACGATGGATCAGATCAAATCTGATCTGGTTGTTGGGGGCAAATAGATCCTGTATTAATGGAATGAAGATGTTTCTTCATTTTTCCCCACCTAACCTCTCCAAAATTAAAGTTTCAGATCTCCATGGCGTAGACGAGGCCGAGATATTTCCAACGGTGCCAGATTTGTCAAATTTCGAGCACTGAGTCAAAAGATAAGCCCATTTGAAATTTGAATTGGGTCTGTACAAAATGGCAGGAACCAATTACCAAAACGGGTCCCTTTTTTGAAATTAGACATGTGGAGGGCTGGCACATTTCTGAGGGAAGCCTTTTGTATTTTAATTTTGAAGTTGCACCTAGGCTGACACATGGCTTCTTCCATGGCTCACTCAGTTTCTTCATGTTTTGGCTAAGTCTTTTGCTCGGTGGGGTCATATATCTGACCTGGGACATGTGGGGCTTACAGAAACCTTCCCCTAATTTTACTCTTGCAGAGGCCTAACGCTTGTTTCAAAACCTTCCCCCAATTTTTCTCTTGATTATTTAGAAACTTGCTCAGGATTTTACCTTTGAAGGAGCCTCGGGTTGACACGTGGAAGCCTCCGCAGGCTCTTGGACTTTTCAACCCCTCTCTTACCTTTTATGAACCCTGAATACATGTGGCTAGCACTCGCGTTCTCCATACTTAGTCAATTTTGGGCCCACTCTGTCCCATTTTTCAACTTGACTACGTGGTTAGCCCATGCTCTCATTTGGGCCTTCGCTTTTGGATTTACCTTTGGAGATGCACTGAGCAAACTCGTGGTAGCTTTTTAGCACCACTACTTACTCTTTTTTTGGGCCCTGAATACATTTTTGACTTTTAGTTGTTAGATTTTGCCCTCATTTGGGGGACACCTGGGGGCCTGCACTTTTCGAGTATTGTTTTGGATTCAATATTTGGAGGTGCTATCCGTTTGGACTCTTAGCAACATCTATTGTCTCCTCCATAGTCATTTTTGGGCTCATTCTGAACTATTTCCAGAGCCCAAAGACTTAGAACCTTCATCATTCCTTCTCCATTTGAGCCTCTGGTTTCTTTGACATTGTCTTCTCCTTCCCCAACCCTGCTATTCCATTTTAGAGCCCACCTGCTAATCTATTTGCTAGATTTGAAGCACGAGGTTCTTTCGACAGAGCCATTTCTTGAATTTCTTCTTGCATGGGGTCATTTGATCTTTTGCAAGGCCCTGCCACTCCATTGTAGAGTCCCTCTACAATTGTTTTTAGGATTTAAACATGATTTCTTTGGTTTCTTCTATGTGGGGTCATGGTTGATCCAATTTTTTTAGGGGATGAAAATATGTGATAATAATTTGGCGACTCGTAGGGGCATCTACCTGCTAGATGAAGAGATCAGTAGCCTTGAAGCATCCATTAGGCATGGAGTCAACAATTATGGCCTTATACTAATCTTACCTCTGATCAATGAGCCCAACCATTTGCACTCTCAATTTTCATAAGAAATCTTGAAACAAGGCTTCTGAGAGTAGAAAATTGTTTTAACCTGGGGCTTTCATCTATCCTTGAATGGACTGTCTTGAAAAAATTCTTTAGTTGCTCTGCATTTGTTTTATTTTGAAATTTATAACTGTTATAGGAAACTATGAGTCTTTTACCATGAATAGTGAAGGGCCTGGCCTCAGTAGCTCTAGAGCAATATGAAAAAAACTTATGTACAAAGACAAAATCATACATGCCTCAAATGAGACATGCAGAGTGTGCACAAGCACTTCTTCTATTGAAAACAAATTCTACTCCTACCCCTACACTAACCAGAGAGAAAGAAAAGCTTAGACAAAGCCTGCAACTGGCAGGGAGAAGAAGTTTCCCTTTCTCAAGAGGGGCATCCATGCAAATTATTTGACACTAAATATGGCTTCCTATATGAATGAAAAACTGACTTTAAGCCAATCCTCCACCCATATCAGCAAGGTATCAACATTAATGGAAAATACCTCCTCAAGCTGATTTGCATTGGACTCCTAGAGGTGTTAATGGTGACCCTTGGTGCTTTCATACTCGTCCTCATGACCTGAAGTAGGCATGACTGGTTTTGGCTTCTCCCTTGGCTCTAATGAAGCCAAGTATCTGATTTGGAAAGGTCTGGTCCTTTGAATTTTCCCATGGTTCTAAAATTTAACTCCAAGAATGGAGCCTTCTTGCTGACCCTCATGGATGGATGGTATGGGAGGAATGATAGCCTCATACTCTTTCTCTTCCTCTACAATAGGTGTGAATTTTGGAAGATTAAAATCTTCCAACTTTGATTTAGGAGGCATGTTGTAAACTATAGGTTATGCTTGCATGTTCTCTTCCATGGCAATAGATTCTTGTGATTAAAGAATGAATGATGGAGAAGAAAATATTGTAATTTCAACTGGCTCCTTCTTATCAAAACATTCTTTTCAGTCTGATAAGGAAATCAAACTCTTTACTGTCCTGCTTTAACAAGGTCCCTCCCTTTTACATGGTGATCTTCAAATCTTCATTATTTTCACCATATGAAGCCTCATATTCAAACATGAAGCTAGTGAGTTCAGGCTCTTCCAAAAAATTAGAATTTTAGAGAGGTTGAAAGGGAGAGGGTTCTATACTTTCTTATATAACTGGCTCATGATTCAGTTCCTCTGAATTTGTCTTGGTCACCTCCATATGCTCCTCTTTAACTGGACTTGGAGCTAGTTATTCTTCTTCCTTCTCTGGTTGTGTAGCTTGGATCAGATTAACATCCTCTTTAGAAAAATTGTCATTAGGGACACTGTATTCAAAGAAAATAGTATTTTGATCTTCTTCCTTTTGTTGTTGTTCCTTCTCTGCTGCAAACCCAGCCTCAACCACCACTGGCTCTTGAACCTTGACCTCCTCCATTGGCTTAACCATCAAGGAGATATTTGTAAACCCAAATTTAGCAGCCCACCTCTTCATATTGTCTATCATTTCTTCTTTGTTGGGTTCCTCTTCTTTCCTCCCTTGGCTAGTTGTTTTATTTTCATCTCTCCAACATGGATTTGGGGAATCAAGAGGAGTGGCAGGTTGGGGTTCAACCAGTTTTTCTATTGTTTTTGGTTGAGAGGGAGGTGGAACTTCTTGTATCTTTAGAGGGAATGAATACTTGGGAAGGAAAAGGGGAGAAGAATTGGAATGGGATGGAATACTAGGATATGGAGAAATGAAATTAACACTTGGGGCAGCAAGTGAGGGGCTTGACTCTTGATCATGCTGAAATGATAAAGATTGAGAAAGAGAAAATGAAGGACTAGGAACTAGTGATTGACTTACCCATTGACAAGGTTGTCTTGTGTCCAGCTAATAAGCCTCAATATCTTCAATCCACTATGTAAGTTGAGGCATCATTTCAACCATGAAGTCAAGCTTCTCTAAGGTCTGTAATGTCTTGGAAAAGGGCCTTCCCATGGACAAGGTTACCTACAACTAATCTTGAATGCCTTCATTTGTGTTATGGCCCTTGACTGAACCATGTCTGCCTCTATTTGTTGAATATTCTTCAGAAAACTAGTATTCTTTACATAGTTTTCACCATTGTATACACCCCCTTACTTTTGATAAGCTCTATGGCCAAACTGACTTTGACCCTGCTCACATGGGTAAGCATAATGGTCCTAGATCTGATTATAATGCTGATTTGGAGGAGTTGGGAAATGCATTGGAGGTGAATTGCATTACTGCTGAAAGTGTGAGTTCCAAGAAGGAAATGAAGCCATGATTACACAACTTCATGGAATGGGAGAAAATGAAAGAGATGGAAGAAGAAAATGGATGAAAATGGGTGGAAATGGATGGAAAAGGTCTGCAACTTCAGAGGATAGGGTTATTGAACTAGATGGAGTCGCCAAATGTGCTTTGAATGTGCCTCTAAAGGTTGAATCTCACCAAGAACACATCAACTTGATGAAATTGAAGTGGTAAGGTACCTTAGACTTGTCCCATTGGGCGTGCCAAAAGTGTTAGTGCAAAATCACAACACCCTTAAATGTCTGTAACCAGATGGGTTGAGAATCTCAGTGTGATTGCACAACATGGAGAATCTCTCAAGGTGTGGGACCTTGTGAGTTGAGAGAGCTCTCTGAATCAAGGTTGGTTCCTATCCCTCTGTTTAGGTGTACACAAATAAATTATAGAGGATCTATTCTAAGTCTATTTTATCTACCAAGGAGACAGGGTTAGAGAGATGCAAGAAAATAAACCTAAGCTAACGAGGTGATACACCAAATAAATGTTAGATACTCATTTTGCAGTTTAACACAAACCACAGGAATGTAATACAAACAACATGCACAGATAACTAGACAACAATAAGAGATCTGAAAGACAACCACAAATACATGAGAGGGTCTAGAAATCATCCACAGACATATATTTTATTGTTCAAGAGTCGATACAGTATATTGCAGTGGCCAAGAAGTAAAACTTACATTACAACCCGAAGGAGTTAGGTTAGAAGAGCTCCACAAATCCTTCTATGAACAAAAGAAGAAGGGAGGGCACAAAACAGAAATGTCCAACATTTTTTCAATGAGCCCCAACCCTTCCTTTATAGATTCATCGCAGATGGAAGAAGAGAGAGAGAAGTAGGTAAAACTAATTCGAAGCTCAACCACTATCATTATATGCCTCTTGCACAAATCTGACCCAAATTTATTCATGTCCCGCATCAATTACTTGTTCGAGCACCTCGAAGGAGGAGGAACGACCGGATCAGATTAAAATTTGATTTAGATTGTTGGGGGCAAATAGATCCTATATTAATGGCATAAAGACTGTTTCTTCATTTTTCCCCACCTAACCTCTCCAAAATTAAAGTTTCAGATCTCCATGGAGTAGATGAGGCTGAGATCTTTCCAACGATGCCAGATTTGTTAGTATTTCGAGCACTGAGTCAAAAGATATGCCCATTTGAAATTTGAATCGGGTTCGTACAAAATGGCGGGAACCAGCTACCAATACAGGCCCCTTTTTTGAAACCGGATGCATGGAGGGCTGGCGCATATTTGAGGGCAGCCTTTGTATTTTGTTTTTGAAGTTACGCTCAGGATGACATGTGGCTTCTTCTGCGGCTCACTCAATTTCTTCATGTTTTGGCTAAGTCTTTTTCTTGGCAGGCTTATATATCTAACCAGGGACATGTAGCAGGCCTGACACTTGTTTGGAAAACTTCCCCCAATTTTACTCTTGAATTAGTGTTGCATGTTGACACTTGGACACCCTCCACTGGCCTGTCTCTGCTTTGACTATTCAACCCTGACCCCGTCCCTTTATGAAACCAGACACGTGGAGGCTTCAGTGCTCATTTAGAAACCCGCTCATGATTTTACCTTTGAAGGAGCTTCGGGTTGACACGTGGAAGCCTCTATAGGCTCTTGGAATTTTCAATGACCTCTCTTACCTTTTCGGCCCCTGAACATGTGGCGGGCTGGCGCTTGTTCTCCATACTTAGTCAATTTTGGGCCCGCTCTGTCCTATTTTTTCAACTTGGACTACGTGGCGAGCCCACACTCATTTGGGTCTACGCTTTTGGATTTACCTTTGGAGATGTGTCGAGCTGACGCGTGGTAGCTTCCACTAGCACCTTTATACTTAGTCTTTTTTTAGGTCCGCCCTGTCTGCACTTTTTTGACTTTTAGCTGTTGACTCTGCCCTTCTTTGGGCTTGGGACATGTGGGGGCCTAACACTTGTTCGAGTCTCCCCTTTTGGATTCAATCTTTGAAGGTGCTGCTGTTTGGACACTTGGCAGTGTTCAATGTCTCCTCCATACTTAGTCATTTTTTGGGCTCGTTCTGAACTATTTCAGAGCCTGAAGACTTTGACCCTTCGTCCATTCCTTCTCCTTTGAGCCTCTGGCTTCTTTGACATTGTCTTCTCCTTCCCCAACCTTGCTATTCCATTTTAGAGCCCGCCTATAACCTGTTTGCTAGATTTGAAGCATGGGCTTCGTTCGACAGAAGCTCATTTTTTGAAATTCCTCATGCATGAGGTCGTTTGATCTTTCGCAAGCCCTGCCACCCCATTGTAGAGTCCCTATGTTGCCTGATTATAGGATTTGAATGTGATTTCTCTAGTTTCTTTTGTGCAGGGTCGTGGCTAATCCAATTTTGCCAGGGGCAAAATAGGGATAAGAGACTCTTCCTACAACTGTACATACTCTATCACAGTCCATAGTAGTGTTAGTTATATCCTATATGGAACAAGGTAAAGAATTTGACCTTGTCACCCTTGAGTTTATATAATATTAACCTTATAGGGACCAATGCATGAATGCAACTAGGAATCTTCACTAGGAATCATTCAACACTATTATCTATCCTTTCAAGATCATACCTTCATATTTATACTTGTTCTTATCATATAATTCCATAGATGAACTACCCTTGAACTCAGATCAATCCTACGTAGAGCATATTATATTGACCACTATGAATATGAAGGATATTAAGATCAAAATGGAACTTCAACTCTGTACATCACTTATTTTAGATACAGTTTCTCTTCACAACATTCATGATTTTTGAGTTTTTGACCAAAAACATGTAATAATAAAACCTTACACTTTCATGTCTTGTTTAGAAAATTTATCACCTTGACTTGAGGAATAATAAGGCCATTAATACCTAGATTCTCATAATATAGGTGTCATTTCAGAGGAATATCTCCACCTGGATTTGATCATGCTTAGGTTCTTCTTAAGTCACCTTCACACTGTGCCTAGTTCCCTTGTAGTCATTCTTAGACACAATTTGGGTATCAAAATACAATTAAAGAGTTATAATGCAATAATATTTTGTGTTTCAGGTACTCTTTATATCATTCAAGATTCTCATAGACATTCATAACATATATCCTTATCCATTGTTCCAAACTCACCCTTTTCTAAGTTGCATGGTGACTTAGTTAAGTTTCCTAATATGCACAATCATACCTATAGGCTGAATTTTATGGTTTTCTTAATGAAATCCTCCTAAATTATATTCAAGGAATTTGAATATTATCCAAACAACCTACACGACAAATATAGAGGCATAATGGACGAGGTTTGATAAAAATTGCTTTCTTTTCCCTTAGATTCTTCACACTATATATATCTTCCTATGTACAACCAAAACAAAATTGCTTATAAATTTTGTTGATCAAACCCATTCACTATGAAAATTTGGGGACTTCTTACATATCTTAGGATAGAAATTCTCACAAATTTTCATAGATTTTCAATAGTGCAACCAAAAATTATACGATGCCCTAGATATGGGTAGAGAGCATGAGTCTAACTATGAATTCCTCTATATGCATCTTCAAGAACCCAAAAAAATATGTTGGGAATCCTCATCACCTGGTAAAGCATTATATCATAACAATCAAGAGGTTTAAATTAGATTTAATTGACTAGGGGTTTTTTACTTGTTGTCATTGTCAAACCCTCTCAAGCACAGTCCATAAGAACACACATAATCTATCATTGAAGGTTAGTCAATCAACATGAATACATTTGAAACTATTCATATAAGTATAGAAATCATTATGCATTCATGAATACTCACATATGGTTCTATTATTTTCTGAAATACAAGTTTTCTTCATACATGTTCATTGTATTTATTTCTTTCTTTGACTCTTCCCTACTTTTTCATGTATAGTGTAGATGAGAGAAAGTTCTTGGTGTACCATCTAGCTCAGATAGTTTTGTACTAGATCATCCTTGATATAAAACCACATTCCTTCACGACATATGTTCAAGGCTTCATACTCAATATGAACTCACGTAGCCCATGCACCTATCTCAGTCACCAAGCAACTGATTTGTTCCCTTGTCTCCTCTTGTTCTTATATGAATATTCAAGAAAGGCATAGACAAATCTCATTAGATATAAATCACCATGAAAACCAATCACTTTACCCCTTTTAAGACTTTATAGGACCTCTGGCCTATACCTTCCATGTACTTTCAAATAATGAATACTAACTCTTTTTTGAACTAAAATTCATTATAAATCCCAAGTTCCCCACTCCTTCTTGTTTCAAGTAAATAGTCTCATTCTCTTCAATATAGGGTTCTTATACTCTTCTTACCTTCTTGGTGCACTAGGATTTAATTCTCATGAAGACTCTTCCTATAACTATACATACTCTGTCACAGTCAATGGTAGTGTTAGTTATCTCCTATATAGAACAAGGTAAATGATTATTTCTTGTCACCCTTGATTTTATATCTCAATAACCTTATAGGAACCAATACATGCATGCAAGTAGGAATCATTCAACACTATTATCTGCTCTGTCAAGATCATACCTTTTGATTTATACTCTTTTTTATCATATAATTCCATAGATGAACTGCCCTTGAACTCAGATCAATCCTACTTAGAGCATATTATATTGACCACTATGAATATGAAGGATATTAAGATCAAAATGGAACTTCAACTCTGTAGGTCACTTATTTTAGGTAGAAAGAAGTGTATCCACAGTATGTAATCAAATATGGCATAGAAGGATAGTATAAGGAATATCATGAGGCATAACGTGACATAAAATGGTAAGAGCACATGATCCCATAGTAAGAGGAAGAGATATTGCACCCAATACTTGTTTAGGTGTAGCATCAAAGCCATAAATAGAAAGAGTAGATGGAGTGAGATGAGTAGTCGAAATTCCTATTTGATAGAGAAAAGATAGAGTGTGTATGTTAAGGATGGATCTAGGATCAACTAGGACATGCTTAAGAAACAGACTATGAAGTTGAACCTGGACATACAATGGGGAAGTATAGGAATCAAAGAGATGAGAAGCCATTAAATATCCGATAATGGGCATGTAAGGAACATGTTCACTAAATTATTTAATTTAAATTGGATTAAATATTTATTTCATATTAACTAATGTAACTAATGAAAAATTGATGATATTATATAGTAAATAGAAAAACACAAGAAAGAAATAATATAAAAACCTAAACAAGTGAAAGAGATAGATGACTAAGCTGATTTCTGAGTGATCTAGGTTGAGGAACTATTGGGACAAATTGTGAAGAGTGTATTCAAGGCTCACTGGAGGTTCTGAACTCATAGATGTGTTGGATAGAAATTCCCATAGGAGGATAGGAGTGCTTACGTGCTAGTGACTATTCTGGGCTCTAGTGTATACCCATATGATCCGGTTTTGATATTTTTTGTGTATGAAGAGATTCACTATTGATTTCTTTTTATCTCTCTGGTTTCGCTCCAATTTCTTTGGTCATTCATATAACCTGAAAAAATGGAGAGCTAACTATACATACCTAAAAACCACATTAAACCTAATAAATAAGATGCAAAATGGGGAGTCATATTGATCCCGATGGTCACCCAAAGAGTGATCTTATGACTGAGCATTGCATTATATCTCAGACACCATATAGTTCTATTTGAATGTATGTGTAATGATTCTCTAGGTTTCCCTTGTGCAAGTTACACTATGATAGCAGGCTAGATCTAGAATGCTCCACACATGTAAATGTGTAATATGGAATAGAATGAACTTCTCCTCCTATGTTGTGTATGTAGAGTAATGTAACCCTTGTATGAGTGAGCTAGATGAATCATTTTTAATGCTCCTTGTGTATTTGATGCAAGATTAGGTTACAATAGATGATGTTTAATGCTTGACCCCTTATTTTGGAGAAGTAACTAAGTATATATATGATTCCCTTGATTAAATTTCGTAATTTAAAACTAGAAGGCTGACCCAAAGTATTAAAAGATTCCCAAGAAGTAAAAGATACCCAAAATGGGGAGAAATGGAAAGAGAGGGTAAGGAGCACCTAGGAGGGACAAGAGCACCTAGAAACTTCTATTTTAACTTGGTGCTACTCTTTGAGGCCATAAAATATAAATAGTTCAAGTTCCCAAAGGGATGTAAGATGTGTTAGTCTAGAAAGAAGGCAAGAGATAAATAATAATTCCCAAAAGACGTTATCAATCACTATTTTTCTTTCTTATGAATCATGTATACATTAGTATGCTTTAGGACCTGAAAATGTACCCAAGTGCTTAGATTTTTTGTCTATATTTTAACTCTAATAAATATCCATGTGTGATATAATATATTGGGATATTAACATTGGTCTCTTGTGTATATATAAGCCTCAAGTCATAAAAAGTCATAGTAATTTGAGGTTCTTTATGTGTATGCGGAGAGTTCATTGGTGTTCGATGTGGGTCATTCTTGCAAGGTTGTTTCATAATTATTATGCATCACACTCCACTAAATAACACGGGGTGTACCCAATGAGAAGATGATGTCAAAATATCTCATGATGAGGTTCTATTGGCGAGTGCTAAATAATCTATCTAGACATATTATCAAAACTATGAATGGATTGCAAAGGATTTGTCTTTCTATGAGACACCTATTGTTGAGACAAAGTAGTTGGAGTGACTATGATATGATAAATAGGGTATTCATTACTAATACTAGGAATGGTAAACATTATGTTGTTGTGTGCATACTTTAAAAATCTATACAATGTGGACCCTGGATAAAGTGTATTTCAAAAATCCATGGGCATCCAAGTAAGATGATGAATATGTTTTTAAAAAGGATGACGAAGAAACATGTGGCCATCCTCTTAAGTATAACATGTCAATAATATACTATTCCCCTAAGTGGGTTTTGTTATTGCCAATCAAAGCCTTGAAATGTATCTATTGTTCCAATGAGGCATTGTGTTATATAGCTTATGTTATTAAGAAGTGGTACATTGCAAAATTTTGAGGTAGACCCATTTTATATCACCACACTTTGGATAGGATGTGAATCAATATGTGCTTAAATGAAAAAAGTTATAGATACTTCATTATCATCGAGTGGAATCTCTTTATCATCAAATATAATTGATGGCATACAATTTTATATCTTTGTAGCTAAGCCAATAATTCCATCGATATGATGGGGATAAAACTATGTAAGTTGGTGGGGAATGTACAATGTGATAATCCATATATATTTCACTTATGAGCTATATGGTGTGGTAATGGATCGATAAACATATTAAATTTATAATTAGGTTTAGCCATAACTTTGTTGATAGGAATTTACAAATCCTAAATAGAAAGGGCATGGTTGTCAATTATTTATATGATTTTATGAAGTAATCAAATGAATATGTTGGTTGATTATACAATTCATCTATGTTAATCACAAGATAGTTATCTATCAATTTTTTCATTTCATGGTCAAGAAAAGCAGAGGTGTTGACAAATGTTTATGAAAGAAAGGAGGAAGTTATCACCTAAGTTCTATAATGAGCATACTAAACCTTTAGGAATGTTATAAAACCAGTCTAACACATATTCTTAAAGTCTATGTGTAAAAATATTAGTTAGCAAGATGTTGGTACTTTGGTTTTCCGTACACATGGCCATAAAGGTGTGGAGGTGTTGTTATGGATAAACATTGCCATTGTAAAACAAGAAATCTGTTGGAGGATATGTTGGTATAATTATTTTTCCTCAAAACAAATTATTGAGTTTTCACAAACGCTTTGGGACTAAGTCCCTCCTCTTCATAATGGGGAGGATCTCATTTATGGAATGAAAAACAATAACTCATTGGGTGGCTGTGAAGTTGGCAATCACATAGGAATACTCTACTAGACCTGTGGCAAATTACACAATTCCTACAATATTTAATTTTACCAAATAATTGCATAGAGATAGAAAATAAATAGTCTATGACTAAATCATTACATATACAATCATAACTGGATTTCTATATAAGTTGGGAAATATGAATTATTGTGCATAGTAGCTTTGGAGCATGACAGAGGTGCCATATTATGAGAATTGCATGTAGGTATATAGTAGGAGGTCATTGTTAGTGTACAATTTATTTTCCTCACTTTATTTGTATTTTCCTATTTGGGATATTCCACTTCGCTTGAAGTTTCCATACACTCATGGGATATGATTTTTTAGGTGTAAACTTGACTACACTATTCAAGGTGTTGGTTACCACTTGACTACACTATTCTAGGTGTTAGTCACCACTTGACTACACCATTCTAGTTGTTGGTTACCACTATTGTAGGTGAATATTGTCATGATTCTAGGAGGAGGTTACACATTCACCTCATATATGTACATCTTTTGTATTATTCTATTTATTCATATTGAGTTGGAGATATTTATATATTATTGTAATTATCTCTCTTATATTTTTGTAATTTGCAGTCTTGTATGGTTGCATTGTTTTGTCTTGAAATAATTCACGTCTCACATATTTTGAACCAATAGATCTGTGGCACTTCTCCGATATGGTATCAGTGCCGAGCTGATATTGAGCTTGTATGGTTATTATTCCACAAGTTTAATTTCATTTAAGGTCATTATTTATAATTATTTGGCTATTTTTGGTGTTGATTTGACCTAGTTTATGGGTATATAGCCTATTTGCAGGCTTTTGAGGTTTACAATCCCACATAATGCATATATAGTTCTGGAAATTTTTTCTTTACAAGCCCTAAATCATTATTGCAGGATCCCTGGAAGATTTATCCAAATCTATGTGTTTTCAGGCATGTAAAGGGCATTTTTCACCTGTGGTAGTGCTTTGTATGCATGTTCAGAATTGCAAAGGGTATTTTTCCTTATGAAGAGGCATTTTTCAGATCTACAAAAAAAATTTCAACATCCCTTGCACTCATTGAAGATCCATCTTGAGTCACTGTTTCAAGTCCCACGGCAGAGCTATTTGCTACACGTAGATCTGTGCAATTGTAAGTCCCATGATAGAGTTGTTTGCTAAACGTAGATCAAAACCCTCCTCCTTTTGATAAAACTATACTTTAGAGATAAAATTACCTTTCACGTTTAGTGCAAATTCATTTAAACTAGGGCTTATTTATGGGAAATAATTATCGTAAATTTTTTTATTAGTAGCTCAATATCGAGTGCCATTTTTTTTCCAAAAGCTAAATATTTTTCATTTCACAAAGCATTGGACCTATTTATTTTGTGAAATGCACTAAGTTATAAAGTGCCAAAATTGTGCGTGGGGCTTCTTGATATAGTTTTTGGGGGGTGTACTATGTGTTTCCTCTCTTGTTTGAAAATTCTTTCTTTCCACACATTTCTTTGTTTTCTACAACAACTAAAACAACCTTTCTTTCCACACTAATGGATCTAAGCTCAACTAACCCACTTACATGTTTTAATTACCATGAATGGAAATAAAAAATGACCATTGCACTTAGGAGTAAAGGGTTGTATTATATCACCATTGGGTTAAACCTGAGCCTAGAGAAGTTGTAGACAAAGTTAAGTGGTTTAATAAGCGTGATGAATCCTTTGGTATTTTGTGTGTTTTAGTGTCTCATGAAATCCTCTTTCACATAGAGTCAAAAACATCTCCCAACAAGGTGTGGAAAACCTTAGAAACCTTGTTTGGAAAAGTTGACACTATTAAGGGTCATGAGCTAGAAAAAGAACTTATCAAATTAAGTCCTATAAACTTTGACACCTTTGAAGATTTATTTACCAATCTTAAGTCCTTATGATTACAATTAAAATAATGTGGAACAAAAAATAAGGATTAACAACTAGTTCTTTCAGTGCTTTCCAAACTAGGTCTTAACTACTTTATCTTTGTTTCTACATTTTATGCTACCAAGAGGAATCTTGGAGCCACATGGTCTATGCCATCCTTAGATGACTTCATTTATGATATAACTAAGGAGAAAGACAAGTTAATACAAATGGGTACCTTGAAATCATCCAAACCTCGAGCCCTCATTTTTGGGAATTGGAAACGAAAATCCTCTCATAACCAAGAGAAGAAGGAGAAAAACAAGTATTTATAAGAGAAGAAAGAACAAAAATCCACTACCTCTTCTAAGTCTACCACTAAAACCTCTAGTTCAAATGGGAAGCCTAAGAAGGAAAATATTAAGTGTGCTTATTGTAAGAAAATTGGGTGTGATGAGAGCAAATGTATGAAGAACCAGATTGACCACCCAAGTCATCTCCTTGAGAAGAAAAATATATGGGTCCTTGAATCTATCAAATAGTCTTCATTAACCCAAGAATCTACTAAGGAAAAGGAAAAAGGTAAGGAGAAAAATAATGGAAAGGTACTAGTTGTAGTTACATCCTCATCTACTCTTTTTTGGTTTATCAACTCTAGTGATTCACACCATATGGGCTCACCATAGGTTGATTTTTCTTCCTTAGAGCCCTGTAACATGTCCTCCATCACTTTGGGTGATGACACTCTAGCCAAAATTTTAGGGAGAGGGTATGTTGAAGTTGAACGTGGGACATTCACAAATGTTCTTAGTATACCATCACTTTCGACTAATCTTTTATTAGTGTATTAGATGACTCATATAGGGAAGGGCGTGAGAGTCCTATTTGATCCATATTCAGTAGATATCAGGGAGTTTCATAACAACACTATAGTAGCAGTGGAAAGGGAAGATCACCATGCGAGGTTATATACATTCTCACATTTTTCACCTAATGTTTCCCCTATTGCATTGCTCACACATTCAAATGGACTTTAGTATATTATGGCATGAGTGTTATGTCCATCTTAACTACTGCTGCCTTGAGCAGCTTAGTCAACATGACATGGTTATAGGATTACCTAGAGTTCATTTCTCAAAGGGACTTTGTGAAGGTTGTGCCCTTAGAAAACACCCTGAAGGGATATTTGACAAAGGAAAATATTAGAGAGCTTTATAACCTTTAGATTTGATTCAAAATGATGTCACAGGGGATTTTCCCCATCCTTCTTTCATTAGGGCCAAATATGCTCTCACCTTTATAGATGAATTTTCTAGATATGCATGGGTCTACTTCCTTATGCAAAAATATGAAGTGCTCGATTAATTTTGGGACTTCAAAGCACTACCTTGGAATCAATCTGGGAAAAACATAAAATTTATTTGAACACATAATGGGGGGAAGTATGTTAACAACATATTTGAGAAGTTTTGCACTGTAGAGGGTATTGATATACAATGGACAATGCCTTACACTCCTCAGTAGAATTAAATGATAGAACACAAAATAGGTCCTTGAAAGAGATGGAAAGCTATATGATCCACTCTAAATATTTGAATCCGTATTTTTTAGTAGAATCCAATTGTGTATTTTATATACAGAACTGTGTTCCCCATAAAGCTTTAAAAGGTAAAACTCCCTTTTAAGTTTTACACAATAGGAAACTTGAAGTTAATAAATTGATGGTATTCGGATGACCAAAAATGGCACATAATTCAAAAAATAAACACAATGAAAAGGAGCCTCAATCTAAACCTTACATTTTTATTGGGTATTGAGTGGGGTCAAGGCCTATATACTTATCCATCCTAATACTCATAGTTTTTCATCGAGAGAAGTGTTAAGTTTCGGAGATTCCCACTAAATCTTTACTTGAAGTTTCTTCATCTAATTTGGATTCACTCAGTTTTGAAGAGCAGTCTAAGGATTCAGATCATTCATAGTAGATTCCTAAGGGAGCATATTTTACTTTTTCCATTTTTAACAGTGAGAAAAGTAATAAGGATTCATCCACATCTACTTATAGCCATACTTCATAGAACGAGGATTCGACAAATGGCTCATCCATTTTAGGCCCTCTTTGGGCTAGGAAGACACTTAAGAGTGCAAGCACTTGGGCAGGGGATCCAGAGGATGAAATATGTACTTGGGCAGACTATCAAAGTAGGCCACATGCCTTCTATGCTTCAGTAACATATCCACAGACATTTTAAGAGGCATCAAGCATACCTGAGTGGGATAGTGTTATGCATGAGGAATATAATTCCTTATTAAGTAATCACACTTGGGATTTGATTTTAATTCCTAAGGGAAGGAATATGGTTCGATGTCGATGGATATATCATACCAAATTTAAAACATATGGGTCATTTGATAGGTACAAGGAACAATTAGTAGGAAAGGGTTTTTTATAGGTAGCCAACATAGACTACTCAGAGACCTTTTCACCTATAGCCAAGATGACTTCGATTAGACTCACACTTTCTTTAGCTGTAGCACATGGTTTGAGTGTGCACCAGATGGGTGTGAAGAGTGATTTTCTTCACAAAGACATACTAAAGGATATCTAAATGGAGTAGACACCAGGATTTATTCAAGATTCATCCTTAGTTTGTAGACTTAGGAAATCTATCTATGGCCTCAAACAGACCCCTAGGGTTTGGTATGCCAAGATGGATTCCTTCCTCCTAGATTATGGTTTCACTCAGTGTCATTCAGATCCCAATGTATATCTATTGCAACAGGATGATTCACTACTGATACTGGTACTTTATTTTGATGACCTTTTGATCATTAGGAATACTTCATTAGCTATCTTCACAGTGAAGACAACTCTTTAGGATAGATTTGCCATGACTGAATTTGGTCTAATGCATTACTTCCTTGGAATTGAGATCACATAGTTTGATTCAAGGATTTCACTTGCACAACCCAATTAATCCCTTGATCTTCTAGTCTGGTTTCACATGGATACCTTCAAGAAATCTCTGACTCCATTCTTATCTAGATTCAAGCTTGAGGCTAATTGTTCCACACCCTTGGTTGATGCTATTTTGTATCGACAACTTGTTAGAAACCTTATTTACTTAATATTTCATATGCCATTGATATGGTTTCAAGGTTCATGTAGGAACCCCATGAGCTACATTGGAAAGCTTATAAGAGGATTTCACACTATATTCAGGGCTCACACAAATATGGGATTCACTACAGGGTTGGTTTAGATATTGAATTGGTCTGATACGTAGATTCAGATTGGGTTGGTGACATCGAGGGTTGTAAGTCCACTTCATGTTATAGTTTCTCATTATGTTTGGGTCCTATTAGTTGATCGAGAAAAAAGAAGAATGGTATTGCTTTATCATCCACAACGGCATAGTACAAGGGAGTTGTTAAAGCAACTACTGAGGCTGTTTAGCTTCATGGGATTCTTTTTGAGCTTGGTATCCAAATCAAGCATCCTAGAGTCATCTTTTGTGAAAACCAAAGTACCATCCAGATATGCAAGAATATGGTCCTTCATCATAGGACAAAACACATTAAGATTCACATGCACTTCATACAGGGGCTTATTCTTGAGTAGATCATCGATTTAATATTCTGCCAATATTTACAGCAGGTTCTTGATATATTCACCAAACCTTTCACTGAGAGAAATTTCATTCATCTATGAGCTCTTTTTGGGGTGTGGTCTACATAAGCATCTTCATCATCTTTAGGGGGCATTATATCCTTTTCTCTTCTTTGTGTCTATTTTCTGGGGGGTAGAGTTTCTCATTAGGGTTTCTCCTTTTAATCTATCTTATGAGATATTGCATTGTACATGGGTACCTCATCAGGCCTTATTGTCATGAACCGCTTTCATTTTTCACTACCCACCTAAGCTGTGCTTATGGGGGGTGTTAGTGTAGGATATATTTTCCTCACATTATTTGTATTATCCTACTTAGGATATTCCACCTCAATTGGGGTTTCCCTGAACTTATGGGATGTGCTTTCTTAGGTGTGTACTTGACTACACTATTCTAGATGTTGGTTACCACTTGACTACACTATTATAAGTGTTAGTCACCACTTAAATACATCATTCTAGTTACTGGTTACCACTATTCTAGGTGGATATTGCCACAATTCTAGGAGGAGGTTACACATTCACATCTTATATGTACATCTGTTGCATTATTCTATTTATTCATATTGAGTTAGAGTTATTTTTGTGTTATCACAATTATCTCTCTTGTATTTTTGTAATTTGCATTCTTGTATGCTTACAATGTTTTATCTTGGAACAATTAAAGTCTTGCATCATTTACCTATGTATTCTTCAAACCAATAGATCCATGGTGCTTCTCCGATTACCAATTTTATGGGAATTGACTGCGAAAAATATATTTTGAAGTAAATTTTTTTGGCTGGCATTATTTCGAGTTTCGCGTCATATTGTGAAACATTGTGATGTTTTATGAATAATAGGAAAACTAAACCAAATGGATGAAATGTCACTCAACCCATTTGTAGTTACAAAACCATTTGAATAGTGGGGGATAAATTTTATGAGACCAATCCATCCACATTCTAGAAGGTATTGCACTAGATACATTATCACCACACCTGATAACTTCACTTAATGGTTTGAAGGTGCAATAACACCAAATTTTGTAGCACAGGATATAACCAATATTATTATATAAATATATCATAACAAGGTAAGATTTTTTGCATAAAATAGTGGCCGACGAAATCAATTTCTCGACACAATTAAGATTATAACATAAGAATTCGTGATTATGCACCATCCAATTACACCATACCATCCAAAAGTAAATGGATAAGAATAATCCACCAATAGTGTTTTGGAAATAATTCTCACAAATATTTGTAATGTGCAAAGGGATGATTGGGAAGATAGAATACCAACGGTACTTTGGGTCTACAGGACAAAATATAAGCATATTTAAGGATAAACTACATTCCAATTTTTGTATGGAATAAAATAAATTACGCCCATGGGATTCATTGTGTCAATACTTTACATTTCCATAATAACATGGGTGGGGGATAAATAGTCTATATATAATAGGATCCTTCATTGGAAAAAAATGAAAGAAACAAAAAGACTACATAATGAATTTAAGAGGCACATAAGAAAATCTAATTTTTTTGGCATGATAGAAATATTAGCAATAAATAATTCCAAATAGAGAAAATGGTGCTAGTGTATGAGAGCATTGTTATCCATATTTCACCCCTCCAGGCCAAATATCGGATCACCTATGACCCCGCATAGAAAGAACCTAAGAAAAACTCATTCACATATGTAAATAGGTCACAAAGGGACTCAACAATGGAATATAAGGGTTAGAAAAGAAGGGGTAGTGCCATAGAGGAACCCTGAGCAAGAAAGGGGAAGAAATGATGAAGTTTCAAGGTCTTTGGGCTCAAAAATCTTTAGGAAAGAATCTAGAATTGACTAAGTATGGAGGAGGCAGCAAAAAGAACTACGTGTCCTAACGACAATTCTCCAAAGATAAATCCAAAAAGGGAAGCCGAAACAAGTGCAAGGCTGTTGCATGGCCTTGGTTGGTGAAACATAGGAAATATCTTTGGGATTTCAATGTAGGATCTTCTCACCTCAATGACCACATTAGACTTGATTTGTTCTGTCGTTTCCTCTTCCTTTAAGGTGCCGAACCAAGGATTGATGCAGTAAAGATGGATTTGGGGGTAGATTTTATCTAAAGCATTAACAACAGTGGTTGAACTTCTACCTGCTTTTCCCACTTCTCTCTCTCTTTTCCTTCTATCTGATTGAATCTATAAATACGGGGGCAATATTCATTGTAAAGGGTTGGACATTCCTTGTTTTGCAGGCTCCCTTTTTCTTCTAGCAAAGGAATTTGTGGAATTTCAGGCCTTCCATCAAAATTGCAATATATTTCTTACCTCCTGGATTTTTTGTAATGTATTGTATCAATCTGTAGAGCAATAAAACATGTTCATAATCAATTCTAGATCCTTTTTGTCTCTTTTGCTCACATCTGGTCTTCCATTATAAATCTAGTTATTTGTGTTTGATTATTGATTGTATTCATTGGTTTGTGTCTATCGATAGAAGTAGTGTTCATCATTCCTTTGGAGCATCACCTTGTAGTTTAGTTATTGTTTATTTCTTACACCCCTTTCTTATCCCTGTCTCCTTGGCAAGTTTTAGATTAGGTATAGAGATATATCCTCTACAAGCTCTCACGTATGCACCTAAATAGAGGAATAGGAACCAACCTTTAATCTGGAGAGCTTTCCCACTTTTGCAAGGTCCCACACCTTGGGGAAAGTTCAATGTTATGCAATCACACCAGATGATTCTGGCTTAGAAAAGTAGATTTTTAGAACTCATTTGGGGGTCTTGTGATTTTACACTAACAAGCATACTCAAAGAACATCCAGGAAAGTTACACATTTAGTGGGAAGGTCCTTATATTATTAATCATATAACAAAACAAGACACAACTATCTTGTGGTACTTATAAGGAAATGTGTTACCAAGGAAGGTCAATAGATGTAGGATTAATGCCTATAATGCATAGTTGCACATTAGAAGGAAAACATAAATAATTTATTTTGTTACAAAAAATTGTGTAAGATTTTTCAGATTCAAGCAAGTGTGGTAGTTAGAAGTTTTATGTATTTTATTATTTTGTGGTTATATATAGGAGTATAAAAATACAAGTAATCAACTTTCAAATAGTTAAGTGTGTGAGTGTGGGAAACAAAACAAGAAGAGATCTAAAAAATTGAATAAGTCTATGACACTTTCATGGAGAAAAAAAGGTGATGAGGTAAGGAGTAATAGGGAAATTTGAAAATATGAAAGGTTACCAACTCATAGATATTTTAAGGATGAAACATGGTAGGCCATCAATAATTATTTTGCATGATATTCATGGTTATTGTCTGCAGAGCAAAGTGACTACTTGTACACATAAAATCACGCACTTGGGTACATTTATAGGTCCTAAAATCATGCTAGAATTTACATGATTCCCAAGCAAGAAAACTAGTGGTTGACAACTATATTTTGCCTCTTTTATTTGTATCTTTGGTTTATATTTGGTCTCACAAACCCCTACATCACAGTCAAAGCTTAACTTACTCATCTTTTATGGCTTCAGATACATCATCACCCAACTAGGAAAGCAATGCCCAAGTGCTCATGTCTCTCCTAGGAGTGCCCTTTACCCCTTTCCTACCCTATTCTCTATTTTTGGGTCTATTTTATCTTTTGGGCATATTTTTCACTTATGGATTCATACCTTTCACTTGTTAAATTACGAAATTCAAGCAAGGGAATCATATAAATACATAGTCATATGTTTCCAAAATGGAGGACCATGCACTAAGCATTGCTATTACCACCTAAGATTTCCTTCCAAAGGCACTAAGGCACTCTAAAGGCATCCATTTAGCATTCATTCAAGGGGCAAGGGATGCATAGTTTTGCATACAAAACATAGGAATGGGAAGTCTATTATATTCCATCCCCACATACTATTACTTTGCTACATTTTATCTACAACTCATGTTATCATTTGTACAACTTGTACAAGGGAATCCTAGGGCATAATTTATACACACACACACACACACACACTAAAACTACATGGATTCTAAGATGTAGTGCAACACTCAGTCACAATTTCAATATTGAGTGTGACCATCTAGGGTTAGTCCGACTTCCCATTCTACATTTGTCCTTTTTAGGTTTGATGTGGTTTATGGGTATGTATAGGTGAACTTCTCTTTTTCAGGCTACATGTACCTTTAAAGATCAATGAGTGAATATCAAGATGACCAACATGAATCAACATTAAAGACCCTTACGACACAGAATGAAATCATATCTTGAGATACTACACAACCAAAAGTGCTCATAGATCTAGTCACCAAATGCCCATGTGAACCTCTGCTCTAACACTAGAGCACCCATGTTCATACTCTGTTTCCCAAGTTCTATATTTTATAGTGAAGCAATAACAATGTTGTTTCAAACATGTCTATTCAGCACTTGTACCTACCCTAGATCAATTCCTTGTCCACTTGAGAAATTAGCTTAGTCTTATTAACTCTTATCTATTACTTAGGGTTTTATACTCTTGGATGCTATGTTTTCTTAGTGTCATTGCTGTATTTTAGCATTTATAGATTAGTTTTTTACAGTTACGACTATGCAATCAAATTTAATATTTCTTTAATACATATTAAATTAAATCATTTGGTGCATCCACTTGCTCAAACCCTACCTTTTGAGAATGCATCATAACCTATCCCCTTCTTTTGAACTAATGGATCAACCTTCTTATTCATCTTATAATCCAATGAAGGTTAAACTAGCATGGTTGTTACCACTGTCTGATGTTATGTAAGTCCGTACCCAACACCCTCCTTGTTTTGTATCACTCTAATTCTTGATACAACCATCAATGTAATCAACACTCACCATACTTGTCCCCCTATAGCTCCACCTATCTTTATCCCACAACTTATTACTTATACAGTTCCTACCATTACCTCTAAGGGATTTATGAAATCATTAAGACAACTTAAGAATACACTAGCCAAAATCTCTCTTTTTGAGTCTCTTGCGCAGTGCACCCAATTATCGATCATACATTAAAGGCATCCCGTCAATCCATCCACATTGAAATTAGCAATCCACCTATTACCTTTTCTCATTTCGTTCGATGCCTCAAAAATATTCCACATACTCATATATTTCAGTGATGAGGATATCCCTCCCTTTGTTGCTAACAATCCCTAGTACACTCCTTTTCATCATCGCTACTATTGGTTCCATTCGTATCAAGCATGTGTACTCATTGATATTAGATATGTCATAAACCTATGTGTTATATCTCTCCTCGGGAAAATAGGAATATTCTATGATAATTTAATTAATAAATCCTCTACTCTCATTCATGCAGCTATGATTCCAGTACTTGCACACATGCACATTGGGAACTATCACCTTGCCTCTACAAGTTGGGCCTGAAATCATATCCCACTCTTATTATTTTTTCATCAACACCTCATTCCAGTTCAATTGTCTTACTCAGTAGACCATGGATCCATGCATATGCATATTGTTCCCTCTACAAGCTCATAGGTGTGTTAAATTCCTACATAATGGCTATGAAAACACCATTGCTGCTTGACCTTGACCTGTTCAAGTTTTTCCACATAGACCCCTTCACCACCATGCCCATCCCTCCATCACAACCTATTCCACATTATAATACTCAATACATACGATGTTGATAAATCTAGCACTTCTAGTCCCGCTGCTACCTCTACATGAATTCCATCCAATCCTACCCATACTACCGATCTCTTATCACCCACCATGTATACCCTCTATGGATACTACTTACCCACATGTATCATGGCTCCTCTCAAGTCCTACATCTGGCTCAACCCCTACCAATATCCTTGATAATGCTATCCAACAAGATAATGATAACATTAATGATTATGATGATGAGGTTGATGTCCTAGATCTTAACGATGACAACATTACACAATATTAACTTTACTCATACTTGAAATAGATTATTATTATTTTCAGGATACTTTTATCACTACCAGACTAGGTGAATACCAATTCACAAAATCTCATCCTTCCACTAATGCCATGATATACCTTTCTAGGGGACCATCCATACCATTAGACATCCTAATTTCCTAATACATCTCCCCAAACATCATTTTATGCACAACACCCTGATACCTTCATACTGCACTCTCTTCATAGATTACTCTTATTGGCCTTGTATTCCATGTTCGAACCCTACTTATTTATGATACTATTTCTCACACATGATGGCTTATCATGCATTAGGATTCACAAATGTTACCGATATCCTCCCACCACCTCACTCTCCTCACCTATATCAGGAATGTGTTATTTGTTACCATTTCCTATGGCCTCTCACGTCTTCCATTTATCGGTCTTTCCCTTGCACGTACTTCCTCAACTCCTCTACACTCACACTTGGATAGTCTTGTCCCAGCTACAGTGGTGGCATTATAGATCCCAATCACAATGATATCTCATATCTGATGCCTCTTGGTATATGTTTATATATGTAATGATTAATTCCTTGGTTATACTCAAAATATAACTTGCTAGTATGCACAAGAATTTCCTCAACCTCCTTTTACTGATGATGAATATGTTACGGGCATGTATAATTTATGTGGCATTGGATCTTTATATGATAAAACCCACACCATTTTATGTACCAAGTTCTCTAATATAAATCTAATTTGTTATGATCCCAACACTAATGATCTCCTAAAAGAGATTTACTTGGTACTTCTCCAATTACCTACTTAGAGGGTACCACGCTTTTTCCCCCCTTCCATTACTTATCAGTTGTCTCTAGTATCTACCATACTACACTTCATGTGCTCCAGAAAACCATGTATAATATTCTCTAATAAATTTTCAAACCCTCTGATACACATATTGTATCGTCATTACCTTATGACACACTCTAGTTCCAAACTTCATAATTGACAGTTTAAGGGTATAATTTCTAAAAATGAACCTCACATTATCTACAAATATCATGCTTTCTGCTTCATGGTACATCTTTCTATCATCTATTCTCACAACATGCACATCACCTAATGACACACTCTTGTTGTATGGTTCATTCTTGATTATTGTGGGTTTCCTATAAATGAACCTCATCTCATACCCATCCATTAGGCAGGCATGCAACTTCTTTCATATTCACACTTTTACATACCACACCATCATCACTCATACACATTTTTTTTCATATCTTGGTTGCATTTACTCTTGCTAGATTATTCTATTTACATGTTACACTTTGTTTTCCATGACTAGATGGGTTCTTAGTATGTCATCATCATTTCTATATATACACATAAACATGTTCACTTATTATTTGTAGGGTGAATGTAGATCCCTTATTACAGGTTCTTACGCTTTGCAATGATATCTTGGAACTTGTACCTTTTACCAGTCCCACTGAGGCTCCTAGGGGCATATACTTTCACTACTATCACATACTACACAGGTTCTATTGCTTACATTCTTCATTAAAATTCACTTCTATCACTTTACATTGAGTTGTTGTATACATATTCATTGATATACTATTTATCTTTCTAAACATGCTAATGGGTGCTTCATGTGCAACATTTTCTTTGTAGGACTATATGTACAACCATGGGTTATCTTGACACATTTTTCTTGATTTTTCATTTCCTTCTATTGCATGATATTATTTATGGGATATGTCTTATGTCTTGTATGATCATTGTATGCTTTTTGTCACTTCATCTTTGATTATCTTGTGACATTTTTTGTGATATCCCATGTTTGAAACCTATTTTTGGCAGTCTATCTTGTCTTACTACTTTCTTGTTACACTGACTTCTATCTACATGCTTTATTTTACATTAACACATATGTTACTATCCCCATTTTGTTACATGTGTCATTGGTTTCTACCATGCACATCCCCTACCCCCTGTAAGTTTCCATTTCACATCAAGCCTTAGGTCCTCTGCTTTTGGCCCAAATTCTCCTCCTACCATCATCCCATGCACCCAAACAAATGAGGGGGGCATATGTTGGGTGAAAGTATCATGCCTGTAAAATCTCAGAGATACAGTGATAGGTCTATCACAATATGAGAATTGTCATCAGGAACATAGTCTCAGAATGATACAAAATCTGACTTGGACAATAAAACATAGTAAGAGAAACTAGCACCTAGACTAATGGACACTATCATGTATGGGTGTTCTGGTCCTTCCTTAAGAACTAATTTCTTGGGGGCAAGACAATGGTCATTTTATCAGATAAAACATAGTTCTTTAGCAGTCTTACAAAGTAATCTCTATAGTAACAAGAACTAGAAGAACATAGCCTCAAGTCAAAGGATGCATTCTATCTCCGTCAATAGGTATGATTGGAAAAATTCAAAACTAATTCAGAAAAATTCAGAACATAATTTGGAATAAATCGAAACTAATTCAAAACAAATAGGGATAACCTAGAGACAAATTGGGATCCATACCATCTGTAGTGGTACTTATTAGGAAGAGTCATGGAAGGATAGTAAAACTAGACCTCTCTCCCTATACATTTTCTCTTTTGCATAATATCACCCAAAAAACCTCACACTTGACATGAGATCATCCAAAAAACTCTCTTGGCATGAGATCGCCAAAACAACTTGCATACGTGTGAGATTACCCAAAGAAACTCACTTTTGGTGTGAGATTGCCTAATAATATCGCTCTTGGCATGAGATTTCCCAAAAAAATCACCTTTACACATCTTGGGTCAATAAATTTAAGAAAAAAGCAACAACTTTCTATCTCTTACTACTTTCACATATCAGGATCACACTTTCACTTTTTATAGAATTTTACATACTTTTACATACCTATACACATGTTTCTTTGATCTATTATAAACATAGGATTTTTACTGCTACATTCTTTCTCTTCTTTTTCAGGTCTATCCCTACAAGAAGCAACAAGAAGGAAGTCTATAACAACCATGGTACAATCACATACACTTCAATGTTAGGGTAAACACATACGCTTCACCTTTCCTTGTCTCACATGCTTCACATGTGCAAGTCACTCCACACTTCACTTGTCCACTCGGTACACGTTATTTGCCATAATACTCTACATGGGATCATAAGGTACACATCTCTTATCTACTTTATGTTATCAAGTGTTCAATCAAACAACATAAAGTGGGGCAAAATGTAGACACCAAATAACTTACACTTGGGTACATTTCTAGGTCCTAAAAGTATGCTAGAATTTACATGATTCTTAAGCAATAAAACTAGTCATTGACAATTATCTTTGGCCTCTTTTATTTGTATCTATTGCTTTCTATTTGGTGTTACACAACCTACATCTCTGTTATAACTCCAACATATTTATCTTTTAATGGGCTTCATAGATCAGCTCCCAACTAGGATAGCAATAACCAGGTGCGCTTGTCCCTCCTGGGCACCCTTGACATTTTCTTACCTTACTTGCTCTTTTTGCATGTCTCTTTTATATTTTAGGCATACTTTTCCACTTATGGGTTGGCCTTTTAGTTGTCAATTATGAAATTTAATGAAAATAATCATATAAATACATAGTTATATGTGTTCAAAATTGAGGACTAAGAACTAAGCATTATTATCGTACCACCTAAGCTTACATTGCAAAGGCACTAAAGCACTCCAAAGGCATACATATAGCATCCATTCAAGGGACAAGGGATACAAACTTTTGCATATACATAATAGTAAGGGGGAGCCTATTTTATTCCATTGAAACATTCTATTACATTGCTACATTCTAGCTACAACCCACTATCAAGTGTAACTTACATAAGGGCATCCTAGGGCATTATTTCTACACACACACAAGAACTATATGGAGTATGAGATGTAGTGTAGCACTCAGTCATAAGTTTTCTCTTGGGGAAACTGTCGACGCCAGTCTGGTTCCCTATTCTAAATTTTATTTTTTAGATTTGATATGGTTTATGGGTATGTACAGGTGAACTTCTCTTTTTCAAGTTACAGTTACATTAAGTGATCAAGGAGAGAATATCAGTCTACCAAAAACAATCAACAATGAAAACCTTGTGACACAAATGAAAGCAGATCCTAAGCTCTTGCATAATCACCAATGCCCAATACTAGTCACCAGCACCTAGGTGCCTCTACCTTACACTGGAAGCCATGTCAGGATCTATTTCCAGGTTCCATAATTTAGATCAAATAGTGACGACCTTGTATACAATATTTTCAGCACTTTCTCCATCCCATATCACTTATTTTTCACTTGAAAATCATCTAAGTCTTCCTAACTCCATCTCTTTCTTAGGGTTTCATACTTTACATGTTATTTTTCTTGTGTCATTATGTATTTGATCATTTATACATTATTTTTTTTACAATAGTTACTCTACAATAATAGATTTAATTCAAATTAAATTAAATCACTACTCGAGAATATTTAATAGAAATCTCTCAATTTTCCTTATTTAGCGGTTGGTCATCATGGGCACAAAAACTTCATGTGAGTTGTCAAAATATTCACAAAAGTGCTATATTTTTTTTCCTATTATAAGTTAGTATCTTTGATCTCAATGTCAAATTTTGTGATCTGAGTGATTTAAACAACTCTTTTGGCGTGATTTCACCTCTCATTATGTAGCCTATGATGCTAAAATGAATGATGAATACTATAATCTTATTTTTGGATATGAGATGTTATAATATCTTTAGGTCCTTGAGGACCACATAGGTTTTCTTCTCGAGGAAGCTATATTGAGCTTCATAATCCTTAAACATTTGGCTCGAAAAATTGGTGGGTGTCTCAAAATTTTTATTCTACTAAGTGAGAATTATAGCTATACTGTGTGGGTTATCAAATACATTGAGGATGAATTCCTGCTCTAATTTTTGAATGGTTAATATCGGGGCTTGAGAAATGGATTTCTTGATGAGATCAAAGATATATTTTCCGTTTTGTGTTAACTTAATTATGTGTCCTTCTTCAACATGCATGTGATGGGCTTGAAAATGGCCATAAAGTTTGTAATTAACTTCCTCACAAAATTGATCTTTCCTAAGAAATATTATAATTTTTTCTTGTGATGCAGTAGTGACAAAAAATGATGAATAACCTATCAATATTAATGGATAAGTGATTTTTCAAGAAAAGATGACCCAAAATATTTCCTCTAAGGAGAACAAGATATACTTTTTGGGGTTGAGATAAATCCCAAACTCTACTTTTTTATAAAAATTTCATGTTGATAAGGACTATGTAACTTTCCTAATTTGAGATAATTTTTAAGATCAATAAATAATTCTTGGAAATATCATATTTATTACTAAGATCCTCTCCTCTCCCTTGTACTAATCATCAAAATTAAACATGATTTCCAATTTAATAAGTACCTTAGGAAGAATACTTATCTTCAAATGAAGTTACTTGATCATCATATGTTTGTTGCAATTTAGGTTACAACTCTTCTAATAAATGGGCCTATTGTTGGATAAAAGTGGAAATATAATTATCATTCCTAAACACCAGCCAATGGATATAATTTTTCAAGGATATAAGGTTGAACAAGGAGCTTTAATTTTCATGCACAATTTTCCATGAGGTCCTTAGGTGGATCAAAATGAGCACGAACAACATCTGTTTTTTATGTCCCTACATTTTATTTCTTAAAATTACTTGGATATTGAATGCATAAAATGCTTCGATGAGATCCCATAGTTTATGTTTATAGAATTTTAACAATGGATTTTTGGCAGTTTATTTTGATCTAACCTAGTTAATGATCACCTCACTATTATCTTCTTGGCTCATTTCTTTATGGTAATATAAAGACCTTGAATAAGATATTCATACTTTCCAACATTGTTTGTGTAGTTGAATTGTATCCTACGGGAGTAGAATGCCTTTTTTCTCACTTGGGGATATCATTATAACACCTACACCTATACCAATTTAATACATAGAGCCATCAAAGAACATTTTTCATATACTGCATTCTAAGTGTTCCTTTTTAGCACTAATAAAAAAATTGTGCAGTACTCCTCAAAAACATAATATGTTCCCATGTTATATTATTTGAAACTATCATATTGTTCATATTACCATCTATCATGTGACTAATTATCAAATTGTTTATTTGGTACTTCACTGTGTGGTTCATCAGGAATGAAATCTTCATCCTCTTCACCTTGAATGGTGTAGTTTGGTTTTTATGGTTCAAGGATCAAAAGTATCCACATGAAACTGAACGTTTGACTCATTTGAATGATCAACTTGGTGCCATATATGGTTCTCATCATGACTTAATACAAATCCAAAGACATGTTTCCTCATATATTGGTAGTGAAATCCATAGACACGCAGATGGAAAACATAGGCAAACAGTCAATGACCATGATCTCTTAAACCATTGTTATGTTTGTGAATGCATGCAGAGTGAGGTGTAAGTTTTTAATTATTCCTACTATCTTAACAACAATATAGTCAAATTTTAAAACACATTTTCTTACAAGGGTGTAGTACATATCAGAAACATGAACAACTTGTTTTGGTATCATAAATATTCTCGCTCTAGAAATGATCATGCAATTTTGTATAAGGCATTGACCAATGATCATATATATATATATATATATATATATATATATATATATATATATATATATATATGATGTGGTTTTTGTTGAGTACCTTCCTTGATCAAGCTTGATTGATAGAGTTTAGGGGCTACATGATATTCGTTTGTTTTTGGTTTGGGTGTGATACCACTTCCTTAAAATATTCTTAGAGGAGATCCATTTTTCTAGATATAGAAAGATCATCCCAAATTTTGACACTCACATTGGTCTTCTTCATTTGATAAACCATAGAAAAGGGGTAAATTTGGGGATTTTGTTGATTATGTACAAGAAAATATATTTTTAGATTATCCATCAAAGGATAGGAAGGGTTTTTCATTCATACGGTTATAGGGAGAGGATATTTTTGTGGTGTTGATTCCTAATTCAAAGCACTTCATTTGGCAGGCCAAAATAAATTAAGAGTGATCAGGGATGTCATATATTGAATAAGATGGTCCAAATTTTACCTCTTTTCCCCTATGTTGTAGTCTAATTTCACTTGGGGCCTTGATGCACAAAAACTGAATCCACTACACATAAGTTTTCCTCTAACCTATATACTATATTTTCTTCAAGTAGTGGAAATAACAACTGACTTAGTTTATCCTGTGGAGCTTACTGCATTGGTTGATTTTTTTGTTCTATGGAACTTTGTACCATCAAATCCCAAGTATAATTCCCATAGTAACAACTATTATAATGATGTGGCAATCCACTTGGATAGCACCACTTCATATTTTATTCTATGCTTTTATGCATAGGGACTAGATCTTTGTTTGGATTGTATACCATAGGGAATTGTTGGTGCAACGGATTAACGGGGGAGATTTTCCCTTGATACAATTTATTTGGTTAATAAGATGGGTTGTAAAGATGGAAAGGCCTATTATTAGGTTGATTTTATTTCCTTTTCATGGCGACAAGCTCTTTTTCCATATGTCTACATAAGGATTTGAGTTCATCCATCTCATTGGAATATTTTTTAGGATATCTTGAATACTTTTAGACATGGGAATGGAGGTTGGAGGCAAAATTGGAACAAGGCCAATATTTGAAATTTCAAGAAAATGGGCATGGGAGTTATAGGAGCTAACTTTCCAACTTGGATAAGACTTTCAAAAAATATCATAATCTCATAAGCATCATGTAGCACAACTCCACCCATGGATTGAATCATGAATGAAATGTCATTGTTTAGGGATATGATGAAGAATATGAAAGTTGGATGGGATGAAGGCATTGCATAAAATGGGATTATGTACCAATTTTTTTGAAATATATGATTGAAGTTAAAAATTACTTTAGTGGAATCCGTCTTAATGGTTTACAATTTCCCCATGAGAGAAAACTCATCACCATTCTCCTAAATTTTATTTTCTAACAATTTCCCAAACTCATCCCAGTTTTATATTTAGTTGGGAGGAATATTCCTATATCGATTGAGAGATTTACCTATGAGTGATGAATCTAACAACCTCACCCTAACATCATCTTAAATAACATAGTGGACAAAATAGAGGTTGTAAATATCTTGGATATGTTTAATAGGGGTCACTACATTTTTAACATTGAAATATGCAAGGATTTTAAGAGAATATATAGGGATATCATTCCATACATTCCAGGATAGAAGACTTCCTCTATTGAAGGTAGGGAAATTGAGGTTTATTTTGTGTGCCATAAAGACTATAGGGTGAAGGATTATTCTAAAAATAGGGAAATATATATTTGGAGGAGTAGTGGATCTTTAAACATATATACTTCTTCTAAGAGGAAAATGTAAAAATATCAAAATGTCTTTCTCTTTGGGAGATTCTTCATTTAACTATTTATCTCATGTTTTATGGCCACTACATATTTGAAAATAGAGTGAGTATGGAGTTGGTCGGTGCTTAGGTATGGTTCAAACAACTAGATGAACTTTAAAAAAAAACAAAAAATCTTAATATTTTGAATATACATTATTGCATCAACAAATAATACAAATATTCGAATAAAAATAAAAATTAGTTACATCGGGCATGTCAAAAATTTTGGAGATTGAAAGTGTCCGATGTGCAAATTGAGTTTGTCATCAACACATGGGAATAGTTCAAGAGTGTGGAACTTGCACACTGAAGCAAAATTATAGTAAGAGCTGGTTCTCATCTATATCTACTCCTAATGTTATCACTAATACACCTACTCTAACACCACATAGAAAAGGGAAAATAATAATAACATAAGAGGAAATGGTGATGTTCCAAGAGATAAATAGGGATCGACACAATATAGTAAATAGATGTAAGTATAATCAGCATACATTTATCACAATTTAAAAATCCAAGATTATAAAATAGTAAAGTAAGTAATATATAAGCCACAACTCAACTAATGCTTAAAATATGCACAATGTATTAATCTATAAAAGATTCCTTCGACACATTATGATTTCTAGTATAAAGACTAAGAAAAAATACAAAAGAAGAAATAGCTAGAGGACTAAGGGACCAAAATTTACAGGGTCAAAAAAGCCTTTTAAAAAGAAAAAAATTGGTTCTTTATAGAAGAAAATGGAGGGAAAAGAGAATTTGAAATGATTCAAAGAGGAGTGAAAGAAGAATGGAATATTCTCCCATGATTTCTAAGAATCCATGATTTTGACAAAGAGTAATGCACTTGAGGGGGACAAACAACCATTTGAAGTAATCATTAATTGTAAATGTCCACTGTCCTATGACTTCATACATTAAACCCACTTGTGTCGTATTACTTGGTCAATACACCCTACAAACACTTCGGATGGAATGGAATCTTATTTCATGTTCATAATGAATTTAATGTGGTGAATGAGTTATTTGAGGCATTATGTGGTCATTAGCTACCAACAATGATTTTTTGTGGCCTATGAAGAATGGAAGAAATAGGTTCAAGTACATGGAATAATGGAAGATTACACAAATTGAAAGAAAACTATGTAAGTCCATTGAATATGTAGAAGAATGGATATGAGGAAATTTTGTAATTGGATATAATAAAAATGTTCAAACACATCATATGAAACTATCAGAGAGGTATAAATAAGGGTGTTGTGGAAAAACAAAGTGTACCATAGCATGAAAAGAACATCATGGGTGTTAACAAGGTGGTGGCTTGGGATAAGAACTTGGATAAAAAGGTAGAGATTTGACATGGAGATCATAGAGTGATTTTCATCCTTATAAGGTTATGTGCGGCTTTAGATAAGAATATGTGGTGAAAGGTATATATCAGAGCTTAGAAAAATGTTTTGCGGCTAGCTGTAAGCATTCACATTTAATGCAGGCTAGGTTTTTAACCCAAAAATAATAAGAGGAAGGAGGAAAATGAAAAAAGTGTTTGATAAGGAGATTGTGCAGGAACTCAATTTTGGTAACTTATCCTTTAGAAATGATAAGTTTCGTTATGTTCTATTGCTAAGAAAAATTATCACATCCTAAGCCCAATCAACACATCTTTCTAGCTCTATCTTGACTTGCTCATATCTACACTCTACTTTTCAATCATTCAAGAATTATTAATTAACTAGAGTGGTGAAGTACCTCTAGGTATCTTTACAGAACTTATGATTTTACATCATTGTCATCCTAGGAAAAACCGTACAATTTGGTCCATAATGGACTATAGTTTTATCCGACCTGTATGGTCTTGCCCCCTATAAGCTTCCATTTTTTTTCTAATTTTAATATCTTTATTATCTAATTTAATCTTCCTAGGGTCAACCTTATCATAATATTTCACCTATAGAAGGCTATATAGGAAACTCAATATCACATAATAACTCACCTGACATTTTCATAAGATCCTATTACAAATATCAATACAAAATCACTCAAGGATCTCCTAAATCTTCCAAAATCAATTACGCACCATTTATAGAAACTACTAATATAGGTTTGAAGGACTCAACTAGGTCAAACAATATATCTTCCTCCATTTCCAAGCATGCAAAGGTCCTAGAGCCATGTATTAGCAAGATAAAACTCACTTCAAGCATTGTCAAGTGTCTTTAAATATGAGAAGAATGGTTTAATATAACATAGGTATATTCTAAACAATGTCATTAATGTTTTCTAGAGGGCATGGAATTGAATAGGCTCTCTAATTAGAGAGCCTTTTTTGTCAATCTTAACTTTAAGATAGCTTATAACATGATCGAATTGGACTTTTATCCTTGTCATACTTCAAGTCTTGGGATTTAATTCTCCTATTTTCCATATTGTTTATATGTTGTTATAATATGAAAGATCTATGATTACTATCAATGGGTTCAATCCCTCAGTTTTGGTCTCCAAAGATCTATAGGTATGGTTTTCATTTGGCTATCTCTTTATATGTATTGACATCTGCAGGGACCATCTATTTTATTTTCAGTTACTCTTCTAAAGATTTGGTTGAAGCCATTTCTCTATCTCAATATACCACCAACTCATTGATGTCTATTATGTTTATGATTCCTTTCTCACTCTTTTGGAAGGGGACTATTCACTTGAGCGTGCTATTGATATTTTATGTCTTTCTTTTTTCTCCTTCATTCAATAGATAAAAATTCAATGCTACAATCAATCTCTCTCACCCACCCCTTTTCTTGGAAGGAAATAAATGTAAATGGATTTAACCATGTGATAAATTCGTGGGTTTTAAGTATCCCATTTGATTTTTAGGTTTCTTTTTATGATCTTTGGTCATACGTGATTTAGAGAGTTGAGAAAAAATTCCTATTAGAAAATTAAATATCTATTGCTAAGGAAATTTTGTGTTCTTTCTAAAGTGCCATATTACCACTCATGTTTATTATTATTCATTATTTTCACCTTCTAAAAAATTTTGTGGAAAATTGAAGAATTTTATCAGGAATTTTTTATGATTCGATTACAAAAGGGGGAAAAACTTTCACATAGTCTCTTGGGATATTTGTTCCAAACCTAGAGCGGTGAAGATGATCTTGAAATCAAGATGGATAGAATTTTATCAAATATACAAAAAATGTACCTACGTACTTTAGACGTTTAACAACCCAGCCGCAAACATGGATGGGTGTAAATGGAGAAAAAAGTGGCGAGCACTATCTCTGATAAAAATGTGCAAGGTATGTACCTTTCTCACCCCAAAAAATGGGCGGTGAGAATGCAAGGGTATAGATCAAAAGATGAAAACAAACCAAGTGCCACTTGGGCAGAGTTTTGCCTCGTCCGATGACAAGAATAAAACTAAGCGAAAGTGGGACATGTTTTAGTTTTGTGGTGAAAGACACTTAGATCAAACTAACAAGGGTTCTTTGCCTTGTTTGGAAAAACAAAGTTTAGATTCCTAATTGTTGGGGTTAGTACACCGGTTTATACAGACAATATATCAGATCTAAGCATACACATAAATAAAAGTGGATATTCTACCAGAAGAAATATACAAAATAAGAGACATAAATCAACACCAGATTTCACGTGGTTCACCCAGTGTGGGCTACATCCACCAAGAAACAAGCCAATCTATTATCCAAAGCTTTGACAATATATACAATGAAGATTTACAATCTTCCACACCTCTCAGATGTTCACTAATTTCTTTCATCAAGCTTTTTCTTTTTCACCAATAACTCTCTCTCACATAATTATCTTGTAATTATGATCCATACTCTTACTTCTAAACCATAGCTTTTATGCTTATATAGTAGTTTATATACTTAGGGCACTTAGGCATGAAATTACAATTAATAAATCTATTTTAATACTAAAAATAGATATAATTCCTGAGAGTTAATTAAAACTTCGTCACACAGGTAATCGACGCTGGTTCTGCCTAACCATCACTATTTCTACTTGCCCTTGACCAATGTCGGTTTAACCTGACTGATGCTGGTCTGTCCTTAACCGATGTCGGTTACTGTATTTTCTAGCAAGTTCCAATTACATGCTAAAATGAAGTAATTAAGCTTCACAACTCAACAATCTCCCACTTGGAGTTTAATTACTGCACCATACCTGTACAATGTCATTCTTGGATCCTTCCTTGGCTTTGTTTCTTCCTCTTCAAGTATCAAACTCGAAGACCAATAGAAGTGGAGTGTAGCTCCAACTTCTCCTTTGCTAATGGCTTCGTTAGCATATCTGCAAGGGTTCTTGCTCATATGAATCTTTTCCAAATTCAACTGTCCATCCTCCACTACCTACCGTATGAAGTGATACCTCAACTGAATGTGTTTTGTTCTTAAATGAAACACTGAGTTCTTTGCCAAATGAATTACACTCTGACTGTCACTAAATAGTTTACAATCACCTTGCTTCTTTCCAAACTCTTCCATTAACCTACTCATCCATATCATCTCCTTGCTAGCCTCTGTAGCTGCAACATACTCTGCCTCTGTAGTAGACAAAGCCACAACTATTTACAATCTTGAAATCCAGCTAACTTTCATTCCACCTACTGTGAAAATATATCTAGTAGTGCTCCTCCTACCATCCAGATCTCCAGCCATATCCGAATCAACATAGCCACATAATGAAATATCCAAACCTCCATAGCATAACTACATGCTAGATGTCCCTTTCAAATACCTGAGTATCCATTGGACTGCTTTCCAATGCTCTTTACCTAGATTAGCCATATATCTACTCACAACTCCCACTGCTTGTGTAATGTCTGGTCTTGTACAAACCATAGTGTACATGAGACTTCCAATTGCCGAATCATATGGTACTCGTGTCATGTATTTGACCTCCTCATGTGATGAAGGACATTGATATTTACTGAATTTGAAGTGTCCAACCATAGGTGTGCTAACAGGTTTTGCATTCTGTACATGTTGAACCTTTCTAACACCTTGTAGATATAATCGTCTTGAGACAAATACAACTTCTTTTTTTCCTGTCTCTATGTATTTGCATGCCAAGGATTCTTTTTGTAGCTCCTAAATCCTTCATAGAAAATGTGTGAGCTAGCTTTTTCTTAAGCTCACCAATGTCCTGCATACTAGATCATGCAATAAGCATATCATCCACATACAGTAACAAAATAATATAGCTCCCATTTTCAAGCTTCTTGAAATAAACACAATGGTCAGATTCACATCTCAAGTAACCATGCTCATGCATAAAACTATCAAACCTCATGTACCATTGCCTTGGAGCTTGCTCTGAGCCCATATAGGCTCTTTTTCAACCTGCACACTAATTTCTCCTTACCCTTGACTTCATACCCAAGCGGCTGCTGCATATAAATCTCTTCATCCAAATCACCATGAAGGAAAGCCGTCTTCACATCTAGTTTCTCTAAATGCAAATCTTCTACTGTAACTAAACTCAATACAATACGAATAGAAGTCATCTTAACTATAGGAGAAAATATTTCACCAAAGTAAATACCTACTTTTTGTGTAAATCTATTTACTACAAGCCTTGCCTTGTACATTTTCTGTCCACCCTCTTCTTCCTTAATCCTGTAAACCCACTTGTTCTACAATGTTCTCTTACCTGCTGGCAACTTAACCAAATCCCAAGTCTGGTTCTATTCCAAAAGTCCATCTCCTCATCCATGTCATGCTCCCACTGAATGTGAGTCTTATCCTGCATTGCTTCTTCAAAGCTCTCTGTTTCACCAGTATCAGTCAATAATAAATAAAATAGAGAAGTTGTAAATATTTCTAGAAGTTTACTTACCCTTTGTGACCTTCTCACAGGAGTTTGGGGTACTAGAGACTCAATCTGGGCCTCCTGGACATTCCTATCCAAATCTGACAATGACCGACGCCAGTCACCTCTAACCGACGGCGGTTCTGCTAATCGATGCCAGTTTGGATCCTATGTAACCGCCGGTGGTTCATCTGACCGATGTCGGTCATGGTCTAACTGACCACGGTTACTGTGTATTTATGTAGGTGTTTTTTTAAAACCCGAGAGTTCATTTTCATCAATAAACTTCTCAATTTTCTCATCCTTGGGTACCAAAATTTTATCCCTGTACATTCTCTTTTCATTCCATTCAACATCATGACTCCTAATAATTTTAGAATTCTCTAAATCCTAAAAAAAAAAACCATATCACCGGATCCATAACCAATGAAAGTGCACCTCTTAGATTTTGCATCCAACTTTTTTTTATTTTCCTTATCAACATGCACAAAAGCTTCTGAACCAAAAAATTTAAGAAAATAAAGATCTACCTCTTTTCTGGTCCAAGATTCCTTTGGTATTCCTCCATCTAGTGAACTTGAAGGGCCGTGGTTAATCAAATAAACTGTTGTATCAATTGCTTCTGCCCAAAACTGAAAGGGCAATCCAGAATGTATCCTCATACTTCTAGCATGTTCCATGATTTTCCTGTTCATTCTTTCTGCAACACCATTCTCTTGTGGTGTTCTTGGAACCATTCTTTCTCTACGTATCCCATTCACTGAACAATAATCATTGAAAGCATTGCTAAATTATTCACCACCATTGTTAGATCTAAGGCACTTTAACTTAGAATTTGATTCATTCTCTAACAAGGGCTTTCCATCTTTTAAAAGTCTCAAAAACATCATATTTATGTTTAATACAAAAAACCCATACCTTTCTTGTATCATCATCAATGAAAGTAACATAATACTAGGATCCTCCATGAGAAGCTACCTAAGATGGTCCCCACACATTTGAGTGTACAAGCTCCAATTCCTGCTCCTTCTTAGTTGCCCCAACTTTGAGAAATCTCACTCTCTTTTACTTTCCAAAGACACAATGCTCACAGAAATCAAGATCTAAATCTTTTAAATCTGATAACTTACCCTTAGCCTTTAAGATCTACATTCCTTTTTGACTCATATGACCCAACCAATTATGCCACATGCATGCATCTGAATCTGAAGTAGATAATGCAGAAAAAGAATCAGCAATATAGGTAGATAAATATAACGTTCCTACCTTCTTACCTCTTTCAATAACAAAAGCACCCTTGGTGACTTTCCAAGAGTCTCCTGTAAAAGTAACCATGCAACTAGATTCACCTAGTTTCCCTGTAGAAATAAGATTCCTCTTGAGGCTTGGCACATGCCTCACATCTTTCAATACCCATGTATTTCCATTCTACAATTTTAGATGAACTTCCCCTTTACCAGTAATACTGCAAGGTTCATCATCACCCAAATAAACATGCCCAAAATTTCCCTGGACATAATTTATGAAATAACCCTTATTAGGGGTTACATGGAAAGAAGATCCTGAATCTAAAACCCATGATTCAATTCTACTATCTAAAGAAAGAATAAGAGCATATTGCATTACCTCTAATGTAGCAAGATTCACCTCTTTACCTTTGTCTGGTTGTTGGTTCTCTTTATCCTTTGACCAACAATCTTTCTTTGCATGTCCTTTCTTTCCACATTTCCAACAAGTAATTCCCTTACTTCTAGATTTAGATCTGCTATCCCTTGACTTTGATTTCCCATTACTCTTACTCTTAGATCTCTCCTTCTATCGGAACCTGCTTTCTACATTCAAAGCATTTTCAGATGATGATTCCTCTGTACTCTTCCTACGAATTTATTCATTCAAGATTATACTAACCACATCATCAAACTTCAAAATATTATTAGCAGATGTTGTATTACTAACAACCATTACCAATTTGTCCCAACTATCAGGCAAAGAACATAAGAATAAAATTTCTTTTACTTCATCATCAAATGGTATTGCAACTGATTTTAACTGATTTACAATAGATCATAAATCATTCAAATGACTAGAGGCAGATTCACCTTCATGCATCTTAGAACTAAATAGTTTCTTCATCAAATAAAATTTATTTGAAGCACTAGGTTTTTCATATAAATTAGCAAGATATTTCATTAAGTCTACTGTAGAATCCACTTCTGTAATATTGGAAGCCACGGATGCTGCCAGGCTCAATCTTATAGATCCCAAAGCCTTTCTATCAAGAATCTTCCATTCTTCATCAGTCATCTTCATATGTCTAGACTTCTCATCCAACGGTAAGTATAAATCTCTTTGATACAGATAATCCTCAATCTGCATCTTCCATAATTGATAATTTTGGCCGTCAAACTTCTCTACCTTGTATTTATTTTCTTTTGCCATTGTTATAGCTCCCACTCAATCAGAAAACCCTCTGTGAGTAAATTTATCAACACACAAAACCCTCAAACAAAGCTCTGATACCAGTTGTTGGGGTTAGCACATTAGGTTGTACAGACAATATATCAGATCTAAGCATACATGCAAATAAAAGTGGATATTCTACTAGAAGAAATATACAAAACAAGAGACATAAATCAACACCAGATTTAACGTGGTTCACCCAATGTGGGCTACATCCACCAAGAAACAAGCCAATCTATTATCCAAAGCTTTGACAAGATATACAATGAAGATTTACAATCTTCCACACCTCTTAGATGTTCAGTACTTTCTTTCATGAAGCTTTTACTTTTTCACCAAGAATTCTCTCTCACATAATTATCTTGTAATTATGATCCATTCTCTTACTTCTAAACCCTAGATTTTATGCTTATATAGCCGTTTATAGACTTAGGGAACTTAGCCATGCAATTACAATTAATAAATCTATTTTAATGCTAAAAATAGATATAATTCCCGAGAGTTAATTAAAACTTCGTCGCACAGGTAACCATGTCACCCTATTCTGCCTAACCGTTGCCTGACCAATGCCCTTGACCGATGTCGGTCTGCCCTTAACCGATGTCGGTTAATGTATTTTCCAACAAGTTCCAATTACATGCTAAAATGAAGTAATTAAGCTTCACAACTCAACACAAATGAGTTATCACTTCGTGATGGCTTGACGCAACAATGGACTAGTAAAGTGGGCTCTAAGATAGAATGGCCTCCTTAATAAGTTTTCTCAACTATGTGTTACAAAGTTGTCTAAGAGCGGACGTGATTTACCCAAATATTCCCCCTAACTATCTTGGGAGTATCTCGGCTTTGCCCCCTTCAAGTACAGTGGGAAATAAATGCATCCATCATGTACTCTTATTAGGGTCGCCTATACGAGGACAACTTGTAACTCTAACTCACAAGGCATACTAGTCAAGTGGGTAAGTGGAGTGCTTCATGTTTCATCCACAATGTTACTCAGTGGTGGATTACTTTAGGGTTCCTAGAACCATCCCCATTGTTGTAGCTTAAGGTGTTATGCCAAAGGGGTTATGTTCAAGTTGAGCGGATAGGGATGTACCCTTTTCTGAAACCTATAATACAGTGTTCTGAATATGGTGTGTTTTTTATCTTGCTTAACTTAATGTGGTTTTAAGTGGCACACTATTTGACAACCTGCAAGAACACATATATTAGAAGTTTTGTGTTTTGGACGACTTTCTTCTATAAGTGTTGGGTCCTGTAGACAACAAGTTTTAGTAATTTTCTAGTTCGCAGATTGATGTCAAGAAAGAGAACTTTACACTTTGCTTTTGATTCCTAAGATCACTAATAGGTGCAAAGGAAAAGCATACGCAATGTGAAAAATCTTACTAAATCACATGAAAATTTACTTTATCCTTTATAAAATAAGTGTTTGGGACATTTGATACAAGTTTTGTATAAGTGTTTTTGATCTCCAAGATATGTGACTTTTGAAGATGTGAGGAGAGAGCATACACACTTTTACAAACCTAGTTTAAGCTAAGAACCGAAAACACTTAACTATGAAAACTGAAATACCTAAAGAAAAACTCTGTTTTTTACTTGTTTAGTCTAAGCAATCTGCAGCAAAGATAAAAAAAAAGATTTTTACAGATTATAGAAAAAAATTCAATCTTTACATAGACACCTGCGCTCTTAAACCGACACCAGCACTCCCTAACTGACGGGTACGCGCCTAACTTAACGGATACGCCTTGTAAACAAAAATTAGTGAAATCCAATATACTAAAAACATAGATGCATCCAGACAGAAAGAGACGCGTACAAATCAACATGGATGCTTAGGTTTCAACTGAGACGTGCCCAAACATAAAACATACATGTTTTAAATTTTTACACAGTCAAGCTATTTACGCAGACGTGGCCAGAGAGGTGGAGACGTGGACCAGCCAACGGAGACACGTGCGTGTTCCTGACAGAGACAAAAATTTGTCAATGACGAGGACAGTCAGACAGGTACGCTCCTAGTTCTGATGGGGATGTGATAGGGTTTCAATGTGTATGACGCCCCTTCTTAACACCTACGCGTACCTTGTGAAAAACTACAAAACTCATAGGATTTTCAAATTTTCAAAAGCAAACAGGTTAGTTGTTAGTAAAAGTGTCCTATTTCTATATGCAAACACACAAAATACTTGTAACTGAAGGTCATTTATCTAGTGTTAGAAACAAAAATGAGGAAATAACAAGTGATTTGACCCAAAAAAACTTGAAAATGAATTTTGAAGACCTCAAAAGACCTCCATTAATGGATGATGGAAATAATGTCCCACCGGGTGTGCCAAATTTGTTCAATGAAAAGTTGTGAAATCCATGGATTTGGGGTAAGAATCTCTAAAGAAACCCCAAAGGATTTGAACAAGCTGATCAATGGACCATCTGATAAGAAATGAGCAAGATTTTCTTCTTTGCATGCATTAATTTGAAGTAAAAAAAACAAACTAAACAAATGAAACTAGCCTCTATTCTTTGAAAGCTTGAAATAATGAACCTAAGAGGATCTAAGCATTCAGTTATGTGTTCTAAGAGAAAGAGATCTCCCCATTAATGGCTTCAAGGCCAATGGTTCTTCCCTTTTACTCCTTATTTGTGCTATAAAATACAAAAGCAAATGCCACTAGCTCAATGGAAGAAAATGAAATACAATCTAAATCCTAAACAAAATACTATAATCTATGCTAGGAAGAAGAGAGAATTCTTAGAAAATGAGGGAGGGGGTCTAGCCCTATTTATATTTTTCTATTTCAGGAAAATGGGAGATTTGGGTGCATGTGGGATAAATGCAAAAGTCCAAAAATCACTTTTAGAAAGTCAAAGTGAGGTTTGAATGTGTTTAGAAGAGATGACCATGGTAAAAGACTAGATAACCATGTTTAGAGGGTAATTAATCTTACTTAGAGAGAAATTAGGTTTCTGAAGGGCTTCTAGACTTAATCAATCCAATGAAGTGGATTGATACTATAGGGAGCTAATAAAGGTGGTAAAGAAGAGAACATTAGCTAAGAAGAGGTCATTATAACCTATTTAATTAGTTTACAAGAGGAAATACGACCAACAGAGTGTCGTAAGAGGAGTTAGATAAATCTACCTAACGAGGTGTCGTAAATTTGTAAGGGGAAGAATAGTTAGTACAATATTAAGAATAATAGTGCACTGACCAAATTATATGTGTCTATGGAATTTTTTGAAAATTTCAAAAGCAAACAGGTTATTTGTTATTCAAAGAAGCTTATTTCTAGTTCAAACCCACAAAATATATGCAAACAAGGGTGATTTACCTAGTTTTAGAAATGGAAATAGAAGAAATAACAAGTTGTTTCTTCTAAAAAACTTGCAAGTGAACTTTGAAAAACTTAAAAGACCTCATTAATGGAGGATGGACATAAGTGTCACATCGGGCTTAGTGCCAAATGTATGCAATGGAAAGTTACAAAAATCTATGGAATGAGGCTAAAGAACCTCAAAGATTTGCTAATTCATCCATGTACCATGAGATAAGAGCTAAACAAGAGAAACTAACATGCAAGCATTATAAATTTGACAAAAACATCAAAAACTAACATGTATACTACTCTCTACTCTTTAGATTACTTAATTAAGAAATTGAGCCTAAAAAGATCAACTTAGCAATCAAAGGTGTGATGTTTGATATGAAACTCATGTAGCTTTCAAGAATGGAGTCTCACCATTAATGGCTTCAAGGCTATTGGTGTAGGATATTTACCATGCACATATTTTATGTACATGGGATTCCTCCACATAGGTGATTCACCATGCTTAGGTATCCTAGGGTGTCATTATGGCCTTACACGTGTCATAGAGCATCATAGGAGTTACATTTGACCGGCTATTCTGGGAATGTAACTCCCACCTCTTGACGGCTACATTTGTGGGGGAGTTAGGGTTACACCCCACTACTATATGTACACCCTTTCATCTTGAGCATTACATGGTGGAATGGAATAGATTATGGGTTTTGAGCCTTTTTTTTCCTTAATGCATGCACATTTCTCCCATGGGTGAGTTCTTGCTTGGATCTTGAAACTTCATCATTCTGCCATTGAGTGCAATGTGTTGATGCTCACGAATTCCCTCCAAATATTCATCATTCTTCTGAACATGGTATCAGAGCTCAAGGATCGGAATCATGTTACTCACCTTGGTTGCTTACTACTCTCCGCCTTGTAGTTTCTTGTGCAAGTTCTATCCTTTGCATGTGCTCTACTTGCATTTTTTTAGGGGACTTGTGCTTGGTGTTTTCAGCCTTTCGGGAAGATAGTGCTTAATTAGTTTGTGGTGTTCATTGGAGGAGCTCAACATTATTCACTATCTGATTGCAGTCAGCCTAAGTTGTTTTTCTTATTTGGAGGTTTTGATTTAGTTTTCTTTTCCATGGTCATTTTATTTTGCAAAGGTTGATGTTAATTTTCTATGGAAACATTTCACGACTAGTGCATGATCGACCTACTCACTTCATTCACGTATACTATGCATTGTTCATTGGCTCCTGATTCAATTGTTGCTCCCTTGCTCAAAGGACCACTACCTTACCAGCCTGGTTCCCTACAACATGGCTGATTACACCAGCTCAGCCAGCTCTCAATGTAGCTGACACAAATCCAGTGGGGTCATTTCAGAGGTCTCTGCTCAATGACACCCAGCTCATCATTGTCCTTGCACATGCACACTACCATTTCTGAGCCTCTGCGTTGGAATCACCTTTGCCATTGAATCTTCTGGGCATTTTTTACTCATTGTTTGGTGGATACAAACATTGGCACGTGGAGATTGTTAACGGTTAGCTCAGCTAAGCTCTGGATAGCAACCCACATAGCTCGGATACATGTTGCTCCAGTCCTCAGCTCAACATAATCCGTTATAACATGTCTTTCCTAACTCAGCTACATGAGCCACTGTAACTCCATTAATGACTATCTCGCCGACATTTGCACAGCTTGAGTCCTGAATTTGTGTGTACTCGGCCTAGTTTAAGTCACCATTGTGTGATCCACATTTGTGCCTGGTCTGGATCGGATTCTTAGACTCTACCTCAGCTGCTCCTTGACACATCTGTTGGACGTTTTATCCCACTCGCCTTACTTGTATCTCTGCAGTATTACACGCAGCTTTCAATGGCACGTGGTTGGAATCTTCAGTTTGGACAGCACCTGCGACTCTATACTGACATTTGAACCTGTGACTATGTGCATTGGTCTCTATCTCGGCACTCCACGCTGCTTAGCTCCCTTACGAGGTCCCTCCAAACCACTTGGTGCATCCATGGCTTGAAACCTCAGTTGGGCCCACCTAATCCCTTTTAGACATTGTTTTGGAGGTTAAAACAATCCCTCATTTTTAATGTTTTGAGGCAAAACATTCACTTTTGGCATTGTAATAATTTTAAAGCTATAATTTGCTTGTATTAATGCCCTTCATACGCATGTCGAAGACGGAGGGAGAGGTCTGGGGTTGGCAGGAGGCTAACTCCCCCTCGCAAGAAAAACAAACCTTTCCTAAAATTTGATGTTGTTTCCAATGAGTACCCACACGACACCCTTTGCACCCATTTCGGGCACTTTTTTAATCAGTTTGTAAAGTCTATTGGATTTTCCATCAGTTGCTGGGAATCATTTTTGCTATAAAATTTTGATTCGCTGCTCATTTTTGAGCACTTCTTTAGTCAAAGTTGCATGATTTATCACACATTACGTGATGACATTGGTCAGTTTTTTAAACACACTACTTTATAAAGTACCACATTCTGGGGGGTTCACTAGTACTCTTGGGTTTTTACATGCAGACACATTATCGGTTGAGTCCGACATCTTGCTTTTGTGCATCTTGCATTCTTGCTTATGCATCATGGAGAGTGCTCTTTCCAAACTTGAGCATCATAGGATATCTTTACAGCCTCCACCACTTCTCACTAGGAGAGGGAACTATTCAGCTTGGCGTGCTTCCATGGAACATTACTTCGCTCACGAGGGTCTTTCACCCTTCTTACTTGGGCCATTTCCTGCACCCACTGATCATCGTCATCTGGAGGAATTTCTTGACACTTGTGACCATGTTTTTGGTCACTTGATGATGCATGTCTCTCAGATCTCTCTAGTTTCACGTGGTAGAATCAGATCCACCCCATCTGTGTCTGGAGCATTCTTTAGTCCCTCTATGGAGGCCCTTCACATACTGTTGCCGTTGTTTCTGCTGCTGATTCAGTGGTCTCCTCTTCTTCTTGTGATGACAGTTCCACTGACATAGACTTTCTTGGTTCTACTTCTGATGATGAGGATTGTGCACCCAGTTCTGATGTCAAGAGTACTACAGAGGACTCTTCTCCTCCTTCTCTCACTATTCCAGAGAGTGTTGACACTTCCCACATCTCATCAAATATCAAGCAGTCTCTTATTCAATCTTATACAGTCATCACACCTGCCTCTTTTCCACCGTCAGTGTGTGAGGCCCCTTCCACTCCTTTACCTTAATTGGATGACTCATACCTATCAGACATCGCTCTTCTGTTTGTTGAGCCCCCTCATTGGGATGAGTATTTACCTGACCTTAGTCATCTTTTCATAGAGTACACTTGTGATGTACTACAGGTTCCTCATCCATCTACAGGTATTTCAGAGTAGTTCATCATCTCTGTTGTTGGGAGTGCCCCTTCTGGGACTCTTACCACTTCCACTTTTCTGGAGACCTTCATTGATCCACCCTTACTTGTGGATCCATTTTCTATTGTGGGGGATGTCTTTTTACCTTCACATCTGTTGGACATCCTTTCTACAGGTGTTCACCCTTCATACTTTGATATTTCTGCACTCATGACATTACCTTCGGTTCCTTCGCACTCACTTGTTAGACCTATGTCACACTTTCGTGGACCAAGACTCAGAGTTCTTTGTGTTGCTGACTTCAGTTTCCTTCGTGGAGTGGAACAGACTTTCAACACGTCATTTCTATCTCCTTCCTAAGGGCAGGCACACAGTTCAATGTGGATGGCTCTTCTTCAGTCCATAGGTAGAGGATCTCATCATTGAGCATTCTTTTGGGAGACCTCCTAGAGCTACCAAGTTTTAGATCCGTCCATGGCATCTTCTACATTCTTCTTGTCTCCCTCTTCTTCTCTCTTCTTCTTCTTTCCGAGAGATTTCCTCCCTGTACATGGGTACCTTTATAGGCTTGTCTATGGCCAGGACCCATCTTAGGCATCTTTCTTATATTAGAGAGTGGACTTGTCTCTCTTTTGGGGGGGAGTTTTTCCCACTGGGTTTTCTCCTTTTACTCCACTTTTTTGAGAGTTTCTTGTACGTGGGTACCTCATTAAGCTTGTTGTCAGGACCCACTTCTCCTTGTTTTCATCTATGTGTGCACCTAAGCTATGCTTTAGGGGGGGTGTTGGTGTAGGATATTTACCATGCACATATTTTATGTACATGAGATTCCTCCACATAGGTGATTCACCATGTTTAGGTGTCCTAGGGTGTCATTATGGCCTTACACGTGTCATAGAGCGTTATAGGAGTTACATTTGACCGGATATTCCAGGAATGTAACTCCCACCTCTTGAAGACTACATTTGTGGGGGAGTTACACACCCCACTACTATATGTACACCCTTTCATCTTGAGCATTACATGGTGGAATGGAATAAAGTATGGGTTTTGAGCCTTTTTCCCCTTAATGCATGCACATTGCTCCCATGGGTGAGTTCTTGCTTGGATCTTGAAACTGCATCATTCCGCGGTTGAGTGCAATGTGTTGATGCTCATGAATTCCCTCCAGATCTTCGTCATTCCTCCGACAAAGGCCAATGGTTGTCTCCATATTACTCAAAACTTGCATTATGGATGTAAATGGAGGTGTTAGCTCAACAATGGAGGAAGGAAATCTTTAGATCAAATGTCTAATTAGCTTGAAGCTAATACAAATGAGATCCAAGCTTTCTTAGGCTTGTTTTTGTTTTGTGTTATGTAAAGTTGTAAGTTTGAATGGGTAGGCTTAGCCTTGTATTTATAGTTTTCCACTTGGGAGAGTTTGGAATTTGGGTGCATGTGGGACTAAAGTCTAAAAAGCACTTTAGGATTAGATCAGGATAAACATGCTTTAGGCTTATTTAAGCTTGGTTTAGGCTAGTTAAACTTGATTAGTAAGTGATTAGAGACTCATTGAGAGTTGGGAGGGGTCTGGATAACCAATTTTGATTGATAGATAGCCTAAGAAGCCAATAGAAGTGGTCTAGAGAGAACTAGGAATGTTTTGAATGGTTAAAAAGAAGAATGTTTAGCTAATAAGAGAGATATTAGCCAAATAAGCTGATTATAGGAGGAATACGACTGAAAGAGTGTCGTGAATGGGCATATGAGAATGGAGCAAAGAATAGAGAATTAACTAAGTGTCATTAATTGAATGGATTGGATGAAATGCTAAGTGTAAGCATATTTTAGGTGTCTATATTTTCCCCTCTTTGAGGTGGTGTAAGTAACATCACTTCAAAGAAAGTAGACAAACATAAATAAGTAGAAAATATTGAAGGGAAATCGAAGAAAAATGAGTAGAATGGAGGATGGTCCCTCGATTGTCGATGGGGTGATAGAAGAACTCGATCGACGATTGAAAAGATGATAGGAAGAGAATAGAAGAAAGAATAGTGTGAAGAAGAAGAAAAGGAGATATAGAAGAAAAAGGAGAATGAGGAAGGGGGATTGAGCCAACATCCATCCAATGCCTTTTAAACAACTTTATTTTTCATCATATTGCTAATGATCTTCATCATCGGTCCTTATTAAAAAGAATGAACAAAAGTGTAGTATGAAATTAAAAATCCATATACGAACAAATGTCCATTGCTAAAAACACCAACTCCATGCAACATACAAAATTCAATGCAATACGAGGAAGGAAAAGATGCCTAAATCCATGCAACATACAAAATATAATGCAATACGAGAAAGTAAAAAAGATAAACTAACAGAGAAACATAATGTAATGCTTTTGTTATCAAGCTTCAGTTTCAACCTGTGTGAATTAATGACAAGGGTTATGATGGTACCCGAAGCAAGGATATATGTGAGGAGAATAATGGAGGACATCTTCGGTCCTATGAAAAAGTAATGTGCACTACGAAACAATACCAGGAAACTTGTTGTGCCCCAGAGTACAGATGAAGTAAACAACCTAGCTTTTGTTGATGGAGGTAGATCAAGATGATCTGTGAGTCGCACACATGAATAGGTGAGAACCAAAGAGTGACGTTTTGTAGGATTATTTTCAATTTTTAGAAAATTTCCTTAAACATATTTGAATTTTTTTATTTTTCTAACATATTTAAATGTTTTTTATTTTTCTAACATATTTGAATGTTTTGATTTTTCTAACATATTTGAATGTTTTGATTTTGAAATTTTTCTGAAGCTATGTATAGGAAGACAAGGAAGCATGGATTCCCCTAGGGATAGATGGGATATACAAGGGCATAAGGCCACGTGCGTGCGAGACAGGTGAAGATGCAAAAATGCCCCTGCGATTAGGTGGGAGTATTCAAAGGAAAACTCTTCACAGGTAGAAGCGGGACCCAAGGCCATTATGAATAGGTTCAACATGATGGTGAACTTAAACCAATGAAGTTCTGGGAAGAAGCAAGGATGCCCCCAGTGTAAGTTGGCCTAAAAGCACATGATAGAAATGAAGGAGAAGATTGTTTTTATGAAAGGGGACAAGGGTTTCCGAAAACACGGCAAAAAAGTAATCTTATACACATGGATGTTCTGAATGAAGCAGAAGAACGATGTGAATGATATGAATGCATCCTAGAAGCCTCGCGATGAAGAAGTGATTCGAAAAAGGCACAAACCACGAGACAAGATATGGACTAGAGTAAGAGTCTGAACAAGGTCCTTGAAAAGACACTTGGTAACATACTAATTCTGTTTACTCATAGAGATCCAGTGTGTGCACGTGGAATTTAATTACCTCTTGAAGGGAAGATTTAATAGACAAAAAGTGAAGACACCCTAGCCAATGTCTAGGAATGATTTATTTTGATAGATGATAGGTGATTTGTGAATGAAGGGTGGAAGGATAGCCATACATTTCTCTACTACCACCCAGGCGTCCATAGCCTAGATGAAGATGTATTTGATTCTAATCACAACATTGCTCTACTACCAGTTAGACGTCCATAGCCTCGGTAGATTTTATTGGAAATACCCCATTAGTGATTTATATATCAATTTACTTTTTGCTTTTGATTTTTTTTTGATTGATTTTGATTCTCTTTCTTTTTGAAAACTTATTTCAACTCTCTTGTTTGACAAGGGGTTAAGAACCAAAAATGGCTTGATGAAAGGAGGTGGAAGTGGCTGTGATGACGACAATAGCTAATGTCAACAAATCTATCCAAAAGTTCTTCGTAACAAGTTTATTAGATGTTGAATGTGATAGGATCTCTTAGAGGTCCTTCGTTCTTTAATTTACTAAGGTGATAAAAGACCAGGGTCAAATGGATACCATAGAGATAAATGTCGCAAAATGTGTGCAAATAAGCTAACCAAAATAACATCGAAGGGATGAAAATGGTAGGAAGAATTGCAGAAGAATGATAAGAAAGGGAAGAAAGAAACATCCATGTGTACGCAATACCTGATTGCAATGTTTGATCTTTGTACCTTTGATTTTTGATGTTTTTTCTCATGTTTTTTGTATTTTTGAATTGTTTTTATTTTTATATTTTTGCTAGTTTTAGGAGGTTGGGACTAACAAAGTCACTCTGCGTGGTACGATCCAATAGACAAGGACCATCTATTATTTTGGTGCAGGACTAAATAGATAACCAGTGATATGTGCTCCCAAAGCTTGATTTGGACAAGCTAATTCTGAGAAAAATTTGTAGAGCTCAATTTTTATTTAATTTCTTGCGCACTCTTAGCTACGGATTTGGATCTATGTTTTCCCACAGTTATTTCTTCAACACATCCATTTCAAGAAACTATGCACCAATGATAAAGTTTTTGTGAAGTTTCTAGTTCATGGAATACACAGTCACCAGTTAATACGTGGAGCTCTTATGGGCTTGGACACAAAAACAAATTTTTGTTCTCGGATGCATGAAATTCTCCTACTTGTTTGGTCATCCATCTACACAAAAACATCTACGTGTTACTCTTGGTCAAACTAGTATGTAAGAGTTTGTTTTTTATTTGCCACATAGTTTTGTCTTGAATAAGATATTAATATATATTTTCACTTTGTGATACATTTCAATTAAGTCATAGTCAAAATCATTATCACCATTTTAATCGTCTTTCTTGTGTCTATAAGGAGTCAATATATAAAAATTAATTAAGTATTACTTTTTAATTATTGTGTTTATTCTTAAGTCATTCATTGTATTGTCAAATAGGCGATTTTAGGATATTTATATATTTTTTAGTCAAAAGAGTCATTGTCAATTTTTTTTTGTAAAAATTAAAAAATTTCCTCATGGACGCATTTTCGGTTGAAACCAATGTCCAATTCTTTAAATCGACATGGACAAGTTGAATCGAAATTGAAAATTTTGAAGGCAAATATTTTCATACATGGCAGGTTAGAACTCAATTGTTGCTAATTAACAAAGATCTATGGGAGATTGTGGAAGGAAAACTCAATAAACCACATGATGTATATGAAGCAACAAAATGGGACAACAAGGATAAAATAGAAATGTTGATTATTGGCCTAGGTTTATCTGATGCCTACCTGCATCACATAGATCTAAAAAATACATCACATTTGATTTGGACAATATTGAACAAACTATTTGAGTCACAAGATGAGAGCGCAATAGTGGCACTCAAGCAAACGTTGTTCGGACTCAAAATGGAGAAAGGAGAAAGTATGGTGGAACATATCAGTAAGTTTCATTTTATTTCAAATCAATTCGTTGGAATCAAAATTGATGTGCTTGATGATGATGCAAAAGTAGTATTACTTAATAACATGTCCCCTAGTTATTCTAATATGGTCTTCACTTTGAGAAAAATAAATCCGAGTCTAGAGAATTTAATTTCTTCTCTGATAGAAGAAGAAAATAGAACCAAGAAGATTGATCTAGAAGAAACTGCAATGTATGGTAGAAACAAATCATATTCTAAAGGAAGATTCAAGCCTTCTATTAAACAAAAATAAATCTCCCAAGATCCACGAAAATTTCTTTGTCACTATTGTAATGCTATTGTACATTTCTTTTATGTATTGTAAGAAAAGAGCACAAGATTTACTTGATGGTAAATTGAGGGATAAATCCTTCATTTCTGAAAACAAAGATGAAGAAAGTGACTGGGATATGAAGTCTACCCACTTTGATAATGAGGAAACAAATGCTCAACAAAGTGATGAAGACTTCGTGTATTAAGTAAAGAGTGTATTAATTGGAGGATGAAGGAAAAAAAGGCTGGAGGTTGATAAGTGACCTCTCGTCAGTCACCAACGATGGGGCCACACTAATCTATGGTGGCAGTGTGTGTGTGTATGTGTGTTTTCTTTTATTTCAGATTTTTAGTATGATTTCAAAGTTCTTGTTTGAATAAGTGAAATGTTCACATTGAGGGGGGGGGGAACTGGAACATGGTCTTAATGTTCAAATTTCCCTTATATTGGGAATTAATTATGTTACACAATATTTTGGTAACATTCACTCCCCTATTGTTAACATTATTAATTCCCATTAATGAAGATATGGAAGTTGAATATCAGTCATTGATAAAGAATAGGACATGGTAACTTACAAATCTTCTACTAGGGAAGAATAATATCACTCTTATTCTGGCTTAAAGGCCTTATTTTGTATTCAAGGGTATAGTCCCTTTCAAAAAACTATTTGCCATTATTAAAAAAAAATTGGTTGCAAAGTAGAACTTCATCATAAAGTAGACTATAGATGGTAGAAATGAAAAACACAAAGCATGACTTATAGAAAAGGGGTATGCCTGGAAGGAAGGAATAGACTATGAGGATACATTTTCTCCCATAGCCAAGATAAAGAAAATCATGATGATTTTTACATTGGCTTCTTGATTTGGTTAGAAAGTTAATGTAACACCCAATGTTATAATAACTTCAAATTAAGGGATTTTTTTTTCTTTTAAAACAAACCCCTTAATCCCATTACATGCCTTCAATAATTTTATATGACAGTAATAATAATCCAACAAGTAATATAGTTTATAATTCATTTGATAACATTAAAACCATGTGCATATGTAAAGGTCAGTTAGTTGTACCCGATCCCCTTTATCTTCACTCTTTCAAGCATGCATTAATTGTATGTAGTTGCTTAACCTATTCATTTAGATTTGATAACTAATGCAGTTCTAAGTGTCTACCTGAAAATCAGCTAACAGAGTTTCATCTGGCATCTGACACTGTTATATAGGAAGTCGGTGAACTAACAGTGTATTCAGCTAGTACACTACTTAGGCCAAATATTTCAAGCTATGATTTGCATGCTTAGTTTCATGACCACTCATAAACCAAACGAAACTTGTCCCATCACCGCACAATTATCTATACATAGTCATCTAGATCACAAATCGTTACTTAAGTATTTTAAGTTCACGTATTAAGAAGGCCTAAAAAAATTAGGTGTCACCTCTCGACTTGAGTGTACCCTAACAGTCCCAACTTATGACCCCTATGGGAAATATAATGATTAATTAATTACTCCCATCATGAAGTAATTATTACCCTTCCCATAGCCGTCCCAAGATGGTACGGTTGGAGTACAATCAACCCATAATGTGGGGCTTAGAGTCCATACATAATACACAATTTGTCAATTATAAGGTAGATTTAATCTCTTAGAGATTAATTCAAGTTGTATGTTTATCAACAAGTCATTAGTAACTTACTAGTTAATATTGTTCGAAGTGTCCAAACTCAAAGTTTTTCTTTACAACATTTTGTTGTTAGGAATAGGTTTAGTTTAACCATTTCATTAATATCATGATAAAAATCCAATCCTGATTAGATAATGTCATAAGTCCACCTTATCATTAACTATCATTAAGTACCTCTTTGAAAAGAGATATATTATTTTTAAGCATTTTGACAAGTTTTGATATCAACAAAAGTAAAAAATGTATCAATTACATTTCATATTAATAGCTTGTTAAAGGTATTTTACTTTTGTATATTGACATCATTATGTCATTTAAACAAGTAGTTATCATAAAGGTACAACTAGTCATCCATGAACTATTTCATTTATACTAAATAATGCTATAATTATTTAATTGGTCTCTTACGAACGATTTTATGAAACGTAATTATTTCACAACTCTGTTTCACTGTCCCAAACATCGCTAATCATTTATCTCATTTAATTAAACATTAAATTGATGATGTCTTTGATATATTTGTAATACTTTTCATTTAATAATTCAGATTAATTACTTCTATAAATTACAATTATTTAATCAAGTATAATTTCTTTTTCATAATAAATATCATAGTACATTCCGCTATTGAAAACATTGCAAATAATCATTACAATTCATAAGAGATAGTCAAATGATAAATGCAATTATTGAACTCACTAAGGATAAATCCTTAATCCATAAGGTATTACAATAATTTCAGAGTTATACAATTGGCCAACGACCATTCAAAACTTTACGAAACCGTGTTTTTCTTAGCAATAAATACATAATCCAAATATGGATATACATTAAATCAAAATTTATAATCAAGTAAGAAATTCATTGCAAGACGAACATACACGTAATCAATCCAATTTAAGCTTCGTAAAAACTAATCCATCATGTTAAGCTATACTAAGTTAATAATAATAGCTAATAATATGCATGGTAAGTTCATTGAACTGACATAGATTACACAACTCTCTACCTAGTTGTTTCATTATGAAATAATTGAACATCTATTGTTTGATATAATGATAACAAATCAAGTATCATTTTCAACAAGGCATGAAATCTCAAATGAAGTGATCTAATGATACAAACCATGTTCCTATCATCAAAACTTATATACATTCTCAATTCATTCAACCTCAACATATTATTATGCTTGAAACACCAGACACATCTAACTGTAACCCATTTATTTTCATAAAAAATAAATAATGCTAATGTACTTAATTTACAATTGTCACTAGCGGAACTTTCTTGATAATAACAAAAACATAAAGAATAAGACATGATATTTCTTCAAAACCCAAGCTGCCAAGTATCAAACTCAATGCAAACAAGTGATTATCACAACATGCTTTTCAAAATCAAGAGTTTCTTACCGAGCTAACTATTGTTATAGTTAAGGTAGAATACATTTGTACATATCAATTTTCTTTCACTTTATCAATTCACACAGTAAAAGGTTTTTCTTACAAAAGGATCAATAAACAACTTTCCAATTTTTCATGCAATCACATCAAACCTTATAAAATGTGATGATCATAACAATGATGTAACCATTATCTTAATAAAAAGGACAAACAATAACTTAAAATCACACCCTACTAAGTATTTAGGCATGTTTTCCAACTACATAATTATAGAAATTAGTTTACATAAGACAAAAATAATTAATCGATATAGAGGATAAACATGTCTTCCTTCCTCTTGAGAAGGTATTTACTCTTTATACTTAGATGGAGTTTAAGTTAAGGTAACAAAATCCCAAATCCCTTAAATGTAATCGTAACTATTTACTTGAAAAAGTAGGGGAGAATATTCAATTGCAAGACTAATATGGTTCGATCAACTAACCCAGAGATCCTAATACAAAATTTACTCAATTTGTTTAAGCTTTCCATAGACACTACAGGCTTGATAGGGTAGAGATTAAACCTTCCATATGTTTACCTCCTTTCACAGAGTCAACCAAAAAAATGAAAAAGAATGACCATAACATGTAGAGTAAATAGGGTTTCAAAAATCTCAAGAACGTAATACAGTCATAGTACTTGTACAACCCACATAGATTTTGTTCAAGAAAATAGTTTGATCCAAAAATAAACTCAATTCCCCTAGCGAATGGACCAAAAATGAACAATAACACCTCTTATTTCAAGCACAGGTTATACTAGAGAGTTTTTTCTTTCCAACTTCAACTTAATGTTCAAGTGAAATAACAAAAAAAATGACCTCAGAAGATGGCGAGGTTTACCGATACCCGTGAGATAGCTGATGTTGACGGATCTAAGTGTATGCACAAATTCTTAGTTTTAATAGGATAAGCTACCTGCAATGCACAAACGCTCAAAAAAAGATAGGATTAGATAAATATATGTTGGATTTCTTGGCAAAGCCCAGTCCCCTAAATTCAATGGACTTCCTTGCAAGGATGTCAATCCACATTCAAGAAATCAGTCTGATAGTGATAAGATAAAATGATAGTACAGACGATATAACCAACAATGCAAAGACAAAGGGAATGATGCGATCCATGGCTATATGATGTTATGATGGTGATTCCTGATCCAAAATGAGTCTAGAGTTCATAAAAAATGGCTCTAAAGAACAAGAATGTAGATAGCTGTGTACACATAAAGGTGAGAAGGATGATAAATTTGATTTAGATAATTTATAGAGTGTTAAAAAGGAGCTTGATATGATTGGAAAGACACTTACAAAGGTAGAGTGGTAATAAATGATGGGGTTTTGATGTCTAAAAAGAAATATTAGGGGTCAAAATACCTTTTAGATAGGAATCGTCAGCAATTTTGGGGGATTGTAAGTGATTTTGGTGAATCATCAATGATTCTGTGAATCATCAGTGATATTCTTAGCAAGCCTAAGGAATCATCAACAATTCTGGGAATCGTCAGTGATTTGTGTGAAAATGTACAAGATGACAACTTATTAGAAAAGAGCATGAAAGGGATATTGATAAGGTTGATTTAAGCTTGTAAATGATACGTAATAAGATAATGAAGTAAGGGAAACCACTTACCTTGTATAAATTGATGAATGAAGATTCATATTACTCGAGAGAGGGTTATTGCAGATTCAAGAATATTGTTGATTATATTCCTTGACATTTGAATGACCTCCATATGTTGAAGAAGAGATTATTTATGTCTAGGATGTTGCTATAATGATATGTAGAATGACCTAAATTCTCTGAGAAGTCGAAAATGAAGTGTGGGCATGAGCAAGAGATTTCTAAAGATCCTTGAGAGAGGAGGAAAAAAATCCTATTTATGATTGGTAGCGATCGGTTAGGATCGTTAGCGATCCGTTTTTTGGGGAAAATATTTAGAAAGTGGTTAAAACCACTTCTAATAACGGATTTTAGGTATTTTAAAAGGGGAAATGGTTATGAAGAGGTTATGGGTGAGTTGTAGAGGTTGGGATGTGGTAATAAAATAGCTTTAAGTTGTTTTAAAGTGGTTAGGTGGTTTATAAAGGGGTAAAATAGGATTTATGGGTGTAGGCTAATATTTGCAACGAGTAAATATTATGGAGGAGGGATACGAATTAGGATAAGGGTTTAATATATGATATGATAGTGATGTGATATTGTAAGGGTGCTAGTGGACATAGACACAAGGATCATCAGTGCTAATTTTAGGTGTCTACATTTGCCCTTTTTTGAGTTGTTTTTATTTAGAAAAGCCAGGAGATAAAAATGAGACGTGATAGATAGGGATGTGAAAGATGCATAATTATATGATGAGGTTATCCCCCTAAAAATAGGGATTTATGACCTAAAAGGGAATCAATCATGAATTTGAAAGAGATAGATGGAAATATGCAAGGATGGGAAGATGAGAGATGATGCCCTAGGACAAGGTATGTAAAAAAGATGGCTGCCGTCAGAAACTCAAGAGATAGGGGAACCAAAGGGTTCATTTCCTATAGATGTATGACTTAATGATGGTGAGGGGAAATAAAAAATATGTTTTGATGAGGTCAAAGGAGTGAAAAATTATGTTTCCACAAAGGTGGGCTTACAATTCTAGGAAGTCAAGTGATAGGGGAACCAAAGGGTTCATGTCCTATAGACAGATGATTTTAATGATGATAAGATGATGGTTTGAAAAGGTCAAAGGACCAAAACTAATGTTTCCATAAAGGTGGAATTACATTTGTTACTTTGATGTGATGTACTTGATGTGGAAAATATAGTATTGAGATGTGGTCATGATTGTGTTGATAGATGTTGATATGATGATAAATATATTGATAGATGTCGATGTGGCAAGGTTGAGAGTTGTTAAATTTATGTTTTCAATATGATGTGTTATTTGATATTGATTTTAAAGTGATGTGTGTGTGTGTGTGTGTGTGTGTGTGTGTGTGTGTGTTGTGTGTGTGTGTGTGTGTGTGTGTGTGTGTGTGTGTGTGTGTGTGTGTGTGTGTGTGTGTGTGTTCTAATCTTAAATAAGAATAAAACGTGAAATGATTGCTCCATACTGGATTTGATGCATACGTGATGGGAATAAAAAGAGTGATGTGCTTGCATTCTTGGATTTATACAAAAAGTTAACACATGACTAACAATGGGCAGTCATACTATTAGTTGGATATTTTGTTAAAGAAAAAATATGAGGTTCAACTATAGTACACGGAGCAAAGTCCCTCCTCGAATAAAGGGGAGGCACCCTGTTTATTACTAATCTAAACACACCAAAAGATATGTACAATATTTACACTATTCTAACCATTGGGTTTGAGATCTCACCCCAATAGATTTATTCTCATTAGAATTGAATATGAGTAAGGAGAAAGAGAGAAGAGAGAAGAGAGAAGATGAAAGTTTACTGGAAAAGGAAGATAATAGATAGGAACGTGCTTTCACTTAAGAAAAAATAGATCAAAAGATAATCACATGTAATTAAATTGTAATAACTTGCTGAAGATTTGATGAACTAGATATTAAAGCAAAGAACAATTTGACGCATTGAAAATAATATTAAAACCTCAAATGTAAAGACATTCTCATAACAAAAAGTTTGCAATATATATCTTTAATAATCTTTGATGAAAAAAAGAAAACAAAAATTATTTCTCTTCTTCCAAATCTAAGATCTATGTCATTCAAAAATCTCCCACCCTTTGCAATGACACAACATTATATAATAGGGAGGGATTAAAAATAGGGAAACAATTGGAACAACATACTAAGAATAGTAAATATGAACAAAGAGTTCATTTGACTGGTTCTTGCACAAGGACCCAATCAAACTTGCATATTCAAAGTATGTCTCAACATTTTTGAAAAAGACATGTAGAAAGTAAAATAAGAATGGCATGATAGTTCCATTACTCAGACTTGACTTCTTCTTCCTCTTGTTTAGCTTGCCTAGATCATAATTCTTGGAACTTCTAGATCGTTGCTTAGGATTCTTCTTCTACTGGTCCGTAGGATTAATGATTTAGTACCTCATAGGTTTCATATGTATTTCTAATACTCCCTGGGAGTTTCTAGTATTTTTTGATAAGTCTAGCCAAGTTGCTAAGAAAACTCTGACAGAGACTCATCTTTCCGATAGATTCCAAACTAAAGTATTCTCTTGTTGTAGATTATTTCTCGACCAACTCCTGAAATGCCTTGAATAGATCATCCGCAGGAAAATTATTCAAACCATCATCCAAAACTTTCACAAGGATTTTTGACAATTCATCGTTGATTTCATTGGTGGTATTGACAACTTCTCTAGATTTTCAGAGCTCACTATAAGCCTCTTGAAGGATATTGATCTGGAATTCAATTACGTTGCAAAAATTGAAATTCATGTCGGTGTCTTCCACAAATCCTTATTTAATCAAGCTATCTGAATGAATATTTTTAAGCTCAATGAGAGCTTCCAAAGTCGGATCCAAATTTCCATTCTCTTACATAAGTTCCTCATTTAGTTTATCAACCTCTTTCTTGGCCTTTTCCAGTGCATTGTACATGTTTACCACATCATTAGTTACCCTATTTCACTGAATAAGGAGACATTGAATCCAATCATACACTGTTCTACCTTTCTAATTGATTTTCTCCATTTTGGGCACAAATGAGAAATCAAAACAAATTAGAGTAGGAGTAGGAGTAGGAGATGAGAATAAGATTTTCTTAGGCTTGGAGATCTTGAGCAAGACATCTGTCAATTGTTCAACCCTTACTTTTAGTTTGTATTTGGAGGCCTTAGTTAACCTAAGCTTTTTTTGCAAAGGTTATCCATAGCATCCTACACATCCTGCTGAGTGCCTTTAGTGGTGACCTCCCCAAGATATCCTTTTGTGATTTTACAGTCCACAACTGTAATGTCTTTTTTGGTTTTATCTGTGGAGGGCGTGACGATATCTGAAAAAAATTGACCATATGCATCAACAAAGATACACGATATGATAACAAGTTTCTTGGTTGATCTAGAAGGTGCTGGCTTTAGAGAACTAAGATCGAAATCCTCAGGAGGAAAAATCATTTTCCTCTTCTTTGAATTCTTATTGGTTAGTCAGGAGGGAACTTAATAGGAAGGTGCCTCTAAAGGAAGAGCTGTAATCATCAGTGTGGAACTTGGAGAAGTGAGAAAAGTAGTGACCAGAGATGTAGGGGTGGAAATAATGGTGGTAACGGTAGCAAGAGATACTAGTGGGGGAAGGGGAATGTAAACTAGAATCCCAGAAGTAACTGGTGGTAATCCCAAAGTCAATCCTATTCCACTCAAAAGAGGGTAAACAGATGAGAAGTTTTTTTCCATGGAAGATAAAAACGGTGATGAAGGAGATGGAGGAGAGGAAGGAGAAAGAAATGTAACAGATGTAGATGTTGTCAAGATCTGCAGGGTAGAATACAAAGGAGAAAAAATAATATGAGAAGGAAATGAAATGGGAGATGACACTTGAGTTGTAATAGGAATATATGAAGTTTCAAGGGGAGAAGAGGGAATAGGTTGGTCAACTACAATGCTCACTGGTCTTCTCTTGACATGTGAAGGAGAAGGAGAATCAAGCACCACAACTGATGAAGTAGGAATAACAACAGATGGAGAGTGAGACTTAACTCCACTACTAACAAGCTTTAACTTCAAATTTTTATGTGGGATTCCACCTTTATTATTTTCCCCATGAGAGGGACCCGATTCTGATATAGATGTGACAGGACGTTTTGGGAAGATGGAATCTTTAGGTTGATTGCCCCACGAATATAACCATAAATTAGTGCAAATGAGAGTTTGAGTGACCTTGTCTTGGATAGATGCTGATTATTTTACAAACCAATGAATTGGAGGAAATCCTACATTATCTTCATTCATTTTTTTCATACATAGGTTCTATGACATTATCATTGTTAAACACATCCTTAGAAACATTAGCAAGATCCAAAATTCTAATTCAATCCAGGTTCAATATGCTATTGTCCTTTCACCTTCTTACTACCTCATCCCTACAATTGATCCAAATATCTTCATGTTCTAAAACATGAAGTTATAGAGTTCCATGGGCCTTAATAAAACCTTGATAATTAAAAAATGGTCTGGGCTGCATGTTCTTTTTTATCTTATGTTGCATTTCAAAGGCCACATTTTTGGCTTTTATAATGGAAGAACAAGTGTATCTTCTAATAGATATAGGAAAGGAAAAAACAACCTTATGTTTTCTCTATTGGAAATAATGAAAATCCAAGAGTTTACGAACCAATTCCATGAGGATCCACTTATCTCTTAGATATCTAGGAAGGCGCATGGGTGATCCCTGAAATATTGTAACCCGCAGATAGGTGAATTTTTTAAACTGTAAAAAGATACAACCTCATTTCGTCACTACATTCTATACGAAATCTGAGACCCTTTACTTTGAAAGATCGGGTTCTAATATATAGATGTTATTATACATAGAAGAAATCATCATTTACCCTTATAAAATGTGCTTGACTTACCTTTAGGGAAAACTGAGGATAAAACTTATAAATATGATTAGAGGACCTATTGCTAGTTGGATCCAACCCATGATGATTCCTCGATCCTGCTACAACATAACTAACATATGACATCATGAAAAACTTACTTGCAGCTAAGAATTCTTTTAGTTGAGCGTCAATAGTGTCACCGATAAACATTTCCCAATTAAATAATTGTTTTTTCTTCTTGATGGTGGAGATAAACTGATACATCCATCCATGAAATTCCTTGGCATCAGGGAGCCCAAAAAATCTGTTGAGAAGTGTGATGATGTCACTGATCTCCAAGATAAAGTCACTCATAGGGAATTTTTTTAGGAACATAGATATGGAAGTATTAGGCTTAATCAGGTACTTTTTGTTGACATATTTAATGTAATTATCCAATTCATAGTCCCAGGCCAGTTAGGCTGATTGAGGGTTTTTCCTGACATATTCAACAAAGTTGGAAAGCTTTAGAAGTTCATCAAAGTAATTGGTATCCAATTTGATAACCACTTCACCTACTTGATTTTGTACGAACCTTGCGTTTGATTCATAATGGTTAGCACATGCAAGAATAAACTCAGGAAATTGGGTAGAAATTGGGAAAGCAATAACTAGAGGTAGCCCGCTCACACTGAGAGATTGCATCCATGAAGTCTATGAAGAAATTTACACCGGATCTAAAATGCATCCATGTCAATGTGCCCTAACTTTATATCTATGATATCAAAATTGGATTCAATGCCGGAAGGAGGTATAACTCCTTGATAATTGTACTTTATTTCTTTAGATGTATCCTTCTTCGCCTTTCCTTTACATAAATCAGACATGATGAACTGAAGAACAAAAACTCCAAAGCCTTTTGGAACCCCTGAAATAGATTTGGGTTTTCCTTCCTATAATGCACTTCTATAAGTTTGAAGAACTATTCAGAGAATAGGCCTTGTCGAACACCTTTAAAAACTTGGAAACTTGACACAAAGGGAGGAATTTCTGATTTTTCTGACATATGAGAAAACCTGAAACACTTTGTGGAAGAACTACCTGCTTCGACATGTGAAAAACCCAAAATGTAATTTTAGGAACAAATCCACTTAAGTGATATTTTTTAGTTTTTTAAACTTGAAGCCTTAATCAATAATGAGCAAGTAAAGAACCTAAAAAGATTCCCCTTTCCCTTTGGAAGATAAACCAATAAACTTGAAAAATAAGAAGCACAAGGTATAAAAAATGTAAAACAACTCCCCTACTTAATGCAACCAAGATAAAATCTATAAAAGACAAAACAAAGAAACTAGAATGAGGTTTACTCACTGCAAGATGAAATCACCCTTTAAATCCAAGAAAAAACCAATGAAAATGCCAAGGAAACGTGAATCAAACTGTGGGAATGGAAAGGAAGGACCAAAATATGAATGGTTCAAGGAGTACAAAGGTACAAATGACATGGAAATCCCCTCCTATTTATAAATAACCTAGCATTAATTACATGTAGGGTGACACGCGTGAACCACCAACTTCCAGCTTGGCATTTATGGCGTTGAATTCAGGGGTAGAAGGTTGAATATGTTTGATATTTTGTGTGGTCATGTGACTGAGTCCCAAAAACCTGAAACAAAATATCCCATCAATGATTCGGGGTTAAAATTTAGGAAACATGAAGCATATGACATTCAAACCATCCTCCCTGACCCGATGCAAGGGAACCAAAAAATCTGAAAAGTGATAGTGTGCTAGGTTTCGGGTTTGGTAAACAAAAAGCATATCACATTTGCTTCAAGGGTGGAATGTTCCAATGTAATTGGAATCTGAAACCTGAAATCCTTATTTGATTTGGGTTTCTGAACAAGGAATTTTTAAAACAACTCTTGGATAAATAATGATTCAAAGGAGGTTCATCCAGAATTTTTTTGATTGGTTATCTCCATATTCTCGATAAAATAAAAAATAAGATAACAGTTGGCTCCAACTGGGGAGTTCCTTTGATGATTTGAAGAAAGAGGATTCCCATATCTCTAAAGTATCAATCCATTGGGCCAAAAAGTTGAAAAGAGAAATATACACAAACAAAACAAACCAAAACTAAAGCAAAGGAACAAAAAGCAAACACACCAACATAAAAGAAAACACACAACAAGAAAGGAAAATTATGATACAATGTAAAAATAACTTGCACTATTGGAAAAATATCTTGAGATGTTTCCCGCTATGAGGCAACAAAAGTTGAGTTCCATCAAGGTATGAAATATAAAATCTATTTTCTTTAGACAGTCGATAAATATTGAAAGGTTAGTCTCCATAAGGAATATAATTTTCGCTAAATTCTTTTTAGTTCTCTTCTTTTGTTGCATAAAAAAACTAGGTCTCCGACCTGAAAATCTCACTGATTAGTATTCTTATCAAATATTTTCTTGACCTTTCCTTGATATTTGATGATCTTGTCCACCACTTTGGATCTTATTTCCTCTAGCTCTGTTAGGTACATGATTCTTTTTTTAATGGAGTCTTGTAAGGTATCATCTTCAATTATTTTGGCCAACCCTTAATGCCAACAATTCCAGGGAGATAGGAATCTACGCATCAACTCTGTAGACACAAAATCATGCACATTACACATTATTTAACCAAGTCTTAAACTACTTTTAGAGGGTTATCAGTTGAAGAAAGTACTATTTAATCCCACCTTTTGGCCATCTTATTTTACCTTTTTATTTCTTCATTCCCACGTATTTTCCTATACATATCCACCTATTTCATAATTGTCCCATCATTTTAGCCTAAACTGGGACACCCAGGCCTATACTGGGGTGCCCTAGTCCCACATGGAGCATCCTGGTCCATGTTCTACTTTCCCTCCTCTTTTGGGCCTCTTCTAGCCATTTTTCATCCTTATGTTTTTCCTAGTCATCCATGTCGGGGTTAATTATGAAATTAGAGCAAGAGAACCCTTTAAATTTAAAAGTATGAGACCATAATGAGGGTCTTAGCTTCACTAATACTATCACTCCATTGATATTTGCATCCGTTGCATCACTTGTATCTTCATAGTGCCAAGCATCAAGGCTGGGAGATCTACATCAACACACACAACATAGGGGGAGGGATTATATTCTATTCCATGCACACATACTATTAAATTTTTCTATAGTTATTATTGCTTGCTACTTCAAAAAGTATGATTGGTACAAGAGAACCTAGGGCACGACATGCACACACACACCAGAACTACAATTGGGTCTGAAATGTAGTGCAACTCTCAGTTTAGTAAGCCCACTATTGTGGCAGCTGAGGTCAGTCTGACCCATTCATTTTACATCTTTATTTTTAGGGTTTTTTATATTTCTTTATTGATTGTAGGTCATTCCTTCATCTTGTCATATTTCACACACTCAACGCAGATTCGCGAATCTAGTGTGACATACAAACAATATTTTAAGACATCTTGTGACCTTGCGGAAATCATAATCTGAGCATTTGAAGAAACCAGGGTGCCTATTTTGTAGTCCATGGCACTTCAGGGTGCACCAGTACCTTCCTAGGTGTTCAATCTACTTAGATCCTCCAGATCTGACCTTTTTGGGATTTCTGGGTGTTTTTTCCTACTTTCAGATTTTACTGTCAAACTTGCGACAACCTGCGACAGTCTTCTATAATTAACTAAGTCATTTCTCCTTACTTCCTTGCACATTAGGGTTTTGATTTCATTTAGTATGATTATATTAAATCATTTCCATATTGTTCTTAGCATATTTTATACCGTTTTAGTCCTCCTAAATAAGATTAACTAGTGGCTATACTCCCATAATATTAGATCATAATTTTAGTTAATCACTAGATTTATTATATTTATGATTGCACTAGGAAAAAATTAAGATTTAGATCAGGGATATTTGTTAGATGGTTGGTTTTTTAAGAATATTTGCACGTAGCATTTTGTTAGTGTAAATTAGTCATTCCTAGCTAATAGTTTTTTGTTGTGAAACACTTTCCATGTTATTTATACATGGCCAACTCCCTTTGTAAATTTATCCGAGATTTGTTAATATTGAGGCGATAATACAATTTCTATCCAATTGTTATGTATGGTTATGACTCTATTTAATTCTTTTGTGGTAATGGTTTGTTGAAAGAAATCTTGGTTTAAGACACATTTCGGACACATTTTCCTAATAAACCAATTTCCACGTGTCACGTGTCATGTGTGGGGTCAACATATTTTTAGCGAAGGGTTTTAGCCTAAAAATAGGCATCCTACCGACTTTATCCGGACAAGTATATTCCCAGCGAATGAGATTTTGCCACGTTAAAACATTCCATTCCCAAGACATGGGAGTAACGAGCTTGTGAGCCTGTGACCGTTGAGACCGTAACCTAAGACTCCTAGTCTCCTTGTAACGAGAGGCGGTGGAGCTCAAAATCATAAGACTCATTGAACATTCTTTCATTGCCTCAAAACTACAGAGAAGAGGGCGCCGGATCGAACCTCACACCGTCTTTGCGATAAACTGTGTGCGGCCATTTCTGCTCAAATAAACACAAGATTTCCGTGACTGTGTGCGGCGCCCATTTCTGCACAAACCTGTGCTTGGTTTGATTCATGCAGGTGACTTCATTGTTTGCAATATTGATTTCCTTTTTTCTTTTGTCGGCGAAATTCTTTTCCTACGGAAATTCTATCTCGAAATCTTTCTAACAATTAGCATGGATCGCAGAAGCTTGTCCAGACGAATGACTGTTTGCTCATTTCTTCTTTCTTTATCTCACATTTTCCTCCATTTTTTTGAGTCGGATATTGGCTTTAGTTTCTGCACTTTGTTTTAAAGCTTTTGTAAATGAGCAAAGAACAAAGACGGATATAATTTAGTCGCTGCTTGGTTGATTTTAACGATTTTTTTTCTTGAATTTTCTTGAAAAAGGAGCTGTGAACCAGGATCTTTTCTGCACAAAACCTGTGCCTGGTTTGATCCATGCATGTGACTTCATTGTTTGCAATCTTGATTTCTTTTTTCTCTTTTAATCGGCGAAATTATTTTCCTACGGAATTTCTATCTTTCAAATCTTTCTAACAATTACCATGGATCGCGGAAGCTTGTCAAGACGAATGACTGTCTGCTCATTTCTTCTTTCTTTATCTCACAATTTCCTCCATTTTTTTGGAATTGGATATTGGCTTTAGTTTCTGCACTTTATTTTAAAGCTTTTGTAAATGAGCAAAGAACACAGGCGGATATAATTTAGTCGCTGCTTGTTTGAATCTTTTCCTTGAATTTTCTTGGAAAAGGAGCTATGAACCAGGATTTTTTATATTAATATAAAAAAAGCATTTGTCTGTTTTTTCCCCGATGAAGTATATGCCTCAATTTGTACTGAACAATATTGTATTTTAGCTGTAAGCAGTCGCCAATGGATTCTAGCATAGTGACAAATGAGATCTCGACGAATAGTAACTATTTAAAGACTAAATGTAAAACATTAGCCAAAGATTTGGCATTAAACTTTAAAGCATGTTCGCTTACTTCAATTTCTGTTATTTTCTTTCTCTTTGTTGTGTAGTGTATGGTATTTGAATTTGTATGCCTATTTGACTGTAGTTTTACCACAAAACCTTTTCATTAAAACATGTATGCTGTCATTTTCCGCCTCTTGTTATAAGACTTTGCCTCGTAAGATACCTAAAATAATCCTACAGAGCCATATCTTCATCCACAGGTAAGAGTCTGCCTTAAAAAATAGTATAAACTATTCTTGAAAATTTAAGTGAAATTCTTACAAAGTTGAATATTCTGGAATGTGTTCTTGCAAATTTGATTGAAATTATTTTAAATGCTTTTTGTTTCCCTGGATTATTTGAATATTTTCAAATTTAATTTAAATTCTTGCAAATGTAACTGAAATTCTTTCAGATGTATGTTGAAATGCGAAAATGTTTTCAAGATCCTGTGATCTTAGTATAAAACTTTCCTAAATTCAAGAAATCAGGTTTTTCACAATGTTCGTCAGATTTTTTTAAAAGTCTGTATAAAAGTCTCTTAAATTCACTCCAACTTTTTAAAAATGATGTCTATAAAACTTAGTTTAAAGATTTCCTAGGATGCCAACGAGGATAGAACTCACTATTATTAACCACAGGCGCAATCTTGTTAATAATAATTTTCTGATCGCAGGAAAAGCGTCGTAAAGAATCGGAAATCCAATACATTAGTATCCGTTAAATGGAGAGTTCAGAGATTTCTAAACGTGATTTTCGCAGTATGAGCAGTAACTCGCCAACATTTAGTTCAGAAGTATTTGATACAGAAGTTGTACCGTCAACGCTTGGGAGTATTGCACCAATTCTTCAGGTCGCGAGGGAAATAGAATCAGAACGTCCACGTGTCGCTTATCTGTGTAAGGAGTTGGTATAAAGCAATTGGTGTACTGAATGCATAATTCCGATTCCCAATGTCTGCCCATTAAGTTAATTCTTTGTATTTTCGTTTACTGCTTGGTAGATATGTACGCATTTAGCTCGAAATCGTTTCGACTTATATCCCACTTCCTAACGGAAGAGGCGTTCGCCAATTCAAAACGGCACTACTCCAGCGTTTGGAAAAGGTAAGAAATAATGATACCTTTCTTCTGGCATTTCTGGCACAGAATATGTGCTGTAAACTTGAATTGGGTATTAAATGTTTTAGTTTTAATGTGCATGTTTTTAGGGTTCGTATTTATACACACTTCTAAATACTCTTTGTTTTTTTCAAAATTATTGAATTCTTTCTTTCTTTAATAACAAAAACACTAATATACTAATAAGATGAGTAGTGTTAAAAAACAACTGATATGAGATCCGATAACTGAACTAAAACTAGTAACAGAGAATTTGGGTAAAATCTGTCTACAAAATTTTGGCTTAAACTGCATTCATTCATTCAAAATGTTGAATAGTGTTTATTGGGGAATTTCAAGTAGTTCTTTATTACCGTCCATATAGTGGAATTTGAGGGTTTTAACTGGACTTTCTTTGCCTTACTTAAAATATTTAGGTAGTTCTTACCCCATGGTCCCATGAGGGGACTCTTAAATCGTATTAGCGGCAATTGTTGTAAAAAAAATTGAGGAGTATTTTGGCATTCATATGGTTTTATGTTTTTTTAAATTTCCTCAATAATATTTAATATAAGATATTTTGAGATATTTTCTAAGGTAGAAGGTTGGAAAAATTATTTAAATAAGAGGTTTCACTTTGTAATTCAATAAGCAAGGAAAGCAAGAGAAGGCACCGAAGTGCTCCAGAGTATTTGGAATAGAAAGTTAAGTTTTTATTTCTCTTATGAGTTTCTGTGTGTTCATAATATTGTTTCTATTTTTATTTTAGCACACACCCTCTAGGTTAGGAGTTAGATATAATTCCAACAAATTGGTATCAGAGCTAGGTTGAGCTTAAGTCATAAGTCTTTATTTTACTCTAATAGTCTAGTTAAAATGGCATGTATGAGAAGCAACCTCACTCACGCCCATATCCCCATATTCAATGGGAAGAACTATGATTATTGGAGCACAAAAATGAGGACTTTATTTTGTTCACTAGATGTGTGGGAGCTAGTTGAGAATGGGTTTCTAGAACCTGCAGATTTTCAAGCATTTCAAGCACTAGCACAAGCAAATAAGGATTTGTTGAAGGAGAACAAGCATAAGGATGAAAAATCCTTGTTTGAAATTCAACAAGCAATGGACGAGTTCATCTTTCTGTGTGTTGCAGCAACAACTAGATCAAAGAAAGAATGAGAAAGTATTCAAACAAATTATCAAGGTACTAGTAAAGTAAAAGTTTCAAAATTACAAAATCTTAGAAGAGATTTTGAAAATATTTGCATGAAAGACTTAGATTCAGTATATTTATTTTTCACCCATGTGATGAATGTATTACATCAAATTAGGTCTCATGGTGAGACTTTAGAGGATCAAAGGATTTTAGAGAAAATACTCAGAAGTATTCCTAGCAAGTTAGATGTGATTGTTGTTGCGATAGAAGAATCAAAGAATTTAACCCAAATATATATAGACGAATTAATGGGATATTTAATATCCCATGAGCAAAGATTGAATAGATCAGGTAGCTCATCTCTTGAGCAAGCCTTCAAATCACAAGTTTCAGTTGGCGGTAATAGAGCAAGAGGAAGCTCAAGCTTCAATAGAGGCAGAGGAAGATATTTCCAAAGAGGATTTGGAAGGGAAAACACATATTATGAAGGAGGAAGAACAAATTCAAATTTCTACACTACAGGTGCTAGAGGCCGAGGAAATAATAAAAATCACACTTATGGTCAGAGGTATGATAAGTCACATGTTCAATGTAATTACTGTAAAAGGTATGGACACTATGCTAATGAATGCAAGAAGAAACAATTTGAAATGAGTAGACAAGATGCATATTTTTATGAAGAAAATTGGTCTAAAAGTTATAAAAATGGTTCAATGTTTATTACATGTAATGTTGCTCAAGAAAGTACAAAAGATATTTGGTTTCTAGATAGTGGATGCAGTAATCACATGAGTGGATGTAAGGAAATGTTTGCAAACATAGATGAGTCAGTTACATCTGAAGTTAAGGAAATGATAATAAATTTTCAGTAATGGGAAAAGGAACTGTAAATATTGAAACTAAGAAAGGTGAAAACAAACACATTCTAGATGTGTATTATGTTCCTGGTTTAAAACATAATCTAATGAGTATTAGGAAGCTAATGCAGAAGGGATAAAAAGTCTATTTTGAAGATGATGCATGTGTTATACTAGATAGAAATATAAGTAAAAATTTGATTGCAAATGTTGAGATGAAAAGAAAAAGAATGTTTCCATTAAGAATCCAACATGATTTGTCATCTAAAGAGATTTCTTCACTAGCATTTAAATTTTCTTTAAAATATAAGACTTGGTTGTGGCATTTGAGATTTAGACACTTAAGTTTTAGTGGTTTAGAATTACTGCAAAAGAATCATATGGTGAAGGGTTTGCCTTTGATAGAGCAAAAAAAAAATCCCTATGAAATTTGTATTCTAAGGAAGCAACACAGGGAAAAATTTCCTGTTTGAAAGTCATATAGAGCTAGATCTCTTCTTGAGATTTTCCATTAAAATCTATGTGGACCTATGCAAACACCATCAATTAGAGGAAACATGTATTTTCTAACTTTTATAGATGATTTGAGTAGAAAAACTTAGTTTTATTTCTTAAAACATAAGTTATAAGATTTTAGTGTGTTCAAAGAGTTTAAGGCCATGGTTGAAAAGTAGAGTGATTACTATATAAAGGTGTTAAGATCAGATAGAGGAGGAGAGTATGTTTCAAATGAGTTTTTAATTTTTTGTAAATTTCATGGGATTAAGAAGCAATTTAGAACAAGGTATATACCTCAACAGAATGGTGTGGTAGAAAGAAAGAATAGAAGAATTATGGAAACGGCTAGAAGTATGTTGAAAGCCAAAAAATTACCTAATGAGTATTGGGATGAAGCAGTAGGTTGTGCGGTTTACATATTGAATTGATGTCCAAAAAAATTTGTGAAGGATAAAGTTCCTCAAGAAGCATGGAGTGGAAATAAACACAGTGTTTCACATTTAAGAGTTTTTGGATGTGTAGCTTTTTCCCATATTACAAATGAGAGGAGAAAGAAATTGGATGATAAAGGAGAGAGATGTATTTTTGTAGGTTACAATGAGCAATCAAAATCCTATAAATTGTATAACCCCATTACAAAGAATTCTATTATTAGTAGAGATGTTCAGTTCATTGAAGAAAAAACATGGGATGGAAGTGTTGATAAGTTAACAAATATCACTGTAGGAATACCTCATCATCATAATGAGTTTGATGAAAAGATCACACAAAATGTTCATCTAGCACCTTAAGGGATCAGTGATGTGAAATATTTTTCAAATCACAAGAGGTATCTCAAGTGGATTGTCATCCCCTACAACAAATTTACATCCACATGAAGCATCAAGACATGAAGGTAATTCTTCAAATTCAAAGTCTCACAGCAGTGACATAATAGATCCAACATTGGCAACACAAAGGTCTCACTTTAGGGACACCCCAGGAAAGACAAGAAGCTTAAGGGATATTTATGAACAAACTCAAGGTGATGAGAATGTTGATTTATATTCTGATTTTGCATTATTTTCTCATGACGATCCTATATATTTTGAAGATGCATTGGAAAATGAAAAATGGGTAAAAGATATGGATGAAGAAATTGATTTTATTGAAAAGAATCGTACATGGGATCTTGTGAGCCTTCCAGAAGGAAATAGTGTAATTGGTGTAAAGTGGGTCTATAAGAAAAAATTCAATGTAGATGGAAATGTTGAAAAACATAAAGCCATGTTAGCTACAAAGGGTTTCTCACAACAACCTGAAATTGATTATAATGAGACTTTTGCTCCAGTAGCTTGACTAGACACTGTTAGATATATTTTAGCATTAGCAACTCAAAATAATTGGAAAGTCTATCAAATGGATGTCAAGTCTACATTTTTGAATGACATACTAGAAGAAGAAGTTTATGTTTTACAACCACCTGGATATGAAATTGTAGGTCAAGAACACAACATCTGTAGATTAAAGAAATCCTTGTATGGTCTGAAACAAGCTCCAAGAGCATGGTATAGCAGGATTGATTCATATTTTTTGAAAAATGGATGTAGAAAAAGTGATAGTGAACCAAAACTATACATCAAAATGAATGATCAAGAAAAAATTCTAATTGTATGTCTATATGTTGATGATACAATATTCATAGGAGATTTGTCAATTGACTTGTTTAAGACAACAATGAAGAAAGAATTTGAAATGATAGATTTGGGTCTAATGAAGTTTTTTCTTGGCATAGAAGTCAGTCAATCAGAAAATGGAATTTTTATATGTCAATCAAAATATTCCAATGATATTTTGAAAAGGTTCTGCATGATGAATTGTAATCCAGTATCAACACCAGTTGCCACAGGATTAAAGTTAAGCAAAGATGATAAAGATAGTGATATTGATCTAACTATGTACAAAAGAATTGTTAGTAGTCTGATGTACTTGAATGCTACAAGGCCTGATATCATGTATGGTGTAAGACTTATTTCTAGGTTTATGGAATCTCCAAAGGATTCTCATTGGCAAGATGGAAAAAGAATTTTAAGATATGTTAGTGGAACAAAATCTTTTGGTATTTTATATACAGCTTCTGCTATTTTCAAGTTAGTTGGTTACACAGAAAATGATTGTGTAGGAAGCATAGATGAAAGAAAGAGCACATCCAACTATGTTTTCCATTTTGGTTCAGGTGTAGTTTCATGGGCTTCTAAGAAAAAACCAATTGTCACTCTCTCTTTGGTAGAAGCAGAATATGTGGCAGCGACAACAACAACATGTCAAGCAATATGGATGAGAAGAGTATTATCATATCTAAAACAAGAACAAGAAGGAGTAACGAAGATATTTTGTGATAACAACTCAACTATTGCATTTTCAAAGAATCATGTTTTTCACAAAAGGAGCAAGAATATTGATACTAGGTATCATTTTATTAGAGAGCTAGTCAACAATTGACAAATATTTTTGGAGTTTTGCAATTTTGTAAAATAATATGTTGATATCTTCACCCAGCCATTACCAAAGGACACATTTGAGCATATGAGAGATTAGTTGGGCATCATAGGTCCGTTTCACTCCAACAGTACATGAAGAATCAAGATTAGGAGGGAGTGTTGGAAATATCTAATAGATTGTTCTAGATAAATTCCAACTTTATGTAAAATATTTACTTTATTGTGAATATTACCCCCTCTAAAATATCAAGAGATATTATTCATAATATCTTGTAAATATCCAAGAATGGTTGGTAAGAATCCTAGGAATATCTATAAAATATCTAAAAGATCAATAATATCTAATATAAGATATTATGAGATATTTTCTAAGGTAGAAGGTTGGAAAAATTCTATAAATAAGAGGTTTCAATTTGTAATTCAATAAGAAAGGAAAGCAATAGAGAAGAAAGAGAAGGCACCGAAGTGCTCCAGAGTATTTTGAATAGAAAGTTAAGTTTTTAGTTCTCTTGTGAGTTTCTGTGTGTTCATAATATTGTTTCTATTTTTATCTTAGCACACAACCTCTAGGTTAGGAGTTAGATATAATTCCAACAAAACATTGTTCAAAAGTGTTATCCTGAGTTATTCAGCATAAACAAGGGCTCGTTGTTCCAAAAAATACGTGGCGAGTTATGAGGATCTCAAGCCAATTGACTCGGTTATGTAAAAGAATTCATTGGGAGTTCATGTAATGTGGTAGGGGCTCGTTTGAGCTAGAACAGGGTGACCCCAAAAAATTAGCCAATGAAGTATAAGTTGGTTGCTAACATCTGACATGAATTACTTGACATCATTTCAATACGAAACATAGAGCTCACCCAAAATGCGGGTGGCGAATATAGTGGAGACAATTCAATGAAATACGTGGAAAATTTGATTGCAAGGATTTAGTGGGTAGGTTGGGTAATTTTTATGTAAATTGTAACATGAAATAACTCAGCTGAGTTATAACAAATGAACACTATGTAAGGAGAGGTGGCAGCGAGTTCTTCGCCAAGTCAGCCATATCGAATTTAATACACACGAAGGAAAGTGAAGTTTGGGGCCTAACACGCCATTAATGGAATTTATAAGACCAAAGCCGATATAATAACGTGTAGTTGAATGTATAGCAACGAATGTAGAGGTTTCCATTGCAATTCAATGCAAAACATGGGACTAACCAGATAGGGACTTATTGCAAAAATCGAATGTGAGCTCATTTAGCGAGTTGTTTGCCAAATCATCACCAAGAGACTCTTGAAGCATATTTTTTTCACTCAGAGGGATTAAAGGGCGACTCTGTGATATATTACAATATTATATTTTAATTAAATGGAGGTAAATTAAAAATTTGAATTTATGAAAGCATATTAGCAAGTTGGTTAAGCACAATTGCTCGGAAGCCCTAAAAGTGACTTTCACTCAGGAAGACATAACTTTCTCCTAGATTGTCAGTTTTCCACAAAATTGTAGTTGTTGGAATTGAGAGAAAGATAGTTGCGTCATGGAGGCATAAAAATATAGATTTTCTGAAGTATTTACATTCCAAAATTGAAATATTTACTCGTTCCTTAGATGGTGCCTCAAAAGGTGGAGCTGTAATTAATGAGGCAAACATGGCCAACAACAATGATTAATTATTTCCTTCATTCTAGCCTAGATTCTAGGATTTATCCTTATTTATCTCAACAACTTAGAATATTATATAAATGTAAAGGGGTACTTATTCTAAAAAAGTTAGACATTTTCCAAGTTTCCCCTCTCTTCACAAATTGAACTGTTGTGAATTTTCAGGCTCTCAAGCCTTTCTTCTAAAAATTGTAATGGAAGACTATGCCTTTCCTCGTTGTAATGATGCATTGTGCAAGTGTTTGAAGTAATGAGAATTATGTTTTGTGATCAATTGTATGTCCTTACATGATTTTACTGCTTCTATTTACCTCTCTCATGTTTGCAGGTGAACTGTGTAACCAAGGTTTCTTTTGCAAGTTTTGGAGGTCATCGTGCTTATCAAGGAGTGAACTACTATATGTAAATTGGGTTTGTAATGCATGTTCATTCTTCCTCATGATCATCTCTCTTCATTGGAAAGACAAAAAATTTTCTAGGAAAACCCTCTCTTGGTGCATCACCATTTCTACTATAGGTTTTATTTCTTGCAAATCTCTCTCCCCTAATCTCATGGAAATGTTAGCATAGGTATAATTAGTTGTTTTATTGCATTAGAAGTAGTGTAGTGCTTAGTTTAGGAACAAAAATCCTACCTTCTCTGGAGGTTCACCTCAATTCGCAAGTCCCACAACTTAAGAGATGATCTTGTTTTACCCAATCACACTAAATGTCGTGTTCACCTTCAGGACATTCAGGGGGTGCAGTTATTTGGCGATAACAGGTTGGTCCATGTTAAAGCTGCTTATGGCCTTTATGTCTTTCATATTGATTTATTTCTTATATGTTCTCCTACTACTACACCACTCACATTAGGATAGTCCTCGCTAGACTATATTAAGGGCACCCTTGATCTAGATCATATAGACATATCCTTTCCTATGCCTTTGGGATGTGTTATCATCTGTAATAGCTCTTTCCTAGCTTATACAAAAAACCTCACTCATTGGTATGCACATGGATTCCCCTTCCCTCCATTCAATGATGAAGAGTATGTGATGGGCATGTATCTCTTATGTCTCAACGACTCATTGCATGATCAACCCACCAATATAGCTTACCAAGTTACTAACGCATATCCATTTGATTTTGATCAAGAGGATGATGATATTCTTGACAAGTTTGCATAGTCCCTTGGTACACTATTGCTAGGGGGGACATATCACGTTGCACATTTACCCCCCTCATATTTCCACATAGCTACATAGTCTCATATTTCATATTTCTCATTCAGTTTCTTTCCTATCTACATATCATATTGCGCATCATAGCACCGTCATAACCCAATGATGCACTTTTGTGCTTCGATTCACACTTGAATGTTGAGGGATTACCATTACACTAAACCCCACAAACTACACTATAGGAATTAAAAATTTCATTCCATCATACATTATGCATCATACACCACCCATTCTATGATTATTCTACATTATGCTAGTCTTCATCTATGCATTACATTCACATCGATATATATGCACTTCATCACATTATATATTACACATTTTTATATCATACATACTACACTAGTCATCATTACTTATGAGTCTAGTGTTACATTTCTTCCCTACATTCTACATTTTACTAGCCCTTACCCTACACACCACTTACAATATTAGGCTATCCTAGCATAACCTATACATAGTCATACTACACATTTTCTACATACTACAATAGGTTATATTATATATGGGTCTATCTTTACATTTTATCACTATATATTCTATTTCTATCGACACATATCACTACATCTTGAATTTTACATATTCTACACACCCTATATTGTGTTTCCCACACCGTGCATTTACATACTTTAATCATCACTTGGTCATTTATACTATGTTTCTTTCTACACACTGTCATTGCCACCCTATGACACACTTTAGCTCCTCGGTCCATCGTTGACTGCCGAGGGTTTTCCAATCAAATGGACCTTACATTCACCATGAAAATTTTCTTCATGTGACATTTCTAACATTAGTGATATACACCTTAAGTTAAATTTTCACCTATACTATCATCTTGTAGTGGTATACACCTTAGGTTACATCACCACTCCCTTATCATTCATCTTGTAGTGACATACACCTTAGGTTAAATCTTCACCCATTACATCATTTTATAGTGGTATACACCTTAGGTTAGATCACCACTCCCTCCTTTCAGCTTGTAGTGAAATATGCTTTATGTTAAATTTTCACCTATTTCTCTTCATCATATAGTGATATACGCTTAGTTATAAATCACCACTTATCCTAATCCTTTCATATTATAGTGATATAAACTTAGTGATAAATCATCACTCCTCTTTGTAATGTTGTAGTGGTATACACCTTAGGCTAAATCACCACCCTATATTATTCATCTTATAGTACTCTACCCTAGGATAAGTCATCACTCATCCATTCCTCAAGTTGTGATATACACTTCAGCTATAAGGTTCACGTGCATCTCTCTATATGTCGCATGTCATCAGCATTACATATACACACTCACCATAACCTGCTAGAAATAAAAAACACTACTCGACTACTTCTTGGTGATGCACTCTCGTTTACGATTCATTCTTACTACTGAGGGGGGAAAATGAACCTCATTTCATACACTTCCATCCACTCAAGGGGCATATTTCTCCTATCATCCCATCTTGCATTCCATTCCATCCATCCACAACATATTGCATTGTCTTTGGGGCATTAACTTTTTCTTGCTAGTGTTTTGCATGATCACTTTACTACACATGTTAGACAGATATTTTACATTTCATTATCTATATCATATGCGCATGCACATTCACGACTTTGTTTAGTGTGATCATAGATACAAGACTCTACATGTGACATAGATTCTCGCCTTCTACCCTTCTTATACTAGTCATTGGGGGTATCCACATTCATCTTATCCAGGTGCCATTATTTCATTTTGTACTTAACATCTTATATTAATTTTTCATCCACACTTTGAGAAGAGGGGGGCATCATTGAGGGTTTCTACTAACACAACATATTTACACCAGTTTAGTACAGTGCACTTTCTACCGTTGGCATTGTTGGTTTACATACAATGAATGATTTAGGAGAAGTCTATGAACTCCATACATAGTGGGCTCTATATGACATGGTGTCCTTTGATATTTTTGTGGAGCAGTTACTGGCTTGGAGGTTACAATGGGTGTGCCTCTCTACACTACTTCGTCCAATGGCATCAAATCACCCAAAAAACTAGGCCAATATAAAGATCTCTTCACACATTTCAGCATAAGTCATTAAAGGTTGGAGGACACATAACATTTCCTCCCTATACTTCTTCAGCCAGGGTGGCATGATATTGCCCAAAAAACTCATGATAGTACAAGATATTATTCTACACCCTTTTTCTCAACATGGATTAGGTGCACTTATTCCATTTACACTTTTATTTTCACGTATTTTACATTTTTGTACTTTATACATTTCTATACACATGCATATTTTACACAACATTTTTACATACACATATATTTGACTACTTGATCATTTTATCCTTGTAATTCCTGTCATATGAGAAATAAGTAGTCAAATTGGGGGCATCATTAACAACAACAACAAAAATGCAATGACGAAACACTGTGACGACACTTGCCTTTATTACACACCATACAGGTACACTACACACCGCAACAACTATATACGTGTTTCACCCTAGGTTCACTCTCATCACATTTTTATGCTCATTTTTCATTTTGGAATCCAAACTCCTGCAAATTTTTCTTTTTTTCATTCCATGTTTGAGTCTAGTCCATCGGCACATCTTCTACTACACTCTACATTGATATCAAGTACGCATCTCATATCTACTTTATGTTACCGAATATTCCGCTCACCAACATAAAGTGGGGGGAAAATGTAGACATAAAATCATGCACATTAGGCATTACTTAGCCCGGTATTATATTACTATTTAGAGGGTTCTCAAGTGAAGAAAGTACTAATTAATCCCACCTTTTGGCCATCTTATTTTCCTATGTATATCCATATATTTCATATATGTACCATCATTTTAACATAAACTGGGGTGTCTACACTTGTATTAGGGTGACCTGGTGCCACCTGGGGTACCGCAGTCCATGTTCTACTTTCCCACCTCTTTTTGGGCCTCTTCTAGCCATTTTTCATCCTTATCTTTTTCCTAGTCGGCCATGTCGAGGTTAATTACAAAATTAGAGCAAGAGAACCCTATAAATATAAAGTTATGAGACCATAATGATGGTCCTAGTGTCACATATTACTATCACTCCATCTAGCGTTGCATCTATTGCATCACTTACATCCATATAGTGTCATGCATCAAGGCTAGGAGATCTGCATCAATACGCTTAGCATAGGGTATGTATTATATTATTTTCCATGCACACATACTATTACATTTTTCTATACTTATTATTGCTCGCTACTTCACAAAGTGTGACTAGCACAAGAAAACATAGGGCACGACATGCACACACACACTGGAACTACATATGGGTCCAAAATGAAGTGCAACACTTAGTTTAGTAAGCCCAATGTTGGGGAAGATGAGTTCAATCCGATCCATTCATTTTTGCATCTTTTATTTTTAGGTTTTTGATACTTCTTTGTCTTTTACAGGTCATTCCTTCACTTTGCGTTATCTCACACACTCGATGCAGTTTGGAAGATCCAGTGCGATAGAAAGAGAATTTCAGGGCACCTTGCAACATTGTAGAAACCATATTCTGAGAATTTATAGAGACCAAGGTGCCTATTCTGTGGACTAGTGTGCCTTGGGGTGCCCTAGTACCTTCCTGGGCACTTTAGTCCTCTTATATATTCTAGATCTAACCTTTACGACATCCTTGAGTGATCATTTTTACTTCCAAAATCCACAGTCAGACCTGCGAAAACCTGCGAGAGTCTCTAACAATCACTTAAGTTCTTTCCTTTTACATCCTTGTACATTTAAGGTTTTATTTCATTTAGAACAATTATTTCAAATTATTTTCATATTGTCTTAGCATAGTTTACATCATTTTAGGCCCCCTATATTAGATTAACTAGTTTGTTATACTTTCCCATAGTTTAGTTCAATTTTAGTTAATCAAACTCCATACAAAACCTGAAAAGGTGACATCCCAATAGCTCTTTTCAAAGTAATATGATCATCCAAAAGTGAATCATACAATACTTTGTGCCATGTCCGTTGATTTTCATCAACTGACTTGCTGATTATAGTCACTAAGTTTTTATTACTTGATTCCTCCTGACCATTTCCTTTAGGGTAGTAATCTAGTGAGTGAGACAAAGTGATCCCATAACCATAACAAAATTTATTGGGTTCAGAAGATCAAAAATTGGAAGCATTATTAGAAACAATCTTATGAGGGACACCAAACCTAACTATTATACCCTCTTTAATGAAGTTATAGACAACTTCAGAAGTATCATGTTTAACTGGGATGGATTCCACCCAATGTGTGAAATAATTAGTTGTAGTTGAGACATGACTATGTCCAACACTAGATGTGGTATTTAATGCTATGATGAAATATATTCCCCATTGTTGAAAATGTTCTTTAATTACCACTGGCCTTAGGGGAAGTGCTGCTAATTTTGGATGACCAAAAAACTGCTGACAAGCTTTTAGCCACCCACACAGATGCATCTTGGAAGAGAGTAGGCCAATAATACCTTTCTCGCAAAATATTGTGAGTTTTCATGGATGACAAGAAATGTCCTCTGCATGCTAAGTTATGGAATTCTTCCAAAATATTACTTAGTTAAATCTTATTTGCGTAGCGAAGGAACACTCCATCAATTCCCCTTTTGTATAAACCATTGTCCTAAAGTACATACTTAGCTGACCTTAACTAGACTGTTCACTTATCTTTGAAGCTTAGATGTCCGAGGCATTCTCCATAAGTTAAAAAGAAAGAAATATTTGAGTACCACTCATCTGTTGTACTTATAAAAAGAACCATGGGCACATATTTTTTATTTTCATCAGCTATGTGAGATTCTTCTTCATAATTGTTCTCAGAAATTAATTAGCACAAGCCCTTTCCACGTACAAGCTTTGACAGTTTAATTTCAAAATCATACTCTTGAACCTTGGAAATATAATTACATCCTTGACTACGTAACTCTTGTTGGGTAAGCATGGATTTTACCACTGTATCAGGAACAAAAACCAATGTATGAAAATTCATGATGTAATGCCTGAAATGTTTCACTACTCAAACCACTACATAGGCATGTTTTTCAATCTGAGACATTTTCAAATCATGATCCTTCAGAGGACAACTCATAAAAGTAATTAGATATTAAACTTCTTCAAAATTATTTTGCATTGGTATGGCGGACAATGTATGAGCTAAGGCATAGCTATACATAATAATATCCTTTTGAAAATCTAGGCAAACTAGAACATGGGCATGAGATATAGCTTCTTTGATCTCATCGAAGGAAAGTTTACCATCAAAACTCCATTGGAATGGGAACTTTTCTTTCATCATCTCAATAATGTGTCACATCTTGTTAATGAAATTTGGAACAAATAGTCTCAAGAAATTAATCTTCCCAAAAAATTAATGTACACCTAGTTTATTTGTAGGAAGGGAGAGACTTTGTATATCCTTGACTCACTTAGGATCAATCGTAGCTCCTTATTTTGTCACAACATGTCCCAAGAATTTACCTTTTGTGACTCCAAACATAGATTTCTTGGGATTCAAATAAATCCCATGATGCTGACGCCTTACTAGAGTTTTCGTAGGGTGATCACAGTGGTCATGCCTATTCTCAGAAAATATTGTAAGATCATTTAAGTAAACCAAAATGATTTTTCCCATTAAATTTTTGAATGCTATATCCATTTCCCTTTAGAAAGTAGCTCTAGTGTTAATCAGCCCAAATGGCATCCTCCAATAAGAAAACGTACCCCATGGGGTAGTGAACGTCGTCTTATGTTGATCTTCCACATCATGTTCAACTTGATTGTATCCCAAAAATCCATCTAATATATAGAGCATTTCAGACCCTGTTACTGTTTATAATACTTGATCCATAATACACAGAGGGTAATTGTATTTCAGAGAATATTGGTTGAGATTTCAAAAATCAATGTAGATACAAATTTATCCAGTTTTATTGTGTACAGGGACAATGTTGGTTACCCATGTAGAGTGATGAATGGAGAAAATAATTATTGCATCCAACATCTTCTAAATCTCTACAAGAATTGTTCTTGAAATCTTGGGGTTGTAATGTCATTATTTTTTTCTGTATGGATAAGAGTTTGATTTAAGGGGAATACTGTGTTGCACATCCTTTGATTTTAAGGATTTCAAATATGTGTGGAACCATGCCAAAAAATCCATATATTTCTTTAAGAGTGCAAAAAACTTACTATTTTCCTCAGGAGAACAACATTTACCAATTTTTATAATTTGTGGTTGCTCAGCAGAGCCCAATTTAACCTATTCAACCTCAGCAAAATAATTGGATTTAGGTTGTTTCTTCTTTTGAATGAAGCGATCATGCTTGTCAAACAATCCTTTAAGAGACATCAGGCCTTTGAGAATCTTGTTTCCCTTCAGCTGTAGGAATTTTCCATTTATTTCCTGTTGTGAGATAGAGATGGATTCATGTAAAGATGATTCAAAACCCTTAAAATAAAGCTTGCTAAAATTACCAGAATTTTCAAGAAAAGTCAAGATCTTTTGGTCATCATTTAAGACCTTCTAATATGAAGAATTATTAGGGACACTAGGCCGATAAACTATCTCAATAATATGTTTATCCTCATTGATCTCCAAATGGGGAAGAAATAACGAAGTAAACACCGCAAGGGAATCTGCCTTATCATTGTGATCTTGTGGCATTGCTTTGATTGAAAAAGAGTCAAAATCTTCAATACAGTTTGAAACCTTGTTTCTATAGTGTCTCAAATGATAATTTTTCACTTGATATACATTCTTAACTTGATTGAAAATGAACTTCGTGTGTCCTTATGTTTTTAGATTCTTGATTTGTTTCTCTTTCTCCATCTCTAATCCTAATAACAATGCTTCATACTCGGTAGTGTTATTAGTATTGTCAAATTATAATTTGAATGAGAAAGGAAAAAATTCAAACTCATGAGAAATTAATACCACACCAACGTCAAACCTAGAAGTAGAGTAGCTACCATCAAACTCCAAATTCCATATCACATTGGAATCTTCTTCCTTTACTGAAATGGAAGTGAAATCTTGGTCTGAGGTCATAAATTAGTTCCCTAAATGAGTATCTTCATTAAGGATTTGGGCTTTAGGATCATCAAACTTGGTGACTAGGTATTTCTCTTCAGCTTTGGGTTTGAGAACACACATGGTTCCATTGACTGAGATTTTGGCCTTCATCCAATCCATATGAATCTCTCCACCCACATCCCTGCAAAAATATCTTCCAAGTAAGATACCATAAGTTGCTAGAGTATCTGTGACTAGAATAGTCATCTTGACCCTCTTCTCCAGAAATGCGACAAATGTAAACTTTGCATCCTTGATTTGACTGATCAATGGGATCTGCTTAGTTTCCATGGAGTAGAAGTATCCAAATGGTTTCGTAATAGTGAGCCCTGTTGTCACCCTCAAAATTCCCCTCATTTTTCAAGTCAAGTTTTCAAATATTTTGAGTTGGTTCCTTTGAGAGACGTTTAAGTAGAGTGAGAAGTCTTAAGAGATAGGAAAAATTTGTGCTTTGAAGAAATTGGTGCTCATCCACTGTCTCATCCTATTAATTTAGAATCTTGTAGTCTGCATGGTTCTCGTCTGGATGCTTGAAAAATATTTCCTCCATTCGAATAAAATTTTCAAATCCTTTTCTATGGCCATGGATCACATCGAGCTTGGTTTTGTTTATAGTTCTTCTTTCCATAAGGAGAAGCTTATTTTTCAGGTGTAAATGGTAGAGCCTTCCCTCTCTATATTTTTCTACATTCGTGAATGAATGGCATTTCCTCCTGGTCAATTTTTGGCCCTAGCATCCATGAGTATGTGGACATCTCTGATTGGATGTAGGAGGGCGGGTCATCGGGTCACTTTTGGAAATTTGGTTTTGTATGAAGAAAGGAAGTGTTCAATCAAGGCCCAAATCAACTAAGTAGAAAAGGACCGCAGAAGGTTCCATGTGTCTTTGTGGTGCACTTTTGGTATGGCACACATGTCCAAGGTCCGAAAAGATAAAGCTAGCCGATAAATCGACTAAGTATAGAGAGCCGATGGAAGCCTCCACGTGTCTCAACGGTGCACCTCCAAAAGCCAAATTTAAAGCAGGATCCTAAGTGACCACAGACTCACCACATGCTTCATCGATTTAACTTCAGAAGTGGGACCTAAGGGATAGACCATAAATGAGCGCCATCCCTCCACATGTTCAGAGCCTCAAAAATTTAAATCAGCAGTTGAAAGCTCTAAGGCAAGCGGAAAGAACCACGTATATCTTCAATTCTCTTTCAAGAGGTGAAATACAAAGTGAGTCCCCAAACAAGCGCGAATATTCCACGTGTCTAGAACCCAATATAGGCACTCCTAAATAAGTAGAAGGGACCCAGCCAAAAAACTGGAGAAAGAGGAGCGGTTCCAAATCAGTTAAGTATAAAAGGATTGGCGGATGGCGCCGCGTGTCTCATTGGCACAATTTCAAAAGTGCAGCCCTAAAGAGAGCCCCTAAACTAGTGCAAGCCCTCCACATGTCTTGGGTCTGATAGAAGTCAAATGGGCAGTAGACCCAAATCGGCTAAGTATAAAGGAACCAATAGAAGTCTCCACGTGTCTCAACAAAACACCTTCAAGGGTTGAAGCCAAAGACGGTCCCCAAAACAAGCGACATCTTTCCACGTGTCCCAGGTCCAAAAAGGAGACAGAGTCGGTCGTTGAATTGACTAAGTATAGAAGAGTTTACGGAAGCCTCCACGTGTCAGCTTGGCGCAACTTCAAAGGAAAAATCCGAGGGTAGGTCCCAAATGTGTGCCAGCTCTCCACGTGTCTAGGGTCAGACATAAAGCTTTTGGGAAGGTAGGCTAGCGAAGAACTTTGATATTTTGAGCCTTGTTTCCATAAAAGGTGTAAAGTGAAAAAGTGAACCACGGCCCCACTCATACCAAGGGAAAAATTCAAATATCGAGCCCGCATGAAGAGTCAAAGTGGGGAGGCAGATCGTTAGAGCCTTTTGAGATTTTGAGAGTTGTTTCCAAGAGGGAAAAAGTCAAATGTTGAGCCCACATCAAAAGTCAAAGAGGAGAGGAGAGTTGACGAAGAACTTTGAGGTTTTGAGCCTCATTTCTAAAGGAAGTAAAATTATAAAGTGAGTCGCGACTCCATTGCCACTCAGGTAAAGTCACGTGTCAGACCCAAATGAAAAATATGAAGTTGCGGGACTACAGGGAACTTTTACCATTTTTCATCTTTTGCGCTACAGGCACAATTTCAATTTCGAGCCCGCGGATCCATTTTTGCATTTTCACTATTTTTGTACGGGTTTGAGTCAAATATTCAAATGAGGATAACTTTCACTCCAGTGTTCAAAATTCGACAAATTTTATATTGTTGGAAAGATCTTGGTCTCCTCTACTCCATGGAAACCTAAAATATTGTTTTTAGTAGGGTTTGGTGGTTGGAAATCTGGAAAACATCTTTCAAGAAATTAATATGGGATCTAATTGCTTCAACTACCTAGATCTGATATGATCTTCCATACTTCCTTCTCGAACACGCCAAAAAGACATGGAGATCCAGTTGGATATCTTGATTCAGGTGAAAACCTAGAAAACATCTTTCGTGCCATTAATATGTGATCAGACTGCTTCAACTAGATCCAATTTGATCCAATCTTCCACCCTTCCTTCTTTAGTATGCTAAAGACATGCAGAACCAGATTTGACCGATTGTAGGTGGATTTGCAGGGGACATTGATGGTTGGTGGTTGAGCTTAAAAATCATATTTTCTCCTTTCTCTTCTTCTCCTCTTTTCATTTCATCTAAAAATGTAAGAGCTTGGCTCATTAGAAAAGGTTGGACTCTGATAATTTTGAAGTGTAATTATAGTCGAAAGTGAATCAATACAAAAGGATTTTCCCCTCTTCTCTATCTTCCTCCATTGCCCCTTCTTGCTTACCTAAAATTTTTGGATCATTTATTTTCTGCAATAAGAGACTTTGTGTTCTTATTGATATGATTTATAGAACTTTGTGTTTGTGGAATGATATCTTATGCTATGAATGTGAATGATTCTGTTTTGTATCACTCTTGCTCAGTGTGTATAGGGTTATACTCTGCTATCTATATTTCCTGAAAGCGTTGTTATATTCTTCTCTTTCCTTTCTTTAGTTCTTCCAGTCATTTGTATTGATAATATTTTGGTATAAAAGAATTTCAAGATGTCAGAGGCCCATCCTTAAGATGAAAACTGTACATTTGTAGATAAGCTTTGCTAATTTTTCTCAATAAGGGAACCTCTCCCATAAAAAGGAGAGACTTGCTATCCCTTAACTGTGGTTTTGATTTAAGTACCATTTTAAAACCCAACAGTTTTTGGCGACTCCGCTAGGGAATTTGTTTCAAACATATCCCTTTTAAAATAACAACTTCAAGATCATTTTTTATATGGCAACTCTATGATATACACATGGGAAGAAAGCTCTCGGGGTTGAAGATTCTCAGTTTCAACTTTTGGAGCAACAAAACTTCTCTCTTCTTTCGGAAAGAAGGAATAGAGGAACTCGTTCTACAAGCACACCTCCTGTTAAAGACATAAATTCTAAGAATAGCATTCCTCAAGGAAAACTCAGTCTTAATCTTCATGCTCTGATACTTGTTTGTGTTTCAATTCCCCTTCAGCAAATATTCCCACAGATGGTAGCACCTATTCCTTGGGGACAATGGATTGGACCTCTTGCTCTTCCTTAACCATTGCATGTGTTACCCAAGAGTAGTAGGAAAGGTTTTCCTAAATTCCGAGGTGATGGGAAGGTACACCTAGATGAACACATTGCAGCCTTTAACGTTGCATGTGGGATTCTTGGGATTGAGTATGAAGATGTTTCTATCAGGATCTTTATAGAGACATTACAGGATAATGCTACTGATTGGTTCTATCATCTTCGTGCTGGGTCAATTATTGGTTGGGCCACCTTGACAACTCAGTTTGAACAACGTTTCAAACCTGCTGAAGATGTGCATGCTCTATTAGCTCAAGTCTCTCATATCAAGAAGGAACCATTTGAGCCCATGAGATAATTTGTGGCCAAATTCAACAAGCTCATTCATAAAATTCCACAGAACACTCATCCTGTAGACCAAATCCAAAAATGCTTCTTCCTAAATGCCCAATTACCTGAAGTAAGTTATGCACTAAGAAGAGCTAACCTTGCAACTCTGGATGCTAATCAATGGTTGGCTATCAGTGTTGAAGATGATCTGATCATGTCTAGTAAATTGAAAAGAGAACCTTCTAAATCTAAAGCATCTTCTTCTTCATCTCCTGGAGCTAATTCAGATAAATTAGTGTAGAAGTTAGAAAATGATCTCATTGCTATCAAGAAGCAATTGGCTCAGCATGCTCCTTACTAAGATATTCCCAGGAAGAATTTTCAGCCTAGGAACCAATTACCTCCTTCTCAGAATAAATTGGCTATTAAAGGCCTACCTATCAAGGTTCCAGTCATTGCAACTTGTGAAGTTAAAGAACCTGATGATGAGGAGTTCAATGAAATCTATGAAGAATCAAAAGAAGATGTTGATGAAGAACTAGAAGAACTTGGTGGATCTCAAGTTCATTTCCTCACCACTGAAGGTATGGATGGTAAAGATGAATATGATGAAAGAGTGGTAGATATGAATAGTGAGTCACATGTTGTTATGACTCGGGAGAAAATGAACAGAAGAGAAAAAGTGGTGCAGCTTGCTAAGAAATCCAAAGAGTATCTTGTAACTATTTTAGTGGTTGCAGAAAGAGGAGCTCTTATTCCCACTGCCTCCACACAAGAGGTGAGTAATTTTAATCCTTCTCCTTCTCCTTATGTTTCCAAAACTTCTTGTCCTTCAAATCCTAAAACTAATAAATCAAAAGTTTCTCATATTCCTAGTAATGATGCCCCTTCCACCTTCGGGTCTTTTGATATTATTGATCACCTCAAAAAGACCAAAATTCAAATTTCAAAGGTAGAGTTTTACCAAACCCATCCAAAATCCTTTTCTTAAATGGTAACCTTTGTCAATTCCAAATACAAAGCCTCATCCAATACTTCTAAAGGTATTTTTCCCATTCCCTCTTCCTCACCTCAACCAAGCGTTGTGGCTGCATTCACTTCCCCTAATGGGAAAATTGAACCATTCTATGTGACTCTCCTCATAGGTGGTCATAAACTTAGTAACTGTGTTATAAAATTAGGAGCATCAAATAATGTAATGCCTGTAAAAGTAGCTAATGCTTTGGGCTTGAATCTAACATGCACCTTTGGTTCCTGCTATTCCATAGAGAATAGAGAAGTACCTCTGGTTGGGAGAATTAAAGATGCACAAGTATCCTTCACTGCTTTTCCAGAGAAAATGGTCAAAGAAACTATTTTAGTAGTTGATATTCCCTCCTCCTATGGTATGTTGCTGAGTAGAAATTTTTGTAAATAGGTAGGGGTGAAATTCAGATGGATTGGTCACATGCTTTGATCTCGGTCAATGAAAAAATAAAAAAGTTGTTACCAGAGAAGAAAAATGAGTATATTGTGTAAAAGACTAATGATCCAAAAGCAAAAATACTCTATGAAGATATAGGGCATGGTAACTACATGATCATGTCAGAAGATGAGGAAAAACTTCCTAAGGGAGTGGTTCATGATCCCAATGGCATTTGGAATTTGGAGTTCGATGGAAGCTATTCTTCAGCTAGATCTAAAGTTGGCATGGTGTTGATCTATCTGGAAGGGAAGATTCATCCATTCTTGTTCAAGCTTTATTCTAAAAATGAAAACAATACAACTGAGTATAAGGATCTCATCCTTGGGTTGAACATGGAGAAAGAAATGGGAGTGAAGAATCTTCATGCTTGTAGTAATGCATAGTTGATTTTGAAACAAGTCAGAGATCTGCACCAAGTCAAGGATAGGAGATTGAAACATTTTAGAAATCTTGTCTGGGATTCTATCGAGTTTCTTGATGCTTTCTCCATTGAAGCTGTGCCAAGAGAAAAGAATACTAGAGTTGATTCTCTAGCTGTCTTAGGATCCCTATTGATTCCTCACCCAGATTTATCTCAGGAGAAATTTACTATTGAAATGACTCATAGGCCTAGTGTGCCAGATAATGCAAGAAACTTCCGGGTTTTCAATGATGATCAACACTTTCTCTCTCTCTTGGGGCTTAAAGATAACTTCAATCAGTTATATTTTGAGGGAAGTGAAAGTCTACCTAGGGAGTATGTGCTCTCTAATGAAGAAAAAATCGAAGAAGAAATGGAAAAATTTCCTCTCTCTCCTATGACTAAAGAATTTCAATGCATTGAGATGAAAATCATTATAGACCATCCCCTTGTTGTTTTAAGCTCTCCCAAAGATGAAAAAATGCATGTACCCAAAGAAGAATAAATCAATGAGATCACTAGTTCCCCTGTTATATCTATGGATGAAATGAGCACACATGAGACTTTTTGTAGTCCTTCGAAACAAATAGAAAATGGAGAGCCATGCCTGGAATCTTTTCTTCACAACTATGACAGTCCTTTCTCAGCTCACCCTTCAGAATGAAAACAAAAGTAAGAGAATGATGTTGTTGATCAATCTTTACTTAGTCTTTCTAGCATTTCAATTCCCTGCTAATCATGAAGACAAATCAGTAATGCATGCTTGTACCTAAGAGTCATGATCTTCTAGAATCAGGTGTTGATTTTTCCAAAACAAGTAGGTATGTTTTTAAGAGACATGGTGAAAATTACACCATAATGGTAAACCATCTAGCACCTTTTTTCAAATTTCTCTTGAGGATGGTTACAAGGAAAATTCAATGGAATTTTACGTTTCTCATGAGATGTGTCATGGTGATAATTTCAATATTCATTCATATGCTAGCATCGTTCCATCAAAACCAGGGAGTTGACATTGTAAGGAATTGGATTTTCTCATGAGATCTAGTTATCATAGTTTGGTGATGTGTAGGAATCAGTATTAACACAATCAAGGGGTGTACAAGTTCTCTGTATGGCACTATTCATCCACAGAGGAGGAGCCTCAGGAAGAGATTCAGTTCTTCACATGGAACTGAATGTTTTTAGTATGGAACATCACTATCTAGATGGTCTTCTTTCCTCCATTTTTCTTTTCAATCTGCATAGTGATCCCACGATATTCTGGTGTGCCCAACTGCTCATTTTCAATTCACGGGTGCCTTATTCTTCCACTATGTTGTTCCACAGAGGTCCCTATTTTTCTCATCCTGTCTCTAAGGAGTCGTGTAGGTCTCACACAGTCCTCCTTCTTTCCCATGTAAATATCCTTCTTTCTTTCTTTATTTTGACTTGTTTTTGCTTATTTCCTATTCATGTTTCCTCACTATGTACGGTGTTTCTTTTGTATTTGTCTTCTCCTTTTGGGTTTGTTTTCTTTTCCTATTGCGTGTGTGTTGTCTTCTATATCTGGTTTTTCCTTTGACTCTATTTGCCTAATGGATAAGGCACTGGTCTACTTTCCCATATTTTTTCTATGGTTCTTGATCTTTTCTCATTCCTCTATCCCAGCCAAGTCATCCCCAAAAAGAGCCAGCTATTGTCACCCTCAAAATTCCCCTCATTTTTCAAGTCAAGTTTTCAAAAAAATTGAGTTGGTGCCTTTGAGAGATGTTTAAGCAGAGTGAGAAGTCTAGAGAGATAGGAAAAATTCAAGCTTTGAAGAAACTGGTGCTCATCCGTTATCTCGCCCTATTAATTTAGAATCTTGCAGTCTACATGGTTCCTATCTGGATGCTTGAAAATTGTTTCCTCCATTTGAATGAAATTTTTAAATCCTTTTCTATGGCCATGGATCGCATCGAGCCTAGTATTGTTTACGATTCTTATTTCCACAAGGAGCAGTTTATTTTTCAGGCGTAAATGGTAGAGCCTTCCCTCTCTATATTTTTCTACAGTCGTGAATGACGGGTGTTTCCTCTTGGTCAATTTTTGGCCCCAGCATCCATGAGTACGTGGACATCTCTGATTGGATGAGGGAGGGCGGGTCATCGGGTCACTTTTGGAAATATGGATTTGTATGAAGAAAGGCAGTGTTCAATCGAGACCCAAATCAGCTAAGTAGTGAAGGACCACGGAGGTGCCACGTGTATCTATGGCATACTTTTGGTATGGTGCACAAAGTGGAGACCCCAAATGTGTGCAGGCCCTCCACGTGTCTAGGGTTTGAAAAGATAAATCCAACCAATAAATCAGCTAAGTATAAAGAGCCGGAAGAAGCCTCCATGTGTCTCAACGGCACACCTCTAAAGGACAAATTCAAAGCAGGATCCTAAGTGAGCACAGACTCGCCACGTGCCTCATCGATGTAACTTCAGAAGTGGGACCCAAGGGACAAACCCTAAATGAGCACCAACCCTCCATGTGTTCAGAGCCTCAAAAATTTAAATTGGCTGTTGAAAGGTCTAAGGCCAGCGGAAAGAACCACGTGTCTCTTCAGCGCTCTTTCAAGAGGTGAAATACAGAGTGAGTCCCCAAACAAGTGTGAAGCTTCCACGTGTCCAGAACCCAACATAGACACTCCTAAATAAGCAGAAGGGTCCCAGCTAAAAAAATAGAGAAAGAGGAGTGGATCCAAATCAGTTAAGTACAAAAGGATCGGCAGATGGCACCACATGTCTCATTGGTGCAATTTCAAAAGGGCGGTCCTAAAGAGAGCCCCTAAACTAGTGCAATCCCTCCACATGTCTAGGGTCTGATAGAATTCAAATGGGTAGGAGGCCCAAATCGGCTAAGTATAAAGGAACTAGCGGAAGTCTCCATTTGTCTCAACAGTGCACCTTCAAGGGTTGAAGCCAAAGATAGTCTCCAAAACAAGCGCCATCTTTCCATGTGTCCCAGGTCCGAAAAGGAGACAGAGTCAGCCGTTGAATCGACTAAGTATAGAAGGGTTTGTGGAAGCATCCACGTGTCAGCTTGGTGTAACTTCAAAGGTAAAATCCGGAGGTAGGTCCCAAATGTGCGCTAGCACTCCATGTGTCCAGGGTCAGACATAAAGCTTTTGGGAAGGTGGATTGTCGGAGCACTTTGAAGATTTCAGATTTGTTTGAAAAAGTATTAAGTTTATAAAGTAAGTCATGAATCCGCTGTTGCAAAGTGAAAGCGCGAAGGTGGGCCATCGGAGCATTTTAGGAATTTTAGTTTTTATTTCCAAAAATAGAGTTAAAAGTTATATAATTATCCATGACTGCACTAGGGTCTTGAGCCCACATTAAAAAGTCAAAGTGGGGAAGCGGGGTCGGCAGAGAACTTTGATTTTTTGAGATTTTTTTTGAAAGAAGTTAAAATTGTAAAAGTGAGCCACAAATCTGTCAGCCCACTCAGGTAAAGCCACGTGTTAGACCTATATAAAAAGTGAAGTTTTGGGCCTACGGGGTTTGAGGGAGACTTTTGCACTTTGTATATTTTGCGCTAGATGTAAAATTTCATTTTCGGGTCCGCGGATCCATTTTGTGAAAATTGCATTTTTGCCATTTTTGTACGGACGCGATTCAAATATTCAAATGATCATAAATTTTGATCCAGTGAATGAAATTTAACAAATTTTATACCATTGGAAAGTTGCTAATGAGGGCTACATTCTAGGCCATTCAAAATAGATTTTAGTAGGATTTGATGGGTGAATATCTGAAAACGTCTATCACGCCATTAATATGAGAATCTAGATTGCTTCGAGAACCCACATTTGAATATGATCTTCCATCCTTTCTTCTCCAATACATGGCCAAACATACATGGATAACCATCTGGATATATTGATTTGGGAAAAAACCATGAAAAAACATCTTTCACGTGCCATTAATATGCAATCAAAATTTCTTCAACTAGATTAGATTTGATCTGATCTTCTGCCATACTTTCTTCTTTAGCATGCCAAAGGCATGCAGAACTAGACTTGACAAAAAGTAGGTGAATTTGCAGGGGGCATTGACTGGTTGGTGGTTGAGCTTCCAAATCTGATTTTTCTTCCCTTCTCTTCTTCTCCTCTCTTCGATTCATCTATAAATGTAAGAGCTTGGCTCATTGCAAATGGTTGGAATCTGATACTTTTGAAGTGTAATTATAATCGAGAAGTAAATCAATACATAAGGAATTTTCCCATTTTCTCTATCTTCCTCCGTTGTCACTTCTTTCTTACCTAAAATTCATGGATCATTTATCTTCTGTGATAAGAAATCTGTGTTCTTATTCATATGATTTCTAGAACTTTGTGTCTATGGAATAATATCTCATGTTGTGAATGTGAATGATTCAGTTCTATATCACTCTTGATTACTACGTATAGGGTTATACTCTGATATCTATATTTCCTGAAAGTACTGCTAATACTTCTATATTCTTCTCTTTCCTTTCTTTAGTTCTTCCGTTCGTTTGTATTGATGATATATTTTGGTATAAAAAGCATTTCAAGATGTCATATGTCTAGCATTAAGATGAAATTTGTACATTTATATATAAGCTCTATGCTGCTTGCTTTCAATAAGGGAACCTCTCCCATTAAAGAGGAGGGACTTGCTGTCCCCTAAAATGTGGTTTTGATTAAACTACCATTTTTTAACACCCAACATAGCTATACTGGATCATGAGCCACATTAGTAGCAGTGCATAATATTATGTAAAGTCCACCAAAATCAATAATGCAATGGATGAGTTTTGAAACCATTAATGATCACTCATTTTTCAAATGGCTTTCAATATTTCTAGAGGAAGAGGTTGATGTCTATTATTAAGAGTTTTATGATGAACATGATTCGTCATTACAGGAGTCCTTCTGATGCAAACTCTAGCGATCATTGTGGGCGATGTCTGTAGTGATGAACATGGTGAACCTATTAGCGAATATCTTACGACCTTGAGAATATCAGGTATTATGCTTTTAGACATTTAAATCGTAGACCTTTTAGCACAACCAATAATATCAAAAGTACCTGTAGTGCCCATGGGAAAATGTCCCTCTCCAAGCACCCTTTTCTAGCCCTACTTCCTCCAATTCTGGGACAATTGGTCCTTAGGAGCGATCCAAAGTGTGAGGAGTTAGATGCTAGTGGCATTTCTTTGTCTTGGTAGCTGGTATGCACTTTCTAGATTACATCGATAGAGGGAGTCAACCAATTCATCTTACCCTTCTTATACACATTTTAGGGTTCTCATTATTTGTCCTGCTTATTTTGCTTTGTTATATTTCTGTATTTCATTATTACATTTATTTACTGCTACTATAGCATCAGATTAGGATTATGTATTTACATTTTAGCTTCATAATTTTGGTGAGCCTGACTTGATCTACACACTATTAGGATCTTTATTTATTTATCATCATGAGTATCTCAATTAATGGCTTCTTGCTTGCAAATCTGGAATTAAGACATAGGATTCCAACATCTCCTCACTAGTACTCACATTCCTGCTAATATGCATCTAGATTAAGTATATCACTCATTTGTTGATGATTTTTATCAACATATAGGCCTCCCATCTAATCCTCATGGAAATATTTATATTTTTGACAATGATCTACCTTTTCATTATCATGATTCACATTTACAATATGGGTATCAATTATACTTTAAATGATAATGAATCTGAACTCAATCTTTTGTCCTATGTCATTCCTCAAAAGATAATTCTTTCTGTTGTTAATGTTAGTCCCATCATATCTTTCCCTTTGTGTATATTATGGATTTATTTAATCATGCATAAGTCGCATTGTTCTACCTATCACTGTAGGGACAAAAAATCTCAACACAATATTCTTTTTCATTGACTTTCTGGTTTCATATTACTATTTACTTAGTAGGCCATGGATCCATGCCATGTAAGTTATTGCCTCTACAGTGCATCATTGTGTCAAATTTCTACATGAGGGTTTCAAGTATATTTTTCTTCATGATGATCATACATACCAAAATTACAACCATGATCTAAATACTACACTTCCTATTCTAAGAATAGACACTTATGATGACAAAAACCCCATAGATGAGCTACCACATTTACTACCCACTTGAAGGTGCCATTTGCATGATAGATTTGGTCCCAAATACATCTCCACCTTCCCCTTCTACTACTACTCCTATTCTTATTTATCAGGGCCATGTTCCTACATCGTACATTATTTTGTGTCTCCTCATACACAATCAACATCTACACTACATCCCTTTACATGTACACTTTTCATGAATAATTCTTATTGGGAGCACATTCCATTTAATCCTACTTGTGATGTTAATTATGTGCACATGATGGTTTGACTTGGCTAGGCTTTTCTTTCAAGGATATTTATCCTCCAACTCACGATCCTCATCACTATTATGGATTCATCACTACCACTTCCGTTTATGGTCTATGTGTCTTCCATCTCATCATCTACCTCGTGTTACCCCCTCGCTCTTCTCCACTTACATTAGGACAATATTGGCTTGCTTAAATCATGGGCATGTTATACCTTGAACACATTGATATATCATTCCATATTCCATTTGGTCATGTTTTCAGTTGTAATGATTCATTCCTTGGTTATTCACTTAATATGACTCGGTGGTTATGGCACATGGGTTTCCATTAGCTCCTTTCACCGATGAGGAATATGTTATAGGCATGTACAAATTATGCTTATACGGTGATTTAAATGACCAACCTCACTCTCTAGCTTATCAGGTTGTTGGCAAGAAACTTTCTCAAGAGGACAAACTTGTGGATTTCTTGCCAATGCTATGGGAATCTAAGTCCATCTACTTAACCCGTGTGCTGTCGTATATGAATGCATGAGGTAAAGGCCAATTTTCCTTGTGTCTTTGTGGTTGGGGATCCAACAGGGGCACTCCACTGACCCTGTAGAAAATATAACAATATCTTGCTAGGGAATACTTTGTCTGAAGAGTGGGAAAGGGGAGTGAGGAAAAGAGGTAGGAGAACTAATGTTACAGATAGAAAATCAGATTCCTCCACACACTAGTTAGAAATTTCATCACATGCACTAAACTTAGGAATAAACAATACTGCAAACAACAACAAGACCAATTAGAATTTAATGGACACAAAGTATCGGTAAACCCCTTAGTCAAAAAAGGATTGAAACTCCTTCTTGTATTAATGCCCAAGTAGAAATTGTACATAGTATGAGAATGGAAGACATTGAGAATAGGGGGAAAATTAGCCAACTCTTTTCACTCACAAGTGAGTAAAATCTCTCTCGTGAACTTACAAGAATAGAACTAGCCAGAAGAATTTCAAAATTAGACCCTTTAGAATGAAGAGCTCATTACAATTTATTCAATTTGAATTGTCCTTTCACCTCCCTCACATAACTCCTCATTTCCATATTTCACTTGTGACCTTTCATTTTCCATGAATTAAGTATTCCTCTTATAATTTCGAGAAAATACTTTTTACAAATTTAAAATAGGTCACTTAAGTGAATAGGATGAAATACAATGATGACACATAACGAATCATTAGAATGGAGAGATAAAGTAGAGAGGGAAAGAGAGGGGAGAGGGAAGGGATGGAGGGGGAAAAAACTCCTCGCGATGAAATTATTTGAATGCCTTGATGCAGCCATGAAATTTGAGTGGGGATTTATACCACTGGTGATCTTCTATACTAGACGAAAATCACTCATTTGAATAAATTTGAATCATTTTCCCAATCTAGTGATGACCACAAACTCTATGATGCATGGACATCCTGGACCATAGAATGAGTGTTTAGAAACACTGTTATGATGTTTACAACTACAAGATTGAATGGATGAACACATACAATCCCCATGATGACCCTCATTGAAAATTGGTTAATGAACTCCTTGACTCATTGAAATCATTTTGATCAACTCTCTTTGAATCACCCGACTTCTTTAAGTGATGAAGATGAATTCACATGATATTCCTTGCGATGCCCTACCTTTCTTTTGTAAACCATTGCACTCAAGATGATGCTTCCAGGACCTCCGTGAAGTTCTCTTTCCTCATTTTCAACTCATGAAACTATCTCATTATCCAAACGGTTTTTGTCCAAAAAGTAGTAAGGTGAGTGAAAATAAAGTCATATGTAACTTTCCACTTTGAAATAAAAACTTCCTATTTTTAGAATATGAGCCTGTGCTCTGCTATTTTGGGCATATCACCTTTCTTGCTCCAATTTCACCTTCTGAACCATCTACATTATTCCAACGTCCTATGTTCCTGAGATATCGCTATTTTTAGCATATTTCTATTTTTAGTAGGTTGCTATTTGGGGACTTGCTATTTTGGGAAGAAGTCATTTTCTATCTTACTTTTCATTTTACCCTTTTTTCTGATTGTCTTGAGTGATCGAACATGTAATTTAGTGGGAATCATAATTTATAGCATGCAAGGAAGTATAACATATACTATTTTTATTAAGTGGTGAAAACAACCTCTGTTTGCGATGGGGAAGAACATTTTTGGATTCGGATATTCATCATGAGCTCATGCTCCAATTTTCATCATGATTCACTTTCAAGAAAGTTCAGAAATGAAAATGAAAAACTATGTCTGGTAAGAGCTTCAGATATGGAGCTACCAAGGAAGAATACTAATAAAAAATCAGTCCTTCATATCCTGAGAAATGTTAGAGTTAACACACTAGTTGTACATATAATATATCAGATTTAAGCATACATGCAAATAAAAGCATATATTGTACCACAAGAAATATACAAAACAAAAGATATAAATCAACACCAGATTTAAAATGGTTCACCTAGTGTGGGCTACGTCCACCAAGAAAATAAGCCAATATATTATCCAAATATTTGACAAGATATACAGTGAAGATTTATAATATTCCACACCTCTCAGATGTACAGTACTTTCTTTCTCTCAAGCTTTGTCTTGTTCTCCAAGAATTCTCTTTCTCACAATAATCATCAACCTTTGCAAGTTATTTTTAATTCTTACTTCTACACCCTAGCTTTCATGCTTATGTAGGCATATACAAACTTAGGGAACTTAACCATATAATTACAATCAATAGATTTGCTTTAATTCTACAAATAGATCTAATTCCCATGAGTTAATTAAAGCACCCACACACAGTTAACTGACATCGATTATCCATAAACAATGCCAGTTCCTCCTTTCTTGATCGATGTCGGTCATAAGTGACCAATGCTGGTTCCTCTATAACCAATGTCGGTTACTATGTTTTCCATCAAGTTTCACATTGCATGCTAAACCGAAGTAATTGAGCTCAAAAACTCAACAATCTCCCACTTGGATATTAATTATTGTACCATACTTGTAGAACGTCATTCTTGGATCCTTCTTTAGCTTTGTTTCATCCTCTTCAAGTATCAAACTCGAAGACCAACAGAAGTGGAGTGTAGCTCCAACTTCTCCTTTGCTAATGGATTTGTTAGCATATCCACAGGGTTTTCATTCACATGAATCGTCTCTAGATTCAACTGCCCATCCTCCAATACCTGTCGTATGAAGTATACGTCAAATGAATGTGTTTCATTCTTGATTGAAATGTTGAGTTATTTTCTAAATGAATTGCACTCTTACTGTTACTGAATAATTTGTAATCATATTTCTCCTTTCCCAACTCTTTCATGAACCTACTCATCCATATCATCTTCTTGCTAGCCTCTCTAGATGTAACATACTCTACCTCTTTAGTAAACAGAGCCACAACCTTTTACAATCTTGAAATCTAGCTAATTATTATGCCACCTACTATGAAAATATATCTAGTAGTGCTCCTCCTACCATCCAGATCTCCAACCATATCTGAATCAACATAGCCACACAATGAAATATCTGAACCTCCATAGAAAAACTGCATGCTAGATATCCCTTTCAAATACCCGAGTATCCATTGGACTGCTTTCCAATGATCTTTACCTGATTGGCCATATATCTTCTCACAACTCTCACTACCTATGTAATGTCTGGTCTGGTACAAACCATAACATACATGAGACTCCCAACTACTAAAGCATATGGTACTAGTGTCATGTATTTGATCTCCTCATGTGATGATGGACACTGATATTTTTCAATTTGAAGTGTCAAGCCATAAGTTTTCTAACAGGTTTTGCATTCTGCATCTTGAACCTTTCTAACACCCTATAGATATAATTCTTATGAGACAAATACAATTTTTTATTCTTTTTGTCTCTGTGTATTTGCATGCCAAGGATTTTTTTTACAACTCCTAAATCCTTCATAGAAAATGTGTGAGCTAGCTTTCCCTTAAAGCTCACCAATGTCCTACATACTAGAACTTGCACTAAGCATATCATCCACATACAGTAACAAAATAATATAGCTCCCATTTTCAAGCTTCTTGAAATAAATAGAATGGTGAGATTTACATCTCAAGTAACCATGCTTGTGCATAAAACTATCAAACCTTATGTACCACTGCCTTACAGCTTGCTTGAGTCCATATAGAATCTTTTTCAACTTGCACACTAATTTCTCCTTACCTTTGACTTCATACCCAAATGACTGTTACATATAAATCTCTTCGTCCAAATCACCATAAAGGAAATTTGTCTTCACATCTAGTTTCTCTAAATGCAAATCCTCTACGGAAACTAAACTCAATACAGTACAGATATAAGTCATCTTAACAATAGGAGAAAATATTTTACCTAATTCAATACCTGCTTTCTGCCTAAATCCCTTTACTACAAGCCTTTCCTTGTACCTTTTATATCCACCCGCTTCTTCCTTGATCTTGTAAACCCACTTGTTCTACAATGTCCTCTTACCTGCTGGCAACTTAACCAAATCCCAAGTTTGGTTTTGTTCCAAGAAGTCCATCTCCTCATCCATGTCATGTTCCCACTGAACGTGGGTCTTATCCTACATTAATTCTTCAAAAATCTCTTGTTCACCATTATCAATCAATAATAAATAAAATAGAGAAGGTATAAATCTTTTTGGAGGTTTACTTACCCTTGTTGACCTTCTCATAGGAGTTTGGGGTACCAAAGGCTCATTCAGGACATCCTAGAACATTTTTATCTAAATCTGTTAGTGGCTGATGCCAGTCACATGTAACCCATGTTGGTTATACTAACTGATATCAATTGGGTTATCTTGTAACTGATACCAGTTATGCTGACCAATCTCAGTTAGGGGTCAACTGACACTAGTTAATGTGTAACCCTATCGGTATTACTTTCAAATCTGAGAGTTCACTTTCATTCACAAACTTCTCAACAATTTCGTCCTTGGGTACCAAAATTTGATCCCTATACATTCTCTTTTCATTCCATTCAATTTTATGGCTCCTAATAATTTTATAATTATCTAAATCCCAAAAACAGAATCCGAAATCACCTGATCCATAACCAATGAAAGTGCATCTCTTAGATTTTTTCATCCTAACTTTTTTCTATTTTCCTTATTTATATGAATAAAATCTTCTGAACCAAAAATTTTAAGAAAAGATAGATCTACCTATTTTCTGGTCCAAGCTTCTTCTAGTATTCCTCCATGTAGTGAACTTGAAGGCCCATGGTTAATCAAATAAATCACTGTATTAATTTCTTCTATCCAAAATTGCAAGGGAAATCCAGAATGTATCCTCATACTTCTATTACGTTCCATGATTGTCTTGTTCATTCTTTCTGCAACACCATTCTCATATGGTGTCCTTGGAACCATTATTTCTCTATGTATCCCATTCACTTAACAATAATAATTGAAATCCTTGCTATAATATTACCACCATTATCAGATCTAAGGCACTTTAAATTTAAATTTGATTCATTCTCAACAAGGGCTTTCAATCTTTTAAAAGTTTCAAAAAAATCATATTTATGTTTAATACAATAAACCCATACCTTCTTTATAGCATCATCAATGAAAGTAACATAATACTAGGATCCTCCATGAGAAGCTACCTAATATTGTCCCCACACATCTGAGTGTACAATCTCTAATTTCTTCTCCTTCTTAGTTTCCCCAACCTTGAGAAATATCACTCTCTTTTGCTTTCCAAATACACAATTCTCACAGAAATCAAGATCTATATCTTTCAAATCTAATAACTTACACTTAGCTTTTAAGATCTGCATTCATTTTTGAATCATATGGCCCAACCAATTATGCCAAAAACATGCATATAAATTTGAAGTAGATAATACAGAAAAATAATCAATAACATAGGTAGATAAATATAACGTTCCTACCTTATTACCTCATGCCACAAAAAAAATCACCCTTGGTGACTTTCCAAGAGTCTCTTGGTAAATAAGTAAACCATGCAACCAAATTCACCTAGTTTCATTGCAGAAATAAGATTCATCCTGAGGCTTGACACATACGTCACATCTTTCAATACCCATGTATTTCCATTCTGCAATTTTAGACAAAATTCACCTTTACCAGTAATATTACAAGGTTCATCATCACCCAAATAAACATGCCCACAATTTCCTTGGACCTAATTTATGAAATAACCCTTAGTAGGGGTTGCATGGAAAGAAGCTCATTAATCTAAAACCCATGATTCAATTCTATTATCTAAAGAAAGAATAAAAGCATCTTACATTACCTCTATTGTAGCAAGATTTTCTTCTTTACCTTTGTCTAGTTTTGGTTCTCTTTATCCTTTGACCAATAGTATTTATTTGTATGTACTTTATTTCCACATTTCCTACAGGTAATTCCCTTACCTTTGGTTTTGGATTTGCTATCCCTTGAATTTGATTTTCCCATTACTCTTACTCCTGTATCTCTCCTTCTTCCTACCCCTACTTTCTACATTCAAAATATTCACAGATGATGATTCCTTTGTACTCTTCCTACAAATTTCTTCATTCAAGATTATACTAACCATATCATAAAAATTCAAAATATTATTAGCAGATGTTGTATTACTAACAACCATTACCAAGTTATCGAAAATATCAGGAAAATAACATAAGAATAAAAGTTGTTTGACTTCATCATCAAGTGGTATATCAACCAATTTTAATTGATTTACAATAGACCTGAAATCATTCAAATGACTAGATGCGGATCCACCTTCATGCATCTTTGAACTAAATAGTTTCTTCATAAAATAAAATTTATTTGAAGCACTAGGTTTTTCATATAAATTAGCAAGATATTTCATTACCCCTATCGTAGAAGTCGCTTCTGTGAATATTGGAAGCCACCAATACTATCCAGGATAAATCTTATAGATCCCAAAACCTTTCTTTCAAGAATATTCCATTCTTCATCAGTCATCTTCGTACAGGTATAGACTTCTCATCTAATCAGTAAATACAAATATCTTTGATATAGATAATCCTCAATCTGCATCTTCCATAATTGATAATTTCGGTCGTCAAACTTATCTACCTTGTATTTTTTTTTCTTCTGCCATTGTTGTAGCTCCCACACAATTAGAAAACCCTCTATGAGAAAAATCTGTTCAACACACAAAACCCTCAAACAAAGCTATGATACCAGTTGTTGGGACTATCACACCGAGTTGTACATATAATATATCAGATCTATGCATACATGCAAATAAAAAATGGATATTCTACCAGAAGAAATACAAAAAAGAGAGACATAAATCAACACCAGATTTAACGTGGTTCACCTAGTGTGGGCTACGTCCATCAAGAAATAAGCCAACCTATTATCCAAATCTTTGACAAGATATACAATAAAGATTTACAATCTTCCCACACCTCTTAGATGTACAATACTTTCTTTCTCTCAAGATTTTTTCTTCTTCTCCAAGAATTCTCTATCTCACAATTATTCTCACAATAATCATCAAATTTTTGCAAGTTCTTCTTAATTCTTACTTCTAAACCCTAGCTTTCATGCTTATATAGGGCGTATAAAAAACTTAGGGCACTTAGCCATGCAATTACAATCAATATATCTACTTTAATACTAAAAAATAGATCTAATTCCCGTGAGTTAATTAAAACACTTGTACACAGGTAACCAACGTCAGGTTTAGCCCTAAATGATGTCAGTTCCTCCTTTCCTAAATGATTGTCCAGGTCATAGGTGGACTGATGTTAGTCCCTCCATAAATGATGACGGTTTACTGTGTTTTTCTAGCAAGTTTCACATTGCATGCTAATCCGAAGTAATTAAGCTCCACAACTCAACATTCTTCTGGGATAAGATTCATTTCACAAGGAAGAGTCATTAAATTATTGGTCTTTAAGCATCTTATAATACTCTGTGTTATGACCTAGGATTTGATGGTAGGCACAAGTTTTTATTTTGATCATACCAGACAAATTTCTGAGTATGTGGATTGGGTATTTTTATGGGTGGTAATATGATAAGTTTAAGGTTGCATGAGAATCTCTGAGGGATGTCGATGTAATTCCCTTTTGGGGGATTGGGGATTAATATATTTTTGATCTTGATTTACGAGAACACTTGGTAGGATGCGTCTTATTTTTTTGATGTGGGTGGATGTATGGATTTCCATATGGTGTTGAAGCATCAGAGGGACATTGTGAGGTTGATAAGAGAGAGGATGCAAACACAAGGAAGGGATAAGATGTAAGATTGATAAAAATAGGATGATGGATGAGGTTCCCAAGATAGACGAGGAGGGAAAAAATTATAGATGAGATATGGTTTTTTCTGTGTAATATGATATTGCGATAAAGGATGGGATCCTAAAATGGATGATGAGGATGGAACTTTAGATGTGATATTTTTTTACATTGTGATGAAGGATAGGGTCCCATAAATGGATGGTAAAGTTGAGGACCCTAGATGATGTGTGTTTTTGATTTTGTAATGTTTTTCTTTAGACATAGTAGAGGGGCCTCATGATGGAAGATTGAGGGGGTGAGGTCATGGATGTGACAGAGTTTGATTGTATAGTGTCCTAATTTTAGACAGGGTTCTATAATTGGAAGACACGCGAGGATTCAGGGATAGGATTGGTTTCTTATTCAGATGAGGGAGGTGTTTGTCTCTAAACATGATTGAGATGGATTACAATTTTATATTGGATACCTAATTATTTGATTGGTTTACAAGATGGTTGGATGTTGGGATCTTCAGTTATAGGTTTCCACCTTTGTAGAAATTTTCCAAAGTCAAGTCTTAAGGGTGCATGGAGGTCAGTAGGTGATTACATAGTAGACAAAAGGTGAAAATTGATGTGTGAGGGCTAAAAAAAAGAAAGATCCAGGGATTATAAATATTCTAGGGGGCAGTGTCGTTAATGAAGGGGTAATCCTTGTGGGAAAGATCATGTGTGATAGTGTTTGATGACGTGCAACTTGAAGGATGTGTAGTATCCATATGGAATGACTCTATTAAGGGTGTTTGATTAGAAATACAAGAAAATGACAACATGTGTAGTAGTCCCTTAGCTGGTTCATAAGGATACCTAGGAAGAATCAGATGTGAGATGTGTAGATTGAGGATCGAAATGTCCCTTCTTCGACGTCTTGGATTTCTAATTTTTTGGCCCAGGGTGAAGGATTCATCAAAAGTATGGAAATTGTTGATTTGAAGGGGTAGATGAGATATGAAGGGAAACACGATCAAGAAAAACAAATCGATTAGTTCTGATTGAGGGTAGTGAGAAGGTCTATTGATTGATAATGATTTTTCCATCTAGTGATGAAGTCAACAATAGATTCGTTTTCAGATTGTTTGATGGTCGAGAGATAGGAAATAGTTATTTTATGACTAACATTGACAACAAAGTTTTCAAGGAATAACAAGGCTAGCTACATGAAAGAGAAATAAAGGAGTACTGAGGGAGGGGAGTTTGTACCATTCCAAGGAAGGTGCTTGCCAATGACATAGGAAAAGTTTATGAGCATGAGATCTTGATTGTGGATGATGAGATAACACGAGTGTCTAAAGGCTAGTATGTGTTTTATGAGGATCCTCCTGGCCATGGAAACATAGGTAAATTCAGGTAATTCCCAATGTGGAGGAGAGGATTTTATATGGTGCTAATGCATGGATGGGTTTCATTACAAACCTGATCATAAGTGAGGATGTGTTTTGGTCATATGGCAACGGCTTCCAAAATTTTCTAATCTATGCAACATAGTTTTGCATGAGATTATTTGTAGGATTAGAGGTGAAGGAATTAAAATGTGAGTGTAGATGAGAATGTGATTAATTTTTATTGATGATAGTGGAGAGTAGGATGATTTTTGTTGTAGATGGGTTTGATGTGGAGGTTGATAAGGGATATTTTGAGAAGGTACTGATTGTAAAAGTGGGTTGTGATAAAGATATGTGAGGGAGACATGTAGAGATATTGTTGTTAGATAAGGGGGGATGATTGAACCAGAGTAGGGATGTGTGTATGAGCTTTGGATGTTTTTAGGTAATGAAAGATGTATTGAAGTTGAGGTAGGTTGATTAGATAAAAAAAATGGGGGGATGTTAATATTTTGTTGATCTTGTGATGAAGGATGGGATGCGAGAAGGATTGATTAATGGGACACACCTGCTATAGGCTATGGGGTGATAGTTTGAAATTAATCTAGACATGAGAGATTCTCATAGGATTTTTGGATAGAATTGTTTGTAAGGTTGTAGGATTGATTGAAAGGCAGAAGTTCCATAGGGAACAAAAAGGTGATCTAGATGGATTTGGAAAAGGTTTCCTGACCTAAGTGAAATTGAATAGGGTGTGATAGGTTGATGAGAATAATAAGGATTAGATCATGTATAGGGGGATGTTTTTGAAATTTTTTTGGGATGAAAAAGTTTGGAGAGCTAGTAGATGAAGCAAATGAAGACGATCATAATAATGATTCATAGGTGATAAAATAATATGTTAATGTAGAGGATTGATCCATATTAAACAATAATGTGCTGATAATGATAAAGAAAAAAACCCTAAGAGAGCTAAAAATGAAATAAACAAGTCAAGCAGTAGCAAAGTTTTATTATCTTGACTAGAATTTAGATGTAGAGGAAGAGGCTCATACGGAACCTACTGATATGTCCATTCTAAGGTTGGTTTTAGGAATGTTTAAGGTTGGATTCCTTGATATACCTAAAGGTACATGAGGCCTGAATCTGTGCAGGTGTCAGTACGAGGCTTGGTATTGGGGCCTACCTCCTCACTTCATGGGTGATAAGGGATTCAGGTGCTTAGTAAATATACCGATAGCCAATTGTTAATACTCAGCCAAAACATCGAGTCAGCTTCTCCTCTTTCTGGTAAAATCCAAATAGGTCCACTTTGGTAGGAATGTTTTGATGCAAATTTTTATTTGAAGTGGTTTGGTTGTGTGAGGGGAAGTGAAGTGAATGCAATCTATTAACCTCATAATTAAACTATGTGATTAAAAATAATGATAGGTTCATTTTAAACCCAAAATAAAGGTTGATTTCGATGAGGAAAACAAACAAAAATGTAATGCTTGGAAAGAAAAAGAAAGGGAAGAAACACACATGTAAAATGCTTCATTTTTAATTTTTAGATTTTAGATTTTTTAAGCACAACTAGATTGCAACAAACTAGCTCCCAGAGAAGAAATCTGCAAGGGTTAGATAAAAAGAGAGGATGGAAAAACAAAAAAGGGATGTTAAAGGTTAACCAACTAAGCAATAAAAAACAATCCACAGGGATCGCCGATGATTCACAGGGATCGCTAATGATTCAAATAGATCATCAGTGATTGCAAAGAAAAGAACCTAAATGTCGAAATTTAATTAATTTAAAATGAATGAAAATGGACAAGGGTCCCATCGTGTGTGCCAAAATGTAACAGAGATTTTTTTCTTTCCAAATTTACTTAGTGAAGTGAAATAACAAAAAAAAATGACCTCAGAAGATGACAGGGTTTACTGATACCTATGAGATAGCTGATGTTCATAATGATGGATGAATGATGTTGACAGATCTAAGTGTGCGCACAATTTCTTCTTTCTAACGGGATAAGCTACATGTAATGCACAAACACTAAAAAAAGACAGGATTAGATAGATATATGGTAGATTTCCTGGCAAAGGCCAGTCCTTGGAAGTCAATGGACTTGTTTGCAAGGATGTCAATCCGTGTTCAAGAAATAAAATTGATAGTGATAAGATAAAATCATAATAAATATGATATAACCAACAATACAAAGGTAAAGCGACTAACGTTGTCCATGACTATATGATCATCTGATGGTTATTCTTGGTCCAAAGGGAATTTAGGGGATATAAAAAAATGGCTCAAAGGAGCAAGAATATAGATAATTGTGTACTCACAAAGGCGAGAAGGATGATAGATTTTATTTAGATGATTTATAGATTTCTAAAGATGGCTCAAAATAGCTTGATATGATTGGAAAGACACTTGAAAAGGTATAGTGGTAATAAATGATGGGATCTAGATGTCTAAAAAGTAATCTTAGGGGTCAAAAGACCTTTTAAATAAGAATCATCAGCGTTCTTGGTGAATCATCAGTGATTCTATGAATCTTTAGTGATTTAATGAATCGTTAGTGATCCTGTTAGTAAGCCTAGGAAATTGTCAATGATTCTGGGAATCGTCATTGATTATCGTGAAAATGTATTGGATAAAAACTTATTGGAAAATAGATCGAAAGAGATATTGATAAGGTTGATTTAAGCTTGTAAATGATGTGTACTAAGATAATAAAGCAAGGGAAACCACTTACCTTGTATCAATTAATGAATGAAGACGAGCATTTGATATTACTTGAGAGAGGTAGATTACAGATGCAACAATATTCTTGAGTTGATTCCTTAACGTTTGAATGAACTCCATAGGTTGAAGAAGAGATTATTGATGTATGGAATGTTGTTATGATGATCTCTAGAATGACCTAAATTTTATGAGAAGTCGAAAAATAAGTGTGGGCACGAGTAAGATATTTATGAAGATCTCTGAGAGAGGAGGAAAAAATCCTATTTCTAATCGTTAGAAATCCAGTTTTTTCAGGGAAAACGTTTAGAAAGTAGTTAAAACCACTTTTAATTGTGGATTTCAGGTATTTGAAGAGGGGACATGGTTATGGGGAGGTTATGGGCGAGTTGTAGAGGTTGGGATGTGGTAATAAAATAGATTTAAGTTGTTTTAAAGTGGTTAAGGTAGATTTAAAGTGGTTAGGTGGTTTAGAAGAGGTAAAATATGATTTATGTGTGTACGATAATATTTATAAGGAGTAAATATTAGGGGGGAGGGATAAGATTCAGGATAAGGGTTTAATATATGATATGATAGTGATGTGATATTGAAAAGGTGCCAACAGACATGGACATGGGGATTAGTGGTGCTAATTTTAGGTGTCTATAAGGGTATCATAAAAAAGTATTCATAGACAATATACAAGCTTGAGGCCAATAATCGCTTGCTGAAACTTCAAAAAATTAAAATATATGAAGCAACCATACAAGGGACAACCAATTTTCAAAATTATAAATTTCTGCAACACTATCATGATAAAAACTTCAATAGTCATTTAAATATTCACCTAGAAGTTGTTCTATCATTTTGTAATAAAATAAGAAGACAAAGATAATTATATCCATCCCTGGAAATGATAACATTCCAACAAAATTTTACTCTACTTCCTTTAAACTACAAATAGGTTGAGCAAATATGCCCACAATATCTCTCCCATGAATCACCAAAATAACTCGATACAAATTTGAGAAATAAAAACCCAATATGCCTAGAAAATAATGCTAAAGAATGCTAAGTTAGCATTAATGTTCCCTAAAATACCTAGTTAAAAAGCT
>CM034153.1:687654833-687774121 GCA_019776745.2 Taxus chinensis | reverse complement strand
TCTATGTTCATCATTGAAAATTCATGCTCTTTCTTGCTTGAACTTGCTTCAACCTTTATCCACAAAATCCTAGGTATAAACACCATCTTTACTAGGAAATAAGGGATAAAATATGCGGAATAATCCCTCACAGAATCGCAACAGTAGAAACTAATATGTAAAAAATATTACATATCTGAAATAAAAGCGAAGAATAATAAAATAACAACACAAAGAGACAATATTTAACATGGTTCACCCAATCTTGACTACGTCCACTAAGAATCACTTTCTCATATTTTATTACAAGCCATTTCTCTCTTAATACAATACCCAGATCTGTTTGGAGCTATGCTCAACAAACTCTACATGATTCACAACCGAATTCAGACACATTTGCAATGTTACATTATACTTACCATATGCACAAGCTACATAAGTAAACAACTGCTTAAGTAGTTTTACAAAACTGTGAGTATCAAAACCATGGGCCAAAACCGTCCCATTAACCTATGAGTAAAACATCCCGCATATAGGAGAAAAGCATGTTTCTCGATGAGATAACTATGGAAAGTGTATAATACTCTTAGTGTATAATCTTCAATAATTTCACACATGAAAATAGGCTCCACAACCTAACAATCTCCCACTTGGAGACTAGGTTTCCTTTCAGCAAGCTTGTCAACCCTTCACTAGTTTCCATGAAGACCAACCAATGATGAACACAAATTCATTTTTTTCCTTGTGACCACCTTGGTCATCATGTCTATAGGATTATGACTGGTATGAATCTTCTCCAGCTTTAACTTCTCTTCCTCCAAATCTGTCCTGATGAAATGGTACCTAAGTTGTATATGCTTTGTCCTAGAGTGGAAAGAAAAGTTCTTAGTTAGGTGTATAGCACTCTGGCTATCACTATAAAACTTCCCTTCCTCCTAATTATGACCTAACTCCTCAAACAATTGATGTAACCAAATAATCTCGTTACTTGTTTTTGTGGAAGCAACATACTCATCCTCCATGGTTGACAAAGCCACCAGCTTCTGTAGTCATGAAATCCAGCTCACTCTTGTCTCACCTACAATGTAAATATAACCTGTCGTGTTCCTCCTGCTATCTACATCTCCAGCCATAGCTGAATCTATATAACCATGGAAAGTTGTGTCTAATCCATTGTAGAAAAAAAAATTCCCCATGGTCCCTTTCGAATTCCGAAGGATCCACTTTACTGTCTGCCAGTGATCTCTACTTGGATCACTCATAAATCTACTGACCACTCTCACTGCATGGGCAATATCAGGCCTAGTGGACACCATGGTATACATCAAACTTCAAATTACTGATGAGTATGGTACCTTGGACATCTGGTTTCTCTCCTGCTCTATCTTGAGATATTGCTCCTTTGATAACTTGAAATGGCTTGCCAAAGGAGTCCCAAATGGTTTAACATCCTGCATATTAAACCTCTCCAAGACCTTCTTAATGTACTCTTCTTGAAATAAAGTCATCTTCCGTTCCTTCCTAGACCAAGATATACTCATACCAAGGATTTGTTTGGCTACCCCCAAATCCTTCATAGCAAAGGATTCACTTAGCCGTTTGTTGAGTACTTTTATTTCCTACATATTTTTACATGCAACCAAAATGTCATCCACATATAGACACAAGATAATATAACTTCCATCCTCAAATTTCTTTGTATACACACAATGGTCATAATGACATCTAGTATAACATGTATCCATCATGGCACTATCAAATTTCTTAGACCCATTGACGTGGAGCTTGTTTTTCACAATCCATACAATAACTTCTTCAATGTTTACACACATCTCCTATTTACTTTGACCCTCATAGTCCTCTATGTTGCTGTGCATATATTAATCCCCGTCCAAATCACCACTAGAAATGCAGTTCTTTTCATCAAGATTTTCCTAGTGCAAGTCTTTTCTGGCAACTATTCCAATACCATTTCTAATAGAAGTCCATTCTTACTACAGGATAAAAAATCTCATCAAAAAGCTAGACCTTTTTCTGTGCCAACCCCTTGACCACTAACCAGGCCTTGTTCTTTTCTTGCCTCCTTCTTCTATCCTCTTTGACTCTGTACACCCACTTGTTTTTAATTCTCTTTTCCATTGGTAGCTTCATCACAACAATACATGCTTTCTGGTTCTCCATGAGAGCCTGATGCCCTCATCATGGCTTGCCTCCCACTTCTTCCTGAATCTATCAGCATTTCTTCATCAATCTCTCTGTCTCTTCCACTTCCATTGAGTAATATAATAAATAGAAGAGTTCCACATTTTTACCTCTTGAACAACACAAGAGCACCCTTGGTAACCATTCTAAGAGTCCACTTATAAATATCATGTAGTAAAACCATCACTTCCTAAATGCCCTGCCAATATCAACAGTTCATCCTTAATGTAGGCACATGTCTGACATCCTTTAATAGCACCAAGTATTCCATTCTGCATCTTAAACCGAACAAACCTTTTCCAAACTATGTGGTAAGGTCCTCATAACTCAACCAAGACAAAAAACCCTGCCAAAACATCCTTGGAACATAATAAAAAAAAATCAATTGCCTATGGGAGTAGCATGCGACAGATGCCCCTGAATTCCAAAACAAAAGATTCAATTAAATATTGTTCAAAGAACGAATCAAAGCATCCGTTGACCTAACATACCCATTGCCCACATTTTCCTCCTCTGTTTTATTCACTATTGTTCCTATTCTTGTCCCAAAGATCATAAACATTCTTCTCCTGCCCACCCCTGCCATACTTTCCATAGTGCTAACATATATCTTTCATTTGAATTTTACCTGATCGATCTTCGATTTCCCACGACTTCCTCTATTCCTTTGTCTCACCACTTAGTTCAACTGTCAAAGCATTCCCTGAAGTAGAAGATCCCCTAGATATCTTTTTTCCGCATTTCCCATTCTGAGAATCATCCCTAAACACATCCTACAATTTCAACGTGAGTTTGCTTAGAAACTGAAGGTTACTTAATTCCTTACCATTGTATTCCAACTATTAGGTTAAAGCGTACAAAAATTAATAACAGTCCCCTAATTCTTTAATCAATTTTACTTGGGTCACCGACGCTAGAATATTTACAAACCGTTATTAAAATCATTTAAATGATTTGTTAATGCACCATTCTCTAATGCATCTTCATATTAAACAATTTTTCATTAAAAATATCTTGTTAGAGGCCCGATGGCCGGTTTTCAGACACCCGTCCCTTATGCATCCACTCAAAGTATTAGTCGTCTTTTTCCTTCTGGAACATTCACCCCCTATAATACCCAAATATGTAAGACACCAACTAGATTTCAAGTGCCCTTTTCTATGCCGAAAATCCCCACTCTGCATCATCATGCTTGAGGTTTTTTCACCTTCTCAGACAACAGAATATAAAGTTCCTTTTGGTAAAGGTAATATTCCATCTGCATCTTCCAAAGAGTGAAATTTTGCCCGTTGAATTTATCAACCCTTGATATTCCATCATTTGCAATAGCTCCAACTCAAGCTTAAAACTTCCCTGTGATTCAACACTTTAATAAACCAAACCAAGCTCCGATACCAATTGTTAGGAAATAAGGGATAGAATATGTAGAATAATCCCTCATAGAATCGCAACAGTAGAAACTAATATGTAGAAAATATTACAAATCTGAAATAAATGTGTAGAATACTAAAAGAATAACACAAAGAGAAAATATTTAACGTGGTTCACCCAATTTGGGTTACGTCCACCAAGAATCACTTGCTTAGATTTTATTACAAGACATGGCTCTCTCAATACAATACCCAAATCTGTGTGGAGCTATGCTCAATAAACTCTACTGAATTCACACCCAATTTCAGACACATCTACAATGTTACATTATACCTACCATATGCACAAAACTACATAAGTAGACAACTGCTCAAGCAGTTTTACAAAACCGTGGGTATCAAAACCATGGGCCAAAACCATTCTATAAACCTATGGGTCAAAAATCCTGCCCATATGATAGAAACACATTTCCCGACGAGACAAATGTGGAAAGTGTACAATACTCTTAGTGTACAATAGTCAACACTTTCACACATGAAAATAGGCTCCATAATCTAACAATCTTCTCACCATCAGTTGCATCTAAATTTTCTTGAGATGCTTCATCATCACTTCTCATGCTCTTAGGAATCCAAACCAATGTCTTTGTCTTATCACCTGACTTCTTGAGCCATCTAGGTACCATATACCCATGTTCTTGTGCCAATACTGAAAGATAAATTTTATTTTATTTTTTATCATCTTGTACATATGCATGCTTATAAAAGTATAAGAAAAATAAGACCTAGAAACCAAACTTGCCTTCTCAATCACATGTTGCTTAGGTTCATCCTGTTGGTATTATTCATCCATGTTTAACTGGTCTATTATATTTCTTCATCATGCTCATTTCATCTCTAACATGTACATCAACAACTATATGTTTATGAGAAAGATTTAAATTTGCATTTACTTTTACCTTCTTGATAGGCTGCTCCATGGATTCATTGGCTTGTTTGGCTTTGTGCTTGTTTACAACATTTTTTTCTTGCAGGCATGGCTGGTTACTATCTTCCTTTGCATGTTTCATGGATTGATAGAACCCATCTTCATGATTTACTAGTTTAAGGTCTTCAAGACACTTCTCATGTATTCCTTCTTCAAGGTAATCAACAATAATCTCTTCCTTCATTTTTTTTTGCACATTTTTTATTATTGGTAAATAGTTTTTTGAAAGGGACTATACCCTTGTACAACAAGGCTTAGAATCTAGATAGAACAATAATGACCAACTGCAGATAAAAAACCCACAACCAACAACACATCAACAAATAAACAACTAATGTACAATGATCAAACAAAAATGGTACATCAGAACCATTGGAAAAGAAACACTTTGTGATCTGGCCACGAAAAATGAAATAATGTAACCCAACCAAACACTAATAGAGGAAATCATCTAGGCGTAGAGCTCTCCTTCAGGGTGATTTTTTTTTTCTTTTTGCTGACCATTACCTAGCCTGAAGGAGCTTGCATGGTTGGAGGAGAAGACAAATGAGGATTATTTTCCTTAGTCACATTTGTTCCAATTGGGGAAGCCACGTTGTCATCCTGAGAAATATATTTATTAATATCCTTGCTGCCCTCAATAACTTGTACATATTTCATGCTGCTAACTTGAGTTTCAGATAGAGGGGTTTCCATGGCAAAATCGGATTCAGTCACAGTATCTTCTTTTGATTCAAGATCCTTTTTAGCATAAAAAATTAGGTGTTATGGGAGTAGGTATTTCCACCAGTTACGCTTCTCATATTGACGTTTTTCCATCCCACAAGTAGTAAAGGTGTGTCCTAAGCCAAAAAACCTTCAACACAGGAAAGGTAGACCTTCATAATCAAGAGTTTGTGACCAAGTTCTAATTTGCACTCTAAGGTCTATAGTAACACGAAGATTTTTATCAGTGTCAAGTTCTACCAGGATCTGGGCATAGGTAGTATGGGTGTAATTAGTGGTTTGAGAATCTATAAAGAGTGTATTACCCAAGGTATTTCCAATGGAAGTAAGACAATCATGACTCCAGAATTTGAGAGGTAAATAGGGCAGCATGATCCAAACAGGTTTCCATGAGAATGATTATGTGTGCAGGTTAAAGGATGGGAACTAGGGTTTTATGACCAAATATTTAGATTGGTAGGTCCAGAGCTTGGAAGAAATGATGCCTTTATCAGATTTTGAAGAGAAAGTCAAAATGAAAATGCCTTTAGCACATGGATATAAGTCTATCTTACTAGTTAAAGTTGGATTCCAATGCTTAGAGATCCACGCTTGAAGAATAGGAAGGCTGGGCCACAAACCCCTGAATCTACAAATCAAAGCATGCTCTTTTTAGTAAATCTCAGATGAAATGACATCTTCCCAAAATGTAATAAATGGGGTAATGTCTGTAGGTTTCATGGAGGATTCCTTACCTTTTAACACGTCTTTGAAGGAGGTTATAAGATATTCACGTCTATTCTCTCTATCCAGCGTTGGAATAATAGGTAAAGCTCCCTGTTCGAGCCCACCATGAACAGAGCCTTCTAGTAAGGATTTAAGATAGCCATTTCCCAACATATCCCCAAGAGCGCCCCTAGATGGAGCTTGAAAATGGATAGGGTTTGTATTGTCATCCATGGGCAGAGGTTAGGTCACACAGATGGAGCTCCCTGCATTAGTGAAGGCAAGATCGATCCACGACAAGGGAGAATCCCCTGAAACTAGATTCGTGCCCCCTCCATCACCGTCTTCTGGCTAAGGAGCTCCAGCCAGATCCTTACATGGATCTGCAAATATAGGGTTCACAGGCTTGCATGAAGCTAGGGCTAGGGCTCGCGTAGAAACCATCACTATTTTTTTTGCAGATTCATTTATGTGCTTGGTGTCTTTTCCTGCACCAATATTTTCAATTTTCAAGATATTTCTCTTGAACTTCTCCACAAGGCTGCCTATACCTGCATATACCCATTTAAAGACAACATTAGATATAACAAAAGAGACCACATGGTCCCCATGAATGCCTCTTTCATAGAAATTCCCATCTTTTCAAGTTATCCAATTGGCACTTCATCTTCTCTCTTCATTTATTCATTTTCCTTGTTCTCCACAGTAAGAACTTCTTTCACCACTTCTGCATCTTCACTAGGTGATCTAATTCCTCTTTTCCCTCTCCATAAGTAGCTTCTATGGACACTTCATTCTTTGTTTCATTCTCCACCCAACTCCTTAGGTTTGTATATGCATCTGGTTTCCGTCATTGCTTCTAACTCTTCAATTCATTCTTTTATTTGGTCTTACCTCCTCTTCTATTTGGAGTTTCTCATCTTTCTTCTTCTTCTTTCTCTCTCTTTCTCTCCTTTTTCTTTCTTCATGTTCCTTTTTATATTTTAGGTACTTAATTAGATCTTGGACCATTCCTTTCTCCATTATTTCTTTTTGCTTCACTTAAACTTTCAATATTTTATATACCAACAAAAAACAGTCTCATTAGCAATAACATTCGATGAATCACATATGCTTTTTGGAAAAATAAACAAGAAAAAAAAAGTGTACCAGCCACTCTAATACCAAAATGGTGTACCATGTAGCTCAGCTGATAGTTGTGTACTAGATCATCCTTGCTATAAACCCATAGTCCTTCATGATATATTTTCAAGGCTTTATACTCAATATGACCTCACCTAGCCCATACACCTATATTAGTCAGCAAGCCACTTATTTGTTACCTTGTCTCCTCCCGGTCTTATATAAACATTCAAGAAAGGCATATAAAAATATCATTAGATATAAATCACCATGACAACCACTCACTTTATCCCTTTTAATACTTTATAGGACCTTTGGGCTATACACTTCCATGTAATTTCAAATAATGAATACTAACTCTGTTTTAACCTCAAATTCATTATAAATCCCAAGTGCCCTACTGATCCATAAAATTCTACTTTGGGAGCTCTATGAATCACACAACTATGTTGTTCTACTTTCAACTTTGGAAAATGACAGATTTTCTTGAAGATTAGAGCTTTAATGAGTGATTATCTAGTGCTATAGAAAGGAAATTGCAGAGAAGAGAAACAAATTCAAAACTCCAAACACCAACAATTTTATCCTGGAAACCTCCAATGGAGGAAAACAAGTCGGGAAGGGCAAAACACTCTTTCTTCCCACTTTTATTGGTCTAATTATAGACAATTACAGATTACAAGAAGTATGAAAATGGAGACAACAATGTAAACATCTCCCTTCCTAATTACTTGTTTGCTATGTTTTTACACCTTGCTCCTACAATTCCACTCCAACACTGAAGATCTTGCTCACTTGCTCTCATTAAACTCTAAACCTTTTCTCTTTTGATCTCTTTGGATCTCCGAATGCCATTGCTTCTCTTGCTCCTCCTTCATGCATTTGTAGGCCATCTCACATGTCCTCCCGTGCAGTAGAGAATGGGAAAGGTCAGGGAAGGGGAAGAGACACAGTTGGGTGCTTCAAATTCACGTCCATTCACGCTCCATTTATTTTTTTGTATCTGAAAGTGTCAGGACCGCCGCTCTTGTGCAGACCGGTGGTTACAGGATTGCCGCCCTGGATGGGCGGCGGTTACAAGACCGTTGCCTAGGTTGGGCAGCGGTTTTGCAACCGTCGCTCTGCACAGAGCGACGGTTCTGTTAGAATGTTGACAAAACCTCCTTTTCCTCATTTTTCTTTACTTTCTCTTTCTTGATTTTGATGGAACTGATGAAGTGGTGTGTTTTTCTGGATCCCTATGGATCAATTACATTCCCTACTATAAGAGTTGCCCCCTTTGTTTTGTTGTTTATAATCCCTTGTATGGGGGGATTTTTAGATTAATCTAAGATCAATAATAGATCTATACGATTGCAACTGGTTTGGACTTCAATTGGTGTCTTCTCTCAAAGAACCTGATTTAAGAATGAAGTGAAATCTGACAAGCTTTTGACTCCAGTTCCTTTGACATGCACATGCAGATTAGATTGGAAGAGGGGACCATTAAATATGAATACCAAGGAAGAAACTTATGTAAATATTCCTGTATCTTGTCATGCCCTAGATCGCTTTTACAGGAGTCCAAACTACATGTATCATGGTACCCCTTTCACTTTATGACAGACATGGCAAACAGACTACCTCTGTGCTCCAACTTCATGACAGTATCTGTAAATCCCATACTCCAAGCAATTACAGGTACATGCCTATCTTTGTCTCTTGCAGACCTGGATTGGTCGAAAGTTTCAAGTATTCCCTATAGCTCAAAACCATTCCCGCCGGCTATCCCTCTTCTTCTAGTTATCCACCATAGAAAGGTCCCATAAAATCCTTTAGGTAGATATGGTGAATGCATCCTAAGTTGTGGGCCATTTCGGCCATTTGAGTATCCCGGTGGCTTCTTCAACGAGAGTTGGTCAAATGTTATATTGCATGGAATGCCATGCAATCGAGCATTGCCGTCAGAAATCTGCCTGCTCACACGATCCATCTACCACAGTAGGGCTTCCAATGATTAGGATGACCAAATGGATGGTGTAACGTGAATATGTCATGTTTTCTTGGTTAGCACTTACCATAGCATTATATGATATGGTGGTGTGCATCGTGTTACACGATAACAACCGTCACATACAAAAGGGGTAGTGGAAACCATGTTGCTCACCTCCTCATGGAGTGCACACAATATCCCTGACATCCGTATCAAGTATGCAAATACTTCTCAAAGTAACAACTTTCAAATCCTTGAAGTGAAGAAGATCAGACCTCTCAAAACATGCACATTTCTTAGTCATTTATCCCACAACTAAATAGATGCAACATCAAAAAGGTAACTTGTATTCTATACAAAACTTCTTCACCCATTGCTCTTGGCGTGACTGGATGTACACCCCAGTTATGGCGTTAAGTCCCTACACACTCCTTGGTCTCGTAAACATTATTAAAATCAATTCTTTCATTCAGATCCTTTGAAATGTGCTCTTTAAAAAGATGTGTACTTTAGTTTAGAAGAGTTGCATTCTAAAAATAATGAAAACGTGAGGGTGACGGATCTCTTCTTCTTCTATCTGCATCGAACATTATTGGTGGGCATGCATCAAAGCCTGCTCGATCTACATCAGAATCGTGCCTCAATCTCCAGGCGATGCTTTCTGAAACTTCACAGTGGCCACAAAGGTCTTGGAATCGTTGGTTCCCGTGATCGTGGTGGCAGTGCAATTCCGGATGCAAGAACATGTGACGTTAGTGTGGAAATTTACAGAAGGGATTCTGAGCAGACAGTTCTTCAATGGAATCGTTGAGGGGCAATGTATATGGATATGGAATAGGGCAGACGTCTACCTTTCAGGCACCGAGGGGAAATTGAAATTAAGGTTCAGCTTGGGAAGACCTATTGTCATCGCTGGATCCTAATAAGAAGAGAGTGAATGTAGATGTGTGCGTCCCAGAGCTTCTTGGACGTTACAATGCAGTATGCTTGTTTACTGGCCTGCAAAGGGGATCGCGGAGGGCGTACATGCTGTGGATTGACCTTCATCACAAGGTCGAGTGTCAACAGTGCCGATTTTGACGACAGGACTTGCTTTGCACGTCGCTGCATCCTGTGAAGGCCATGCTCACGTCGTCAATGGTCTTGCTCTCCCGTAGTGTGCCAATGTCACACTTTGACCAGGGATCGCTGGGGCTAGCACGGTACTCCAGTTTTTTATCATGCCTTAGTCGTTTTCGTTAAAAAAGATATAATGATTATCGTGTTCCAAAGTCAATTCTTTAAAACCATGGTTTCATGTACAACAAGTAGAAGACGTCAATTAGAATCCCTTGTAATAAGTGGCAAAAGATGGGTTTCCCAGCCAAAGCTAGAGCAAGTGACCCTCCAGTTATGATATATGCAATTGATATATGTCTCTCTGCTGGAATGATTTCGAGTCTTCCCACTATAGGAGGCGCCTGTATGTATAGGCTAACAATCTTATCAATGTCATTCTGATGTTTACCTGTACCTATTCAACTGTTCTTTAGTTGTCTACTTGCTATCAACTTCACAAGCTGCCTACTGGGCAGATTTTATTTTCTCACTTATATCTATTGGGATCTTTATAGGTGTTCCATGTCTTCCACCCACTTTTGATTTATTGCTCCATCGAGTCCAACGGAATATGGTATAACAATAGTTACATCTATTACAGATCTATACCAGCTGCTTCTTGATTTATTTCCTTTCTGTCCATCATGGTCTCTGAGTATCTTGACTCTACTGAGCAAAATGTCTTCCTGGCCAATGGTTAGTTGAAAATTAGGAATGATAGACTTAGGATGTAGTAATAGAAACCTGCTCCAAGTGGTATGACTAGAACAAATTTGGACCTTGCTCACATGTCATACAATATCATGGATGCCAAATATTTGAGTAGGAAGATCGAGTTGGAATATGCATTAGGTCCAATTTCTTGGAGATTGATCTGTAAGCTCCATAGCTGATGAAGCTTCAACTTGAATGACACAACTATGTTTGTTGTGAAACCTTTGTTTATCCAAGCGAAGCCAATGACCCAATCACCAACTTGAAAAATAACGAGCTTCATGACTCGATTATATGGTCACATATAGCACTTGGAATTTGGCTTGAGCTTGTTGAAGAATGCTTTGACACTAACAATCTTGTGTGCAGTTTAGCTCCAATTTTGCACAACCAGGTAGGGAAGGGAATCTACATCTTTCTTCCTTTTGTTGGTGGGACATAGACTATTAAGCTTACAATAAGATGCAACCAAGAATGTCAATAAGGTGCCAAAGGTTGGAGGCCAATAACATGCTTAGAAAGGTTTCTACACCTTGCTCCTACAATTCCATTTCAACACTGAGTAGATTGGTTGTAGCTCAGGTTGAATGACATGCGGATTAGATCTTCCCATTGCTCTATCTCTATTGATATAGAATACCATGGATCTTTCAGTACTATCATGCATGTGATTAGCCACCTCACATCTGACCATCAATTTGTGGAGGATGTGAAAGGGCATGTAAGAGAAATGTTGGGTGCTTCAAATTCACAACTATTCACATTTGATTTTTATTTTCTGTCTGAAAGTGTCAAGACCGCCATATTGAGTTGACCGGTGGTCTCAGGACCGTGACTTTGCACAGAGCAATGGTTCCTTCCAGAACATCCATTTAGCTCATTTTATTAAATTTTCTTGTTTCTCATTCTTGGTGTTGATGGAACTGATTAAGTGATTTGTTTTTCTGGATCACTATGGATCACCTACTCATGTTGTTTTGAGGAAATAGTTCGGATTCTCTTCAATATAGGGTTCTTATACTCTTCTCACCTTCTTTATGGTGCTGGTATTCCATTCTCATGAAGACTCTGTTAGTGCAGAATCAAAACACCCCTGGATGTCTGCAACCAGATGGGTTGATGTTCACTCTCAGTGTGATTGCACAACATGGAGCATCTCTCTCGAAGTGTGGGACCTTGTAAAGTTGAGAGATTCTCTAGATTGAGGCCGGTTCCTATCCCTCTATTCAGGTGTACAAAAAAAAATTGCAGAGGATATATTCTAAGTATATTCTATCTACCAAGGAGACAGGGTTAGAGAGATGCAAGAAAATAAACCTAAGATAATGAGGTGATACACCAGTGGAATGCTAGACACTCATTTTGCAAATTTAACACAAACCACATGAATGTAATACAAATGACATACATAGATAACCAAACTGCAATAAGAGATCAAAATGACAAATGAATACATGAGAGGGTCGAGAAATATCCACAGACATATATTTTATTACTCAGAAGTCAATACAGTATATTGCAGTGGACAAGAAGTAAAATTACATTACAACCCAAAGGAGTTGTTATAAAAGCTCAAAAAATCCTTCTATTAAAAAAAGAAGAAGGGAGGGCACAAAATAGAAATGTCCAACCTTTTTTCAATGAGCCCCAACCCTTCTTTTATGGATTCAGCATAAAGGGAAGAAGGAGAGAGAAGTAGAAAAAAATAGTTCGAAGCTTAACCACCATCATCAATGCCTCCCACAAATCTATCCAAAATCTGTCGTGTTTGCATCAATTACTTGTTCGACACCTCAAAAGAGGAGGAACAATAGATCAGATCAAATCTGATCTGGTTGTTGGGGGTAAATAGATCTTGTATTAATAGAACAAAGATGTTTCTTCATTTTACCCCACCTAACCTCTCCAAAATTAAAGTTTCAGATCTCCATGGCGTAGACGAGGCCAAGATATTTCCAACGGTGCCAAATTTTTTGTATTTCGAGCAATGAGTCAAAAGATATGCCCATTTGAAATTTGAATCGGGTCCGTACAAAATTGTAGGAACTAGCTACCAAAACGGGCCCCTTTTTTGAAACCAGACACGTGGAAGGCTGGCATCATATATGAGGGCAGCCTTTGTATTTTGTTTTTGGAGTTGCACCGGGCTGATACGTGGCTTCTTCCATGGCTCACTTAGTTTCTTCATGTTTTGGCTAAGTCTTTTGCTTAACAGAGTCATATATTTGACTAGGGACATGCGGTGGCTTGGTGCTTGTTTGGAAATTGTCACCCAATTTTTCTCTTGAATTAGCACCATGTTGACACTTGGCACCTTCTGCTAGCCTATCTTTGCTTTGACTATTCAACCTCGACCCTGTCCCTTTATGAAACCGGACGCGTGGAGGCTCTGTGCTCATTTAGAAACCTGCTTAGGATTTTACCTTTGAAGGAGCATTGGGTTGACACGTGGAAGCCTCTGAAGGCTCTTAGACTTTTCAACGGCCTCTCTTACCTTTTCAGACCTTGAACACATGGCGAGTTGGAACTCGTTCTCCATACTTAGTCAATTTAGGGCCCAATCTATCCCATTTTTCAATTTAGACTACGTGGTGAGCCTGTGCTCATTTGGGCCTTCGCTTTTGGATTTACCTTTGGAGATGCACCGAGTTGACACATGGTAGCTTCCGGTAGCATTTATATACTTAATATTTTTTTGAGGCTCACCTTTTTTGCCTTTTGAATTTTAGCTATTGAATTTTCCCCTTCTTTAGGACCTGGGACACGTGGGGGCTTGGCACTTGTTTGAGTATGCCCTTTTGGATTCAATATTTAGAGATGTGTTGTTTGGACACTTAGTAGCATCCATTGTCTCCTCCATTACTTAGTCATTTTTGGGCTCATGTTCTGAACTGTTTTAGAGCCTGAAGATTTTGAAACTTTCATCATTCCTTCTCCTTTGATCCTATGGCTTCTTTGACACTGTCTTCTCCTTCCCCGACCCTGATAGTCCATTTTAGAGCCCACTTGTAATCTGTTTGCTGGATTTGAAGCATGGGTTCACTTGATAGAGAATTTTCTTGAATTTCTTCTTGTATGGGGTTGTTTGATCTTTCGCAGGCCCCTACCACTCTATTGTAGAGTCCCTTTGTTTCCTGATTGTCTGATTTGAACATGATTTCTCTAGTTTCTTCTATGTGGGGTCATGGCTGATCCAATTTTTCTAGGGGGAAAAAATATGGATAACAATTTGGTGACTCGCAGGGGCATTTGCCTGTTAGATTAAAGGAAAAGACTGCCTTGTTATATCCATTGGGCATGGAGTCAAGAATGATGGCCTGATACTGATCCTGGTCTCTAATCCATGAGCCTGACCATTTGCACTCTCAATTTTCATAAGAAATATTGAAACAAGGATTCTGAGAGTAGAAAATATTTTGACTTGGGGCTTTCATCTATCCCGGAATGGACTGTCTTGAAAATTTTCTTTAGTTGCTCTGCATTTAGTTTTATTTTGAAATTTGCAACTATTATAGGAAACTATGAGTCTTCTACCATGAATGGTGAAGGGCCTATGCTCAGTAGCTCTAGAGAAATGGTGAAAAACAACTTATGTACAAAAACAAAATCATACATGCCTCAAATGATACATGAAAAGTGTGCACAAGCACTTCTTTTGCTAAAAACAAAATCTACTCCTACCCCTACACTAATCAGAGAAAGGAAAGCTTAAACAAAGCACGCAACTGGCAGGGAGAATTAGCTTCCCTTTCTCAAGAGGGGCAGCCATACAAATGATTTGACACTAAATATAGCTTCCTGTATGAGTGAAAAACTAAGTTTAAGATGATCCTCCACCCATATCAGCAAGGTATCAACATTAATGGAAAATACCTCCTCAAGCTGATTTGCATTGGACTCCTTGAGGTGTTGATGGTGACCCTTGGTGCTTTGATACTCATCATCATGCCCTGAAGTAGGCATGACTGGTTTTGGCTTCTCCCTTGGCTCCAATGAAGCCAAGTATCAGATTGGGCAAGGTATGGTCCTTTGAATCTGCCCATGGTTCTGAACTTTAACTCCAAGAATGGAGCCTTCTTGTTGACCCTCATGGATGGATGGTGTGGGAGGAATGATAGCCTCATAATATTTCTCTTCCTCTACACCAAGTGTGAATTTTGGAAGATCAAAATCTTCCAACTTTTATTCAGGAGGCATGTTGTAAACTACAAGTTGTGTTTACACGTTCTCTTCTATGGCAGTAGGCTCTTGTGATTGAAGAATGAATGATGGGGGAGAAAAGATTACAATTTCAACTGGCTCTTTCTTATCAAAACATTCTTTTAAGTCTGATAAGAGATCAAACTATTTACTATCCTACTATAAGAAGGTCTCTCCCTTTCACATGGTGATCTTATAATCTTCATTATTTTCACCATATGAAGCCTCATCTTCAAACATGAAGCTAGTGAGTTCAGGATCTTCCAAAAAATCATACTTTTAGAGAGGTTGGAAGGGAGAGGGGTTTTTACTTTCTTGTGCAACCGGATCATGATTCAGTGCCTCTAAATCTATCTTGGTCACCTCCATATGCTCCTCTTTAAATGGACTTAGAGCTGGTTGTTCTTCCTCCTCAACTGGTTGTGCAACTTGGATCAGATCAAAATCCTCTTCAGACAAAGTGCCATTAGGGACAGTGTATTAAAAGAAAATAAGATGTTTATCTTCTTCCTTTTGTTTTTGTTCCTTATCTGTTGTAAACTCAGCCTCGACCATAACTGGCTCTTTAACCTTGACCTCCTATATTAGCTTAACCATCAAGGGGATATTTGTTAACCCAAATTTAGTAGCCCAACTCTTCAGATTGTCTATCATTTCTTATCTATTGGGTTCCTCTTCTTGCTGCCCTTGGCTAGTTGTTTTATTTTCATATCCCCAACATGGATTTAGGGAGGCAAGAGGAGTGGTAGGTTGGGGTTAAACTTGTTTTGTTATTGTTTGTGGTGGAGAGGGAGGTGGAACTTCTTGTTTCTTTAGAGGGAATGATTGCTTGGGAAGGAAAAGGGGGAGAAGAATTGAAATGGGATGGAATACTAGGAGATGGAGAAATGAAATCAACACTTGAGGCAGCAAGTGAGGGGCTTAACACTTGATCATGTTGAAATGATAAAGATTGAGAAAGAGAAAATGAAGGACAGGGAGCTGGTGATTGACTTACCCATTGACAAGGTTGTCTTGTGTCTAGATCATAAGCCTCAATATCTTCAATCCATTGTGTAAGCTGATGCATCATTTCAACCATGAAGTCAAGCTTCTCTTGAGGGTTGTAATGTCTTGGAAAAGGGCCTTCCCATAGATAAGGTGCCTTGAAACAATCTTGAATGCCTTCATTTGTGTTATGGCCCTCGAATGAACCATGTCAGCCTCCATTTTCTGAAGCTTCTCCAGAAAAACAACATTCTCCACATAGCTCACCATTGTATGTGCCCCCTTGTTCTTGATAAGCTCTATGGACAAGTTCACTTTGACCCTGCTCATATGGGTAAGCATAATGTTCTTAGATCTGATTATAATGCTGATTTGGAGGAGTTGGGAAATGCATTATTTCTGTAAGTGTGAGTTCTAAGAAGGAAATGAAGCCATTATTGTACAACTTCATGGAATGGGAGAAAATGAAAGAGATGGAAAAATAAAATGGATGAAAATGGGTGGAAATGGATGGAAAAGGTCTGTAACTTCAGAGATAGGGTTGTTGAATAGATGGAGTTGCCAGATGTGCTTGCATGTGCCTCAAAAGGCTGAATCTTAATAGGAACACACCAACCTGCTAAGATAAAGTGGTAAGGTGCTTCAAATCTGTCCCACCAGGCGTGCCAAAACTGTTAGTGCAAAATCACAGCACCCCTGAATGTCTGCAACCAGATGGGTTGAGAATATTAGTGTGATTTCACAATGTGGAGCATCTCTTAAGGTGTGGGACCTTACGAGTTGAGAGAGATATCTAGATTGAGGCCAGTTCATATCCCTCTATTCAGGTGTACACAAACAAATTGCATAGGATCTATTCTAAGTCTATTATATCTACCAAGGAGACAGGGTTATAGTGATGTAAGAAAATAAACCTAATCTAATGAGATGATACACCAAAGGAATGTTAGACACTCATTTTTCTATTTAACACAGACCACAGGAATGTAATACAAATGACATACATAGATAACTAGACAACCAGAAGAGATTGGAAAGAAAACAACAAATACATGAAAGGGTCAAGAAATATCCACAGACATATATTTTATTACTCAGAAGTCGATACAGTATATTACAGTGGCCAAGAAGAAAACTTGCATTACAACCTGAAGGATTTAGGTTAGAAAATCTCCACAAATCCTTCTATAAAAAAAATAAGAAGGGACGGCGCAAAACATAAATGTCGAATCTTTTTTCAATGAGCCTCCAATCCTTCTTTTATAGATTTAGCACAAAGGGAAGAATGAGAGAGAAGCGGGAAAAATAGTTCAAAGCTCAACCACCTTCATCAATGCCTCCCGAAAATCCACCCCAAATCTATCGTGTCTGCATCAATTACTTGTTCAGCACCTCAAAAGAGGAGGAATGATGGATCAAATCAAATCTGATCTAGTTGTTAGGGGCAAATAGATCCTGTATTAATGGCACAAAGATGTTTCTTCATTTTTCCCTCCTAACCTCTCTAAAATTGAAGTTTCAGATCTCCATGGCGTAGATGAGGCCAAGATATTTCCAACGGTGCTAGATTTGTCATATTTAGAGCACTGAGTCAAAAGATATGCCCATTTGAAATTTGAATTGAATTCGTACAAAATGGCGGGAACCAGCTACCAAAATAGGCCCCTTTTTTTAAACTAGACATGTGGAGGGTTGGCACATATCTAAGGGCAGCCTTTGTATTTTTCTTTTGAAGTTACGTCAGGCTGACACATGGCTTCTTCCATGGCTCACTCAGTTTATTCATGTTTTGGCTAAGTCTTTTTCTTAGCGGGGTCATATATCTGACTAGGGACATGCGGCAGGCTTGAAGATTTCTTGGAAACCTTCCCCCAATTTTGATCTTGAATTAGCTCCATGTTGACACTTGGCACCTTCCACTAGACTGTCTCTGCTTTGACTATTCAACCCTGACCTTGTTCCTTTATGAAACCAGACGCGTGGAGGCTCCGTGCTCACTTAGAAACCCGCTCAGGGTTTTACCTTTGAAGGAGCATCAGGTTGACATGTGGAAGCCTCCATAGGCTCTTAGAATTTTCAATGGCCTCTCTTACCTTTTCAGACCTTGAACATGTGGCGAGCTGGCACTCGTTCTCCATACTTAGTCAATTTTGGGTTGCTCTGTCCCATTTTTCAACTTGGACTGCACGGTGAGCCCGTGCTCATTTGGGGCTTCACTTTTGGATTTACCTTTAGAGATGTGCCAAGATGATGCATGGCAGCTTCCAATAGCATTTTTATACTTAGTATTTTTTTAGGCCCACCCTGTCCGCCTTTTGACTTTTAGTTGTTAAGTATGCCCCCTCTTTGTGCCTGGGACACGTGGGGGCCTGGCCTATTGGAGTCTACCCTTTTGGATTCAATCTTTGGAGGTGTGCCATTTGGACACTTGGCAGCGTCCGTTGTCTCCTCCATACTTATTAATTTTTGGGCTTGTCCTGAACTGTTTCAGATCCTGAAGACTTCAAAATTTTTCCATTCCTTCTCCTTTGAGCCTATGGCTTATTTGACACTGTCTTCTCCTTTCACAACCCTGCTATTCCATTTTAGAGCCCGCATATAATCTGTTTGCTGTATTTGAAGCACGGGTTCACTCGACAAAGTTGTTTCTTGAATTTCTTCTTATAAGGGGTCGTTTGATATTTTGTAGGCCCTACCACTCCATTGTAGAGTCCTTTGTTGCTTGATTATCAGATTTGAACGTGATTTCTCTGGTTTCTTCTGTGTAGGGTCGTGGCTGATCCAATTTTGCTAGGGGAAAAATATGGATAAAAGACTCTTCCTGCAACTGTACATACTCTATCACAGTCCACAGTAGTGTTAGTTATCTCCTATATGGAACAAGGTAAATAATTCGACCTTGTCACCCTTGAGTTTATATAATATTAACCTTATAGGGACCAATGCATGAATGCAACTAGGAATCTTCATTAGGAATCATTCAACACTATTATCTACCCTTTCAAGATCATACCTTCATATTTATACTCTTTCTTATCATATAATTCCATAGATGAACTGCCCTTGAACTCAGATCAATCCTACTTAGAGCATATTATATTGACCACTATGAATATGAAGGATATTAAGATCAAAATGGAACTTCAACTCTGTAGGTCACTTATTTTAGATACAGGTTCTCTTCACAACATTCATGATCTTTGATTTTTTGACCAAAAACGTGTAATAATAAAACCGTAGACTTTCATGTCTTTCTTAGAAAATTTTTCACCTTGACTTGAGGAATAATAAGGCCATTAATACCTAGATTCTCATAATATAGGTGTCATTTCAAAGGAATATGTCCACCTAGATTTGATCATGCTTAGGTTCTTCTTAAGTCACCTTCATACTCTGCCTAGTTCCCTTGTAGTCATTCTTAGACACAATTTGGGTATCAAAATACAATCAAAGAGTTATAATGCAATAATATTGTGTGTTTCAGGTACTCTTTATATCATTCAAGATTCTCATAGACATTCATAACATATATCCTTATCCATTGTTCCAAACTCACCCATTTCTAAGTTACATAGTGACCTAGTTAAGATTCCTAATATGCACAGTCATACCTATAGGCTGAATTTTATGGATTTCTTAATGAAATCATCCAAAATTCTATTCAAGGAATTTGAATATAATCCAAACAACCTGCATGACAAATATAGAGGCATAATGGATAAGGTTTGATAAAAATTGCTTTCTTTTCCCTTAGATTCTTCACACTGTATATATCTTCCTATGTACAACCAAAACAAAATCACTTATAAATTTTGTTGATCAAACCCATTCACTATGAAATTTGGGGGACTTCCTACATATCTTAGGATAGAAATTTTCACAAAGTTTCATAGATTTTCAATAGTGCAACCAAAAATTATACGATGCCCTAGATATGGGCAGAGAGCAAGAGTTTAACTATGAATTTCTCTATATGCATCTTCAAGAACCCAAAAAAATATGTTGGGAATCCTCATCACCTGGGAAAGAATTATATCATAACAATCAAGAGGTTTAAAGTAGATTTAATTGACTAGGGGTTTTTTACTTGTTGTCATTGTCAAACCCTCTCAGGCATAGTCCATAAGAACACACATAATCTATCATTGAAGGTTAGTCAATCAACATGAATACATTTGAAACTATTCATATAAGTATAGAAATCATTATGCATTCATGAATACTCACATATGGTTCTATTATTGTCTGAAATACAAGTTTTCTTCATACATGTTCATTGTATTTATTTCTTTCTTTGACTCTTCCCTACTTTTTCATGTTGGAATTTCATCTCCTAGTCTTTCTCTAACTTTAATTTGACCTCATGCTCCTTGGTTCTCCACCTTTCATTTGTATCTCCCCTTATCTTGAGCTAGATTCCCATTTTTAGTGTGATTTGGTTGTATATGCTTAAGAATATGAGCTAACTCCCCTATATTGGTTCATTGACTATTTCTTAGCTCCTAAGAGAGATTTGAAAATGCCTATATTTGGAATATTAAGGAAACTTCCTTCCTTAGCCTCCTTCAGCTCGGTTACAACAATATTACAACTCATAAATCCTTATTAATGGCCTTATTAGGCATCAAAATCATTATTTCACCTAATTCTTATACACCTAGTGCTTGCATACTAAGCATAATTACTTTTACACTTATTTCTATAGATTTACACACATAATCACTTTATTCAAGTACAAATACTCACTCATATGGTTCTATAATGAACCTTTTACAGTACCATTTCATCCTTATCAATATTGAATATCAAAGGAAATATTTGACTAAATTCTTAAACATGATGCTTATTCTTAGTTGTGGACTAAATTTTTGGTTCTTATAGTATCATAGAATGTTCCTACATCAATGCTCCTAGAAACATTGACATGAATTGCAAAACAATATGAATATATAGATGTGTATGTGAAAATTATGGATTGGTAATTACTGATTAGAACATGTGACTACGGGGGGGAAGTTGGATTTCCCCCAAGTGTGTATTCCAAGATGGTATATGCAATGAGATTAGTAGGAAAGGGCCTATGATATGTTAAATAATATGAACATGTGTCATGTGAAATTGCATGTATCATAGCATGTGGAGCAGGAATGTGCCATGCATGTGGTGAAACTAGAATACGTAGAATATTGGTAAATGTAAGAGCTACCAAAGAATAATGTCAATATGGTGAGGGGAAAACCCTATAGATTCCAAGATTCTAACTAGATGAATAGGAAGTGTATAAGTAATAAGAATGTACCCATAAGGAAAAAATAGAATAGGTGTAGCATTGTGCGTGTTGGCAATAGTGGAAAAAGTAGGTGCAAAAATAAGGATCAATATGTGAGTCAAAATATTTGTAACATATATAATTCTAAGAGGCTCATCAATATGAATGTCAAGAAATGGAGGTAGAGAAACAAGACTCACCATAAACAATAAGTGCAATTTGGGAAGATAATAAGCAATAAAGTAGTATAAATTATCCCATATGACCATAAACAGAAAGGCAGGAAGAGGGGAATTGATTTACACCATGGATGTAACAAGATAATGTGAAACCATAGTAAATGAATTATACATAGGATATTGAAAAAGTGCGAGGATTAGGAATCATTGTAACACCAACATACAACACTCTAACTTGTGATGAGGAAGGTATGGAGAGATATGTGACATTGGAAGCACTAAGCATAATAGAAGTGTATCGAGAGTGTGACACAATGGGGGGAGTATCATGAGTACTAATATATAATTGATCTTGTAAATTAGTAGCACTTCGGGGAAACCTAGGAGTAAAAGGATGTGAAATGTGGGTAATTTAATTAACATCATGTATGAGGGGAATATCATTAGGAGTAGTGACATGAGGTGTGGAATCTACTGTAGCAGTATCCATGGAAGAAGGTGTAGCAAGGGCATTGTGTGCTATAATAGGGGTAGAAAGAAGTGTATCCATAGTATGTAATCAAATATGGCATAGAAGGATAGTATAAGGAATATCATGAGGCATAACGTGACATAAAATGGTAAGAGCACAAGATCTCATAGTAAGGGGAAGAGATATTGCACCCAATACTTGTTTAGGTGTAGCATTAAAGCCATAGATAGAAAGAGTAGATGGAGTGAGATGAGTAGTCAAAATTCCTATTTGATAGAGAAAGGATAGAGTGTGTATGTTAAGGATAGATCCAGGATCAAATAGGACATGCTTAAGAAATAGATTATGAAGTTGAACCTGGACATACAATGGGGAAGTATTGCAATCAAAGAGATGAGAAGCCATGAAATATCCGATAATGGGCATGTAAGGAACACGTTCACTAAATTATTTAATTTAAATTGGATTAAATATTTATTTCATAGTAACTAATGTAACTAATGAAAAATTGATGATATTATACAGTAAATAGAAAAACACAAGAAAGAAATAATATAAAAACCTAAACAAGTGAGAGAGATAAATGACTAAGCTTATTTCCGAGTGATCTAGGTTGAGGAACTATTGGGACAAATTGTGAAGAGTGTCTTCAAGGCTCAATGGAGGTTCTGAACTCATAGATGTGTTGGATAGAAATTCCCACAGGAGGATAGGAGTGCCTAAGTGCTAGTGACTGATCTGGGCTCTAGTGTATACCCATATGATCGGGTTCTGATATTTTTTGTGTATGAAGAGATTCACTATTGATTTCTTTTTATCTCTTTGATTTCGCTCCAATTTCTTCGGTCATTCATATAACCTGAAAAAATAGAGAGCTAACTACACATACCTAAAAACCACATTAAACCTAATAAATAAGATGCAAAATGGGGAGTCAGAATGATCCCGATGGTCACCCAAAGAGTGATCTTATGACTGAGCGTTGCATTATATCTCAGACACCATATAGTTCTATTTGAATGTATGGGTAATGATTCCCTAGGTTTCCCTTGTGCAAGTTACACTATGATAGCAGGCTAGATCTAGAATGCTCCACGCATGTAAATGTGTAATATGGAATAGAATGAACTTCTCCTCCTATGTTGTGTATGAAGAGTTAATGTAACCCTTGTATGAGTGAGCTAGATGAATCATTTTTAATGCTCCTTGTGTATTTGATGCAAGATTAGGTAACAATAGATGATGTTTAATGCTTGACCCTTTTTTTTAAGAAGTAACTAAGTATATATATGATTCCCTTGATTAAATTTCGTAATTTAAAACTAGAAGGCTGACCCAAAGTATTAAAAGATTCCCAAGAAGTAAAAGATACCCAAAATGGGGAGAAATGGAAAGAGAGGGTAAGGAGCACCTAGGAGGGACAAGAGCACCCAAGCAACTTCTATTTCAACTTGGTGCTACTGTTTGAGGCCATAAAATATAAATAGTTCAAGTTCCCAAAGGGATGTAAGATGTGTCAGTCTAGAAAGAAGGTAAGAGATAAATAATAAGTCCCAAAAGACGTTATCAATCACTATTTTTATTTCTTAGGAATCATGTATACATTAGTATGCTTTAGGACCTAAAAATGTACCCAAGTGCTTAGATTTTTTGTCTATATTTTAACTCTAATATATATCCATGTGTGATATAATATATTGGGATATTAACATTGGCTCTTGTGTATATATATGCCTCAAGTCATAAAAAGTCATAGTAACTTGAGGTTCTTTATGTGTATGCGGAGAGTTTCATTGGTGTTCGATGTGGGTCATGCTTGCAAGGTTGTTTCATAATTACTATGCATAACACTCCACTAAATAACACGGGGTGTACCCAATGAGAAGATGATGTCAAAATTTCTCATGATGAGGTTGTATTGGCGAGTGCTAAATAATCTATCTAGGCATATTATCAAAACTACGAATGGATTGCAAAGGATTTGTCTTTCTATGAGACACCTATTGTTGAGAAAAAGTAGTTGGAGTGACTATGATAGGATAAATAGGGTATTCATTACTAATACTAGGAATGGTAAACATCATGTTTTTGTGTGCATACTTTAAAAATCTATACAATGTGGACCCTGGATAAAGTGTATTTCAAAAATCCATGGGCATCCAAGTAACATGATGAATATATTTTTATAAAGGATGACAAAGAAACATGTGGCCATCCTCTTAAGTATAACATGTAAATAATATACTATTCCCCTAAGTGGGTTTTGTTATTTGCCAATCAAAGCCTTGAAATGTATCTATTGTTCCAATGAGGCATTGTGTTATATAGCTTATGTTATTAAGAAGTGGTACATTGCAAAATTTTGAGGTAGACCCATTTTATATCACCACACTTTGGATAGGATGTGAATCAATATGTGCTTAAATGAACAAAGTTCTAGATACTTAATTATCATTGAGTGGAATCTCTTTATCATCAAATATAATTGATGGCATACATTTTTATATCTTTGTAGCTAAGCCAATAATTCCATCGATACGATGGGGATAAAACTATGTAAGTTGGTGGGGAATGTACAATGTGATAATCCATATATATTTCACTACCCTTATGAGCTATATGGTGTGGTAATGGATTGATAAACATATTAAATTTATAATTAGGTTTAGCCATAACTTTGTTGATAGGAATTTACAAATCCTATATAGAAAGGGTGTGGTTGTCAATTATTTATAGGATTTTATGAAGTAATCAAATGAATATGTTGGTTGATTATACAATTCATCTATGGTAATCACAAGATAGTTCTCTATCAATTTTTGCATTTCATGGTCTAGAAAAGTAGAGGTGTTGACAAATGTTTATGAAAGAAAGGAGGAAGTTATCACCTAAGTTCTATAATGATCATACTAAACCTTTAGGAATGTTATAAAACCAGTCTAACACATATTCTTAAAGTCTATGTGTAAAAATATTAGCTAGCAAGATGTTGGTACTTTGGTTGTCCGTACACGTGGCCATAAATGTGTGAAGGTGTTGTTATGGATAAACATTGCCATTGTAAAACAAGAAATCTGGTGGAGGAAACCCCAATGTTAATGGATATGTTGGTAAAATTATTTTTCCTCAAAACAAATTATCGAGTTTTCACCAACGCTTTGGGAATAAGTCCCTCCTCTTCATAATGGGGAGGATCCCATTTATGGAATGCAAAACAATAACTCATTGGGTGGCTGTGAAGTTGGAAATCACATAGGAATACTCTACTAGACCTGTGGCAAATTACACAATTCCTACAATATTGAATTTTACCAAATAATTGCATAGAGATAGAGAATAAATAGTCTATGACTAAATCATTGCATATACAATCATAACTGGATTTTTATATAAGTTGGGAAATATGAATTATTGTGCATAGTAGCTTTGGAGCATGAAAGAGGTGCCACATTATGAGAATTGCATGTAGGTATATAGTAGGAGGTAATTGTTAGTGTACGATTTATTTTCCTCACTTTATTTGTATTTTCCTACTTGGGATATTCCACTTCGCTTGGAGTTTCCCTACACTTATGGGATATGATTTTTTAGGTGTAAACTTTACTACACTATTCTAGGTGTTGGTTACCACTTGACTACACTATTCTAGGTGTTAGTCACCACTTGACTACACCATTCTAGTTGTTGGCTACCACTATTGTAGGTGAATATTGTCATGATTCTAGGAGGAGGTTACACATTCACCTCATATATGTACATCATTTTGTATTATTCTATTTATTCATATTGAGTTGGAGATATTTATATATTATTGTAATTATCTCTCTTATATTTTCGTAATTTGCAGTCTTGTATGGTTGCATTGTTTTGTCTTGAAATAATTCACGTCTCATATATTTTGAACCAGTAGATCTGTGGCACTTCTCCGATATGGTATCAGAGCCGAGCTGATATTGAGCTTGTATGGTTATTATTCCGCAAGTTTAATTTCATTTGAGGTCATTATTTATAATTATTTGGGTGTTTTTGGTGCTAGGTTTAGCCTAGTTTGTGGGTATATAGCCTATTTGCAGGATTTCGAGGTTTACAATCCCACATAGTGCATATACAGTTCTAGAAAATTTTTCTATGCAAGCCCTAAATCATTATTGCAGGATCCCTGTAAGATTTATCCAGATCTATGTGTTTTCGAAATGTAAAGGGCATTTTTCACATGTGGCAGTGCTTTGTATGCATGTTCATAATTGCAAAGGGTATTTTTCCTTATGAAGAGTCATTTTTCAGATCTACAAAAAAAATTTCAACATCCCTTGCACTCATTGAAGATCCATCTTGAGTCACTGTTTCAAGTCCCACGGCAGAGCTGTTTGCTACACATAGATCTGTGCAATTGTAAGTCCCATGATAGAGTTGTTTGCTAAATGTAGATCAAAACCCTCCTCCTTTTGATAAAACTATACTTTAGTGATAAAAGTACATTTCACGTTTAGTGCAAATTCATTTAAACTAGGGCTTATTTACAGGAAATAATTATTGTAAAACTTTTTATTAGTAGCTCAATATCGAGTGCCATTTTTTTTTCCAAAAGCTAAATATTTTTCATTTCACAAAGCATTGGACCTATTTATTTTGTGAAATGCACTAAGTTATAAAGTGCCAAAATTGTGCGTGGGGCTTCTTGATATAGTTTTTTGGGGGGTGTACTGTGTGTTTCCTCTCTTGTTTGAAAATTCTTTCTTTCCGCACATTTCTTTGTTTTCTATAACAAATAAAACAACCTTTCTTTCCACACTAATGGATCTAAGCTCAACTAACCCACTTACATGTTTTAACTACCATAAATGGAAATAAAAAATGACCATTGCTCTTAGGAGTAAAGGGTTGTATTGTATCACAATTGGGTTAGAACCTGAGCCTAGTGAAGTTGCAGACAAAGTTAAGTGGTTTAATAAGCGTGATGAATCCTTTGGTATTTTGTGTGTTTTAGTGTCTCATGAAATCCTCTTTCACATAGAGTCAAAAACATCTCCCAACAAGGTGTGGAAAACCTTAGAAAACCTTGGTTGGAAAAGTTGACACTATTAAGGGTCATGAGCTAGAAATAGAACTTATCAACTTAAGTCCTATAAACTTTGACACCTTTGAAGATTTATTTACCAATCTTAAGTCCTTATGATTATAATTAAAATAATGTGGAACAAAAAATAAGGATTAACAACTAGTTCTTTCAGTGCTTTCCAAACTAGGTCTTAACTACTTTATCTTCGTTTCTACATTTTATGCTACCAAGAGGAATCTTGGAGCCACATGGTCTATGGCATCCTTAGATGACTTCATTTCTGATATGACTAAGGAGAAAGACAAGTTAATACAAATGGGTACCTTGAAATCATCCAAACCTCAAGCCGTCATTTCTGGGAACGGGAAACAAAAATCCTCTCGTAACCAAGAGAAGAAGGAGAAAAACAAGTATTTATAAGAGAAGAAAGAACAGAAATCCACTACCTCTTCTAAGTCTACCACTGAAACCTGTAGTTCAAATGGGAAGCCTAAGAAGGAAAATATTAAGTGTGCTTATTGCAAGAAACTTGGGTGTGATGAGAGAAAATGTATGAAGAACCAGATTGACCACCCAAGTCATCTCCTTGAGAAGAAAAATATATGGGTCCTTGAATCTATCAAATAGTCTTCATTAACCCAAGAATCTACTAAGGAAAAGGAAAAAGGTAAGGAGAAAAATAATGGAAAGGTACTAGTTGCAGTTACATCCTCATCTACTCTTTTGTGGTTTATCAAATCTAGTGATTCACACCATATGGGCTCACCATAGGTTGATTTTTCTTCCTTAGAGCCCTGCAACATGTCCTCCATCACTTTGGGTGATGACACTCTAGCCACAGTTTCAGGGAGAGGGTATGTTTAAGTTGAAGGTGGGACATTCACAAATGTTCTTAGTAATCCATCACTTTCAACTAATCTTTTATTAGTGTATTAGATGACTCATATAGGGTAGGGTGTGAGAGTCCTATTTGATCCATATTCAGTAGATATCAGGGAGTTTCATAACGACACTATAATAGTAGTGGAAAGGGAAGATCACCATGCTAGGTTATATACATTCTCACATTTTTCACCTAATGTTTCCCCTATTGCATTGCTCACACATTCAAATGGACTTTAGTATATTATGGCATGAGTTGGTATGTCCATCTTAACTACTTCTGCCTTGAGCAGCTCAGTCAACATGACATGGTTATAGGATTACCTAGAGTTCATTTCTCAAAGGGACTTTGCAAAGGTTGTGCCCTTAGAAAACACCCTGAAGGGAAATTTGACAAGGGAAAATATTAGAGATCTTTAGAACCTTTAGAGTTGATTCAAAATGATGTCACATGGGATTTTCCCCATCCTTCTTTCACTAGGGCCAAATATGCTCTCACCTTCATAGATGAATTTTCCAGGATATGCATGGGTCTACTTCCTTATGCAAAAATATGAAGTGATCGATTACTTTTGGGACTTCAAAGCACTACCTTGGAATCAATCTAGGAAAAACATAAAATTTATTCAAACACATAATGGGGGGAAGTATGTTAGCAACATATTTGAGAATTTTTACACCATAGAGGGTATTGATATACAACGGGAAGTGCCTTACACTCCTCAGTAGAATGAAATGATAGAATGCAAAATAGGTCCTTGAAAGAGATGGAAAGCTGTATGATCCACTCTAAATATTTGACTCGGTATTTTTTAGTAGAATCCAATTGTGTGGAAAGTTTTATATACAGAACTGTGTTCCCCACAAAGCTTTAAAAGGTAAAACTCCCTTTTAAGTTTTACACAATAGGAAACTTGAAGTTAATAAATTGATGGTATTTGGATCACCAGAAATGGCATGTAATTGAAAACATAAACTCAATGAAATGGAGCCTCAATCTAAACCTTTCATCTTTGTTGGGCATTGAGTGGGGTCAAGGTCTATATACTTATCCATCCTAATACACATAGTTTTTCATCGAGAGAAGTGTTAAGTTTCGGGAGATTCCCACTAACTCTTTACTTCACATTTCTTCATCTAATTTGGATTCACTCAGTTTTGATGAGAAGTTTGAGGATTCGGATCATTCATAGTAGATTCCTGAGGTAGCATCTTTTACTTCTTCCATTTTTAACAGTGAGAAAATTAATAAGGATTCATCCACATCTACTTATAGCCATACTTCATAGGATGAGGATTCAACAAATGGCTCATCCACTTTAGGCCCTCTTTGGGCTAGGAAGACACTTAAGAGTGTAAGCACTTGGGTAGGGGATCCAGAGGATGAAATATGTACTTGGGAAGACTATCAAAGTAGGCCACATGCCTTCTATGCTTTAGTAACATATCCACAGACATTTCGAGAGGCATCAAGCATACCTGAGTGGAATAGTGTTATGCATGAGGAATATAATTCCTTAATAAGTAATCACACTTGGGATTTGATTTCAGTTCCTAATGGAAAGAATATGGTTTGATGTCAATGGATATATCATACCAAATTTACAACACATGGGTCAGTTGATAGGTACAAGGAACAAGTTAGTAGGAAAGGGTTTTTTATAGGTAGCCAACATAGACTACTCAGAGACCTTTTCACCTATAGCCAAGATGACTTCGATTAGACTCACACTTTCTTTAGTTGCAGCACAAGGTTTGAGTGTGCACCAGATGGGTGTGAAGAGTTATTTTCTTCATAAATACATACTGAAGGATATCTAAATGGAGCAGACACCAGGATTAATTTAGGATTCATCCTTAGTTTGCAAGACTTAGGAAATCTATCTATGGCCTCAAACAGACACCTAGGGTTTGGTATGCCAAGATGGATTCCTTCCTCCTAGATTATGGTTTCAGTCGGTGTCATTCAGATCCCAATGTATATCTATTGCAACAGGATGATTCATTATTGATACTGGTACTTTATTTTGATGACCTTTTGATAATTAGGAATACTTCATTAGCTATCTTCATAGTGAAGACAACTCTTCAGGATAGATTCGCTATGACTGAATTGGGTCTAATGCATTACTTCCTTGGAATTGAGATCACATAGTCTGATTCAAGGATTTCACTTGCACAACCCAAGTAATCCCTTGATCTTCTAGTCCGGTTTCACATGGATACCTTCAAGCCATCTCTGACTCCATTCTTATCTAGATTCAAGCTTGAGGCTGATTGTTCCACACCCTTGGTTGATGCTATTTTGTATCGACAACTTGTTGGAAACCTTATTTACTTAATATCTCATATGTCATTGATATTGTTTCGAGGTTCATGCAGGAACCCCATGAGCTACATTTGAAAGCTTATAAGAGGATTTCAAACTATATTCAGGGCTCACATAGATATGGGATTCACTACAGGGTTGGTTCAGATATTGAATTGGTCTGATACATAGATTTGGATTGGGTTGGTGACATTGAGGGTTATAAGTCCACTTCATGTTAAAGTTTTCTCATTATGTTTGGGTCCTATCATTTGATCGAGAAAAAATAAGAATGGTATTTCTTTATCATCCACAGAGGCATAGTACAAGGGAGTTGTTAACACAGCTACTAAGGCTATTTAGCTTCATGGGATTCTTTTTGAAATTGGTATCCCAAATCAAGCATCCTAGAGTCATCTTTTTTGAAAACCAATGTACCATCCAGATATGCAGGAATATGGTCCTTCAGCATAGAACCAAACACATTAAGATTCACATGCACTTCATATGGGAGCTCATTCTTGAGTAGGTCATCAATTTAAGATTCTACCAATCTTCAAAGTAGGTTATTGATATCTTCACCAAACCTGTTCATTGAGAGAAATTTCATTCATCTATGAGATCTTTTGTTGGGGTGTGGTCTACATCAGCATCTTCATCATCTTTAGGGGGCTTTCTGTCATTTTATCTTCTTCGTATCTATTTTTTGGGGGGGTAGAGTTTCCCACTGGGGTTTCTCCTTTTTAATCTATCTTATGAGATATTGCATTGTACATGGGTACCTCATCAGGCCTTATTGTTAAGGAACCTGCTTTCATTTTCCACTACCCACCTAAGCTGTGCTTATGGGGGGTGTTAGTGTAGGATATATTTTCCTCACTTTATTTGTATTATCCTACTCAAGATATTCCACCTCACTTGGATTTTCCCCGCACTTATGGGATTTTCTTTCTTAGGTGTGTACTTGACTACACTATTCTAGATGTTGGTTACCACTTGACTACACTATTGTAAGTGTTAGTCACCACTTAAATACACCATTCTAGTTTTTTGGTTACCACTATTCTAGGTGGATATTGCCACGATTCTAGGACGAGGTTGCACATTCACATCTTATATGTACATCTGTTGCATTATTGTATTTATTCATATTGAGTTGGATTTATTTCTATGTTATCATAATTATCTATCTTGTATTTTTGTAATTTGCATTCTTGTATGCTTGCAATGTTTTATCTTGGAACAATTCAAGTCTAGCATCATTCACCTATGTTTTCTTCAAACCAACAGATTCATGGTGCATTCTCTGATTACCAATTTTAGGGGAATTGACTGCAAAAAAAAAATTTTGAAGTAAAATTTTTCTGGCTAGCATTATTTTAAGATTCACGTCATATTGTGAACCATTGTGATGTTTTATTAATAATAGGGAAACTAAACCAAATGGATGAAATGTCCACTCAACCCATTTGTAGTTACAAAACCGTTTGAATAGTGGGGGATAAATTTAATGAGACCAATCCATCCAAAATCTAGAAGGTATTGTACTAGATACATTATCACCACACCTGATAACTTCACTTAATGGTTTAAAGGTGTAGCAACACAAAATTTTGTAGCAAAAGATATAACTAATATTATTATATAAATATAGCATAACAAGGTATGATTTTCTGTAGAAAATAATGACCAATGAAATCATTTTCTCGACATGATTAAGATTATAACATAAGAATTCATGATTTTGTACCATCAAAGTACACCATACCATCCACAAGTAAATGGATAAGAAAAATCCACCAATAATGTTTTGGAAATAATTCTCACAAATATGTGTAATGTGAAAAGGGATGATTGGGAAGATAGAATACCAATGGTACTTTGGGTCTACATGACAAAATATAATCATCTTTAAGGATAAACTACATTCCAATTTTTGTATGGAAGAAAAGCAATTACGCCCATGGGATACATTGCATCAATACTTTACATTTCCATAATAACATAGGTGGGGGATAAATAATCTATATACAATATGATTCTGCATTGGAAAAAAATGGAAGAAACAAAATGACTACATAATGAATTTAAGAGGCACATAAGAAAATCCATTTTTTTTGGCATGATAGAAAATGTTAACAATAAATAATTCCAAATAGAGAAAATGGTGCTAGTGTATAAGAGCATTGTTATCCATATTCCCCACCCCCCCCCCCCCCCCCCGGGCCAAATATTGGATCATCTATGACCCCACATAGAAAGAATCATGAGAAAAACTCATTTAAATATGTAAATAGGTCACAAAGGGACTCAACAATGGAATAGACATGGTCAAAAAAGAAGGGGCAGTGCCATAGAGGAACCAGGAGCAAGAAAGGGGAAGAAATGGTGAAGTTTCAAGGTCTTCGGGCTCAAAGCCATTAAGAGAAAGAATATAGAATCGACTAAGTATGGAGGAGGCAACAGAAAGAATCACATGTCCTAACGGCATTTCTCCGAAGATGAATCCAAAAAGGGAAGTCCAAACGAGTGCCAGGCTACCGCATGGCCCTAGTAGGTGAAACAGAGGAAACATCTTAGAGGATTTCAATGCAGGATCTTCTTGCCTCAATGACCAGATCAGATTTGATCTATTTCATACCATTTTCTCTTCCTTCAAGGCGCCGAACCAAGGATTGATCCAGTAAAGACAAATTTGGGGGCAAGATTTTATTTGAAACATTAACAACAATGTTTGAACTTCAACCTGCTTTTCTCGCTTCTCTCTCTCTTCCTTCTGTCTTATTGAATCTATAAATACGGGGGCAAGATTCAATGTAGTGGGTTGGACATTGCTTGTTTTGCAGGCTCCCTTTTTCTTCTAGTAAAGGAATTTACGTGGAATTTCAGACCTTCCATCAAAGTTGCAATATATTTCTTGCCTCCTGGCTATTTTTTGTAATGTATTATATCAATATGAAAAGCAATAAAACATGTTTGTGATCAATTCTAGATCCTTTATGTCTCTTTTATTCGCAACTGATCTTTTGTTATAAATCTAGTTATCTGTGTTTCATTATTGCATGTATTCATTGGTTTTTGTCTATCAACAGAACTAGTGTTCATCATTCGTTCCGTACATCACCTTGTAGTTTAGTTATTGTTTATTTCTTGCACCCCTTTCTTATCGTTGTCTCCTTGACAAGTTTTAGATTAGGTATAGAGATAGATCCTCTGAAATCTCTCACGTATTCACCTAAACAAAGGAATAGGAACCAACCTTTAATCTGGAGAGCTTTCCCAATTTCGCAAGGTCCCACACCTTGGAGAAAGTTCAATGTTATGCAATCACACCAGATGATTCTACCTTAGAAAAGCAGATTTTTAGAACTCATTTGGGGGGTGTTGTGATTTTGCACTAACAAGCATATTCAAAGAACACCAAAGAAAATTACACATTTAGTGGGAAGGTCCTTATATTATTCATCATATAACAAAACAAGACACAAATATCTTGTGGTACTTATAAGGAAATGTGTTACCAAGGAAGGTCAATAGATGTAGGATTAAGGCCTATAATGCATAGTTGCACATTAGAAGGAAAGCATAAATAATTTACTTTGTTACAAAAAATTGTGTAAGATTTTTCAGATTCAAGCAAGTGTGGTAGCTAGAAGTTTTATGTATTTTATTATTTTGTGGTTGTATATAGGAGTATAAAAATACAAGTAATCAACTTTCAAATAGTTAAGTGTGGGAAACAAAACAATAAGAGATCTAAAAAATTGAATAAGTCTATGAAGCTTTCATGGAGAAAAAAAGGTGATGAGGTAAGGAGGAATAGGAAAATTTGGAAATATGAAAGGTTACCAACTCATAGATATTTTATGGATGAAACATGATAGGCCATTAGTAATTATTTTACATGATATTCATGGTTATTGTCTGCAGAGAAGAGTGACTACTTGTACACATAAAATCACGCACTTGGGTACATTTATATGTCCTAAAATCATGCTAGCATTTACATGATTCCTAAGCAAGAAAACTAGTGGTTGACAACTATATTTGGCCTCTTTTATTTATATTTTTCTTTATATTTGGTCTTACACACCCTACATCCCAGTTAGAACTTAGCTTAATCATATTTTATGACTTAAGATACCAACAGCTAGTTAGGAAAACAATACCTAGGCTCTCCTGTCCCTTTTGGGTGCCCTTAACCTTTTCTTACCTTACTCGCTCTTTTTGGGTCTCTTTTATATTTTGGGCATATTTTCCACTTATGGATTATAATTCCAGTTGTCAATTATGAAATTCAAACAAGGGAATCATATAAATACATAGTTATGTGTGCAAAATCAAGGACCAAGAAGTAAACATTACTATCATCACCTACGATTTCATTCTAAAGGCACTAAATAACTCCAAAGGCATCCATCTAGCACCCATTAAAGGGACAAGGGCTGCATAATTCTTCTTACATAGCATAAGAAGGGGGAGTCTATTCTATTTCATCTATACATACCATGACATTGCTCCATTCTAGCTACAACTCGCTATCAAGTACAACTTGCACAAGGGAATCCTAGTTCATCATTTCTACACACAAAAAAGAACTACATGTATTTTGAGATGTAGTGCAACACTTGATCATAAGTTCACTCTCGAGGTGACCGTCGAGGTCAGTATGACTCCCCATTCTACATCTTCCTTTTTAAGTTTGATGTGGTTTGTGGGTACATTTCTAGGTCCTAAAAGCATGCTAGCATTTACATGATTCCTAAGAAATAAAATTAGTGGTTGACAACTATATTTGGCCTCTTTTCCTTGTATTTTTATTTTTATTTGGTCCTACACACCCTACATCCCAGTTGGAACTCAAATTACTTAAATTTTATCACTTTAGACACCAACATTCAAGCACTCCTGTCCCTCTTAGGCACCCCTGACCTTTTCCTACCTCAATAACTCTTTTTGCATCTCTTTTATCTTTTGGGCATAATTTTCACTTATGGTTCTTCCTTGTAGTTTTCAATTATGAAATTGAAAAAAAGGAATCATATAAATACATATTTATGTGTTCAAAATCAAGCACTAAGCATTAAGCATTATTATCGTCACCTAAGTTTGCATTCCAAAGGCACTAAAGCACTCCAAAGGAATACATAACATCCATTCAAGGGACAAGGGATACATAATTTTGCATATACGTAATAGCAAGGGGGAATCTATTTTATTCCATTGAAACATACTATTACATTGCTACATTCTAGTTGCAACCCACTATCAAGTGTAACTTACATAAGGGCATCCTAGGGCATTATTTCTACACACACACACACAAGAACTATATGGAGTATGAGATGTAGTGTAGCGCTCAATCATAAGTTTTCTCTTGGGGAAACCATCAATATCAGTCTAGTTCCCTATTCTAAATTTTATTTTTTAGATTTGATAGGGTTTATGGGTATGTACAGGTGAACTTCTCTTTTTCAGGTTACAGGTACATTTTGTGATCAAGGAGAGAATATCAGTCTACCAACAACAATCAACGACAAAAACCTTGTGACACAAATGAAAGTAGATCCTAAGCTCTTACACAATCACCAATGCCCAATACTAGTCACCAGCACCTAGGCGCCTCTGCCTTACATTGGGAGACCCTGTCAGGATCTATTTCCAGGTTCCATAATTTAGATCAAATAGTGATGACCTTGTAAACTATATTTTTAGCACTTTCTCCATCCCATATCACTTATTTTTCACATGAAAATCATCTAAGTCTTCCTAACTCCATCTCTTGCTTAGGGTTTCATACTTTACATGTTATTTTTCTTGTGTCATTATGTATTTGATCATTTATACATTATTTTTTACAATAGTTACTCTACAATAATAGATTTAATTCAAATTAAATTAAATCACTACTCGAGAATCTTTAATAGAAATCTCTCAATTTTCCTTATTTAGCGGTCAGTCATCATGGGCACAAAAACTTCATGTGAGCTGTTAAAATATTCACAAAAGTGCTATATTTTTTTTCCTCTTATAAGTTAGTATCTCTGATCTTAATGTATAATTTTGTGATCTGAGTGATTTAAAAAACTCTTTTGGCGTGATTTCACCTCCCATTATGTAGCCTATGATGCTAAAATGAATGATGAATACTATAATCTTATTTTTGGATATGAGATGTTATAATTTCTTTAGGGCCTTGAGGACCACAAAGGTTTTCTTCTCGATGAAGCTATATTTAGCTTCATAATCCTTAAACATTTGGTTCAAAAAATTGGTGGGTGTCTCAATTTTTTTTATTCTACTAAGTGAGAATTGTAGTTATACTATGTGGGTTATCGAATACATTGAGGATGAATTCCTGGTCTAATTTTTGAATGGTTAATATTGAGGCTTGAGAAATGGATTTCTTGATGAGATCAAAGATATATTTTCCCTTTTTTGTTAACTTAATTATGTGTCCTTCTTCAACATGCATGTGATGGGCCTAAAAATGGCCATAAAGTTAGTAATTAACTTCCTCAAAAAATTGATCTTTCCTAAGAAATATTATAATTATTTCTTGTGATGCAGTAGTGATAAAAAATGATGAATAACCTATCAATATTAATGTATAATTAATTTTTCAATAAAAGATGACCCAAAATATTTCCTCTAAGGAGCACAAGATATACTTTTTGGGGTTGAGATAAATCCCAAACTCTACTTTTTTATAAAAATTTCATGTTGATAAGGACTATGTAACTTTCCTAATTTGAGATAATTTTCAAGATCAATAAATAATTCTTGGAAATATTCATATTTATTACTAAGGTCCTCTCCTCTCCCTTGTACTAATCATCAAAATTAAACATGCTTTCCAATTTAATAAGTACCTTAGGAAGAATACTTATCTTCATATCAATTACTTGATCATCATATGTTTGTTGCAATTTACGTTACAACTCTTGTAATAAATGGGCCTATTGTTGGATAAAAGTGGAAATATAATTATCATTCCTAAACACCAGCCAATGGAGATAATTTTTCAAGGATACAAGGTTGAACAAGGAGCTTTAATTTTCATGCACAATTTTCCATGAGGTCCTTAGGTGGATCAAAATGAGCACCAAAAACATCCATTTTTTATGTCCCTACATTTTATTTCTTAAAATTACTTGGATATTGAATGCATAAAATGCTTCGATGAGATCCCATACTTTATGTTTATAGAATTTTAACAATGGATTTTTGGCATTTTATTTTGATCTAACCTATTTAATGATCACCTCATTGTTATCTTCTTGACTCATTTCTTTATGGTAATATAAAGACCTTGAATAAGATATTCATACTTTCCAACATTGTTTGTGTAGTTGAATTGTAGCCTATGGGACTAGAATTCATTTTTTCTCACTTGGGGATATCATTATAACACCTACACCTACACCAATTTAATACATAGAGCCATCAAAGAACATTTTTCATATACAACATTCTAAGTGTTCCTTTTTTAGCACCAATAAAAAACTTGTGCACTACTCCTCACAAATATAATATGTTCTCATGTTATATTATTTGAAACTATAATATTGTTCATATTCCCATCTATCATGTGACTAATTATCAAATTGTTTATTTGGTACTTCACTGTGTGGTTCATCAGGAATGAAATATTCATCCTGTTCACCTTGAATGGTGTAGTTTGGTTTTTATGGTTCAAGGATCAAAAGTATCCACATGAAACTGAACGTTTGACTCATTTGAATGATCAACTTGGTGCCATATATGGTTCTCATCATGACTTAATAAAAATCCAAAGACATGTTTCCTCATATCTTGGTAGTGAAATCCATAGACAAGCAAATGGAAAACATAGGCAAACAGTCAATGACCATGATCTCTTAAACCATTGTTATGTTTGTGAATGCATGCAGAGTGAGGTGTAAGTTTTTAATTATTCATACTATCTTGACAACAATATAGTCAAAATTTAAAACACATTTCTTACAAGGGTGTAGTACATATCAGAAACATCAACAACTTGTTTTGGTATCACAAATATTCTCACTCTATAAATGATCATGCAATTTTGTATAATGCATTGACCAATGATCATATATATATATATATATATATATATATATATATATATATATATATATAAAGGATGTGGTTTCCGTTGAGTACCTTCCTTGATCAAGCTTGATTGATAGAGTTTAGGGGCTACATGATCTTCCTTTGTTGTTGGTTTGGGTGTGATGCCACTTCCTTAAAATATTCTTGGAGGAGATCCATTTTTCTAGATATAGAAAGATCATCCCAAAATTTGACACTCATATTAGTATTCTTCATTATATAAACCATAGAAAAGGGGTAGATCTGGGAATTTTGTTGATTATGTACAAGAAAATATCTTTTTAGATTATCCATCAAAGGATAGGAAGGGTTTTTCATTCTTACGGTTATAGGGAGAGGATCTTTTGGTGGTGTTGATTCCTAATTCAAAGCGCTTCATTTGCAGGCCAAAATAAAATAAGAGTGACGAGGGATGTCATATATTGACTAAGATGGTCCAAATTTTACCTCTTTTCCCCTATGTTGTAGTCTAATTTCACTTGGTGCCTTGATGCACCAAAATTGAATCCATTAACTACACATAAGTTTTCCTCTAGCCTATATACTATATTTTCTTCAAGTAGTGGAAATAACAACTGACTTAGTTTATCTTGTGGAGCTTACTGCATTGGTTGATTTTGTTGTTCTATGGAAATTTGTACCATCAAATCTCAAGTATAATTCCCATAGTCACAACTATTATAATGATGTGGCAATCCACTTGGATAGCACCACTTAATATTTTATTCTATGCTTTTATGCATAGGGACTAGATATTTGTTTGGATTGTATACCATAGGGAATTGCTGGTGCAATGGATTAACGGGGGAGATTTTTCCTTGATACAATTTATTTGGTTAATAAGATGGATTGTAAGGATGGAAAGGCCTATTATTAGGTTGATTTTATTTCCTTTTCATGGTGACAAGCTCTTTTTCCATATGTCTACATAAGGATTTGAGTTCATCCATCTCATTGGAATATTTTTTAGGATATCTTGAATACTTTTAGACATGGGAATGGAGGTCGAAGGAAAAATTGGAACAAGGCCAATATTTGAAATTTCAAGAAAATGGGCATGGGAGTTATAGGAGATAACTTTCAAACTTGGATAAGACTTGCAAAAAATATTATAATCTCATAATCGTCATGTAACACAACTCCACCCATGGATTGAATCATGAATGAATTGTCATTGTTTAGGGATATGATGAAGAATATGAAAGTTGGATGGGATGAAGGCATTGCATAAAATGGGATTATGTACCAATTTTTTTGAAATATATGATTGAAGTTAAAATTAATTTAGTGGAATCCCTCTTAATGGTTTACAATTTCACCATGAGAGAAAATTCATCACCATTCTCCTAAATTTTATTTTCTAACAATTTCCAAAACTCATCCCAATTTTGTATTGAGTTGGGAGGAATATTCCTATATCGATTGAGAGATTTGCCTATGAGTGATGAATCTAATAACCTCACCATAACATCATCTTAAGTAACATAGTGGAAAAAATAGAGGTTGTAAATATCTTGGATATCTTTAATAGGGGTCACTGCATTTTTAACATTGAAATATGCAAGGATTTTAAGAGAATATATATGGATATCATTCCATACATTCAAGGCTAGAAGACTTCCTCTATTGAAGGTAGGGAAATTGAGGTTTATTTCGTATGCCATAAAGACTATAGGGTGAAGGATTCTTCTAAAATAGGGAAATATATATTTGGAGGAGTGGATCTTTAAACATATATACTTCTTCTAAGAGAAAAATGTAAAAAAATCAAAATGTCTTTCTCTTTGGGAGATGCTTCATTTAACTATTTATCTCATGTTTTATGGCAACTAGATATTTGATGGTTTAAGCTTTAGTATGGAGTTGGTCTATGCTTAGGTGATGGTTGATATGAGTATTTTCGAGTTAAAAAATGTTACAAGCTCCATTTTACTAGTTTAGATATACATTACCTTGCATCAACAAATGGTACAAATAGTTAAATTAAAAATAAGCATTACTTCACATCGGCCTTTTTCAAAAATGTTTGCAAATCGCAAGTGTCTTGTGCAAATTGAGTGGTGCCATGTTGCAACAGGATGGGCAATCATTTTCATTTTCATGAGTTGTTTTAACTTTTACACTGTTACGTAGGAAAAGATATTTTGAGAAATGGTTCTCATGGAGGAAATAGTCCTAATGTTACCACTAATAGCACCTACTCTAGGACAGGTGCAGGGCAAGCTGGAGTGTGATGGTGGACATAGGAAAGCAACATGAATGATGTTGGACAAATGATAAAGCTAGGGATCTGACACAAGTGGTGGTGAAGGAGACTGTGAATGCACTCACCTGGTCCCCATCCTATTTTTGTCCCACCTCTTCACTTAGGACATCCAATGATCGTCAAATGGTAATGTTTTGTGAATATAGGTGGGCACCAGCCACCATGACTCAACTATGTGGTTGAAATATGCAGAACCCCTAGTATTTGGGATTCTCCGTAGTAGTTTCGAGTAGAGAGGTTCCTTCGACACATTGAGGATGGGGAGATTATGGACATTAGGGGAAAAAACTATGCAGGCTAATCCCCCTTCGGTGTGGCAACAGTTGAAACGGTAATATGCCCCAAGAAGGATTATTACAGACCTCTCCACAATTCACCTTTGGAATAAATAACACAACACTATTGAGATCAAGATTTCATGTGGCTTCACCCAATTTGGGCTACAACCATCCAATGAGCTTATCATTTTCTCAGGTTCCTTGAATTCCATGTCTCTTTTCTCTCAGTGACAACTACCCAGATCCGTTTGGAGCTATGCTCAACAATCCCTAAAGTATTCACACCCAAATTCAAGGAGGACATATGCAATAACATTTGGTGCCATGTGTTGACCTCATGAGTCGATCTGCTTACAGACCATTTTACGAGATAGTTTACTGCATTAATAATGTCCTTCTACGAAAACCGTGGGTATTCAAAAACTTGGGCAAACACTTTTTTTGTTGTCTTAAACCTATTGGTCAAAAATGTCGCCAATATGAGATAATCATGTTCTACACTGATATGTCGAAGGTGCATATTTTCGAGGCCAACAATAGTAAGGCCTACAAAACACATACATTAAAAGTTTTCACATTCTTCTCTAGTGTACTTTGTCTTGCGTATACTATTCATTACATAGAGACCATGAGCTCCACAACCTGACAATTACTAGTATAAAGATTAAGAAAAAATACAATAGAAGAAATAGCTAGAGTACTAATTTACCAAAATTTATAGGGTCATTAAGGCATTGATTATTATTATTACTTGATGTCCCAAGTTCGAAGCTCCATGGAGGGAAAAGTGAATCTTCCATTCTCTTTCTAAGTGGATTGATCCAAGAATGGACTCTTGGTCCCATGATGTTCTAAGAATCAATGATTTTGAAAGAAGGGTGAATGCACTTGTCTCCTACATCCTCCCCCTCTGCAAGTAATCATTAATTGTAAATGTCCACCCTTGACCCATTGACTTCCATACATGTATTTAACTCCTAATTTTGTCGTATTCCCTTTATGGCCTTTACACCCTACACACACTCTTTAGTGCCCCTATCTGCATATCCATTGCATCATTATGTATGATTGATAGTATATGGTTATTTGCAAATCTAGAAACAATGGTTAACAAATGGGAGTGGAAAAAGGCAAAATAATGAGGTGAAACAAAGCTTGAACAATTAGCAAAATTGAGCACCTAACACTGAACCACAACATGTACTTAATAATAGTCGAAACCATAGTAATATGGTCTTGACAACTATCAAAAATTACAAAACTAATTAGACAACCTTGTTCATTTGCACCTCGGTTTTGAAATTGTCGCTTTCTTTTCAAAATTCATTGCAAATCAATGAAAAATAAATCTCCTTGCTCCAAATCCCAATCAACGCATAAGACCTTGTTAAACATTGAAAAATGGGATCATGTGTAAGGGTTGGATCTTAGGGCCTCTTTCAACCTAAATTTTGGGGAACAAGACTTGAAAAGACCAAATAATGTAGTTTAATATGTAGTCTAACTTGATGTAAGTGTCCCAACTCTTATTATAATCTTATAGTAATTTGATCATAATCTGAATGTAATAAAACACTAAAATTTAGGATCATAAGTAGGTGAAAATTGAATCAAATTGGAAGAGAAAGTGCAATAGCGCAAGGAAAGATCTTGACTTGCTCATATCTACACTCAAAAGGTGATTGTCGATGATTCCAGAAGCTCAGAACATGTTAGAACAAGAGTGGTGCAAATAAACTGCTATATATCTGGACAGTTGGAACTTATGATTTGAGATCATTGTCATCTTAGGAAAAACCGTAAGGTTGCAGGTGCAACTATTGAACTTGACTATAGATTTAATGTGTACTTGTATTGTGTTTCCTGAATTGTCATGTTCCATTTGTCTCTGCAATTGGAATATCTTTACTCACTCATAATCTAATGTGACGAAGTGTGACACTTATGGATAATATGCCTTCTCCTATAGCATGCTATACCCTAACATAACTCAATATCAGATGAATAACTCACCTGAAATTTTCATAAGCTCCTAATTTCAAACTATCCATCCACAAGAATTCCAATGAGAGCATATACACTACATATATGTGGGAATCAATGCCAATGTACGTTCTATACAGACTTATAGACCCATTCGCATGTAGTGTTTGTCTTTACTCTCCATACTATGCTCATGAAATGCAAAAATATGACTTTGTCTCATTGGCATGACATGCACATAGCGTCTTTACAACCATCGATATGAACGTGATTCAAATTTGGAGGCTTGATGGCTATTGTCAAGTGTGCTTTAAATATGAGCAGAATGGTTTAATATAACATAGGTACATTCGAATCAATGTCAGTAATGATCTCTAGAGTGTAGTGAATAGAATCATGTTGCTCCCTACTTAGGTGCAAATGACCTTTAAGGTCATTCTTTACTATAAGATGTCACTTATTCTACATGATGTCAACCCTAGACTTCAAACCTAGGCCATACTTGAAGTCTAGGGATTTAATTCATCGAATTTTCAAAATTGTTTATATGACCATTATAGGATGAAAAGGGATCTGAGTAATGCTACCAATGGGTTATTTCCCTTACTTTACGAGTGGCGTGAAGATGTATGGGTGATGGTGTGGGACATTTTGGCTCTCTATGTTATAGGTTTTGACGGTCATGAAGTTGACAATCTATTTTGTGAGATGCAATTGAGTCTCTATGAAAGTCATGAGGATGAGGAAGCCATTTCTCTATCTCAAGATAAGTGAGGAGGCTTGTGTGGCTATGAGCTACTATGAGGTAGGTGGAAAAATTACGCACAAATTTGGAAGGGGACTCTTCACTTGAGCTTGCAAGTGTGAAATAAACTATGATCCATACTAGGTCTTTCCTTTTTCTCCTTCAGTATGTAATGGAGACACACACATTCAAAGTGGGGGAAAATGTAGTATACTCTAAAAAACCCTTTTGCTCAGATAGGCATTAATTAAATGTTGAAATGACACAATTTTAGCATGTGATAAATGTCGTGCTTTTCAATTAGTGGTTCAAATTAGGAGTTACTAGGTGTATTTGTATGAATTTTGATGGCCCTACGTGATCCTTAGAGAGTTGAGAAAAAATCCCTATTGGAAAATTCATATATTTCTTCCCTAAGGAAATTATTGTCATTGTGTCATATAGTGTCATGTTAACACTCATAGCCTATCATTATGCACCTGAGGCACACCTTCTAAAAAATTTTGTGGAAAATTGAAGACTGTCTTACGAGGAATTTGGTATGATTCCTTTACAAAAGGCTTGAAAAATGCCATCATAGTCTCTTGTTCCCACATTTTTTCCAAACCTTTGGAGGGCAGCTGCAAATGCCATATATGAAATCGTAGATTTGAATTCAATTTGTATCAAATAGATAAACACACATTTACCTAAGCACATTTTTACATATAACATCTTTAGAAATATAACATCCATGGGCGTAATCCAGTATTTAAAAAAAGTTGGCAATCAAGAGAGAGTCTAATCATCTGATAGAGAATTAAGCAAGAAATTGAGCATATTTTTGAAGCCATTCTAGATGGGTAAGTGAGAATGCATTAGGGCATAGATCATTTTGGTCATAACATAACCAAGCCCCACTTTGGCAAAGTTTTGCCTCGTTTGATGACACTACTATAATTTATGGTGAAAGTTGTTTTGGATATGTATACAGTTGTCTAGGGGCATGTGATAATAAACAAGTTAAGTATAACACATGCCTCAAAACACATCACTCCTTACAAGGGTTCTAGATATTCCTTACAAGATTAAGGAAATACATTGTTTTCTATATTGCAGTGTGAGTTGTTGGGGTTAGCACACTCGATTGTATAGATAATATATCAGATCTAAGCATACATTTAAACAAAATTGGATATTCTACCAGAAGAAATATACACAACAAGAGATATAAATCAACACCATATTTAACGTGGTTCACTCAGTGTGGGCTACGTCCACAAAGAAACAAGCTAATCTATTATCCAAAGCTTTGACAAGATATACAATTGAAGATTTACAATCTTCCATACCTCTTAGATGTACAGTACTTTATTTCACTCAAGCTTTAGCTTCTTCTCCAAGAATTTTCTCACTCACAATTATTCTCACAATAATCATCAACTTTTGCAAGTTCTTCTTAATTCTTACTTTTAAACCCTATCTTTCATGATTATATAGGCAGTATATAAACTTAGGGCACTTAGCCATGCAATTATAATCAATAGATCTGCTTTAATGCTAAAAATATATCTAATTCCCGAGAGTTAAATAAAACACTCGTCACATAGGTAACTGATGTCGGTTAGTACCTAACCAATGTCACTAGTTACTTCTTGCCCTTGACCGATGTCTGGTCATGACCTGACCGATGCCAGTCCATCCATAACCGATGACAATTACTGTGTTTTCCAGCAAGTTTCATATTGCATGCTAAAATCCGAAGTAATTGAGCTCCACAACTCAAGAATCTCCCACTTAGAGATTAATTACTACACCATACCTGGTACAACGTCATTCTTGGATCCTTCCTTAGCTTTGTTTTTTCCTCTTCAAGTCTCAAACTCGAAGACCAATAGAAGTGGAGTGTAGCTCCAAATTCTCCTTTGCTAATGGTTTTGTTAGCATATATACAGGGTTTTCTACTCGTATGAATCTTTTCCAGATTCAACTGCCCATCCTCCAACCCCTGCCATATGAAGTGATACCTCAAATGAATGTGTTTTGTTCTTGAATGAAACGCCGAGTTATTTTCCAAATGAATTACACTTTGACTGTCACTGAACAGTTTGCAATCATCTTGCTCCTTTCCTAACTCTTTCAAGAACCTACACATCCATATCATCTCCTTGCTATCCTCTATAGCTGCAACATACTCTAGCTCTATAGTAGAAAAATCCATAACCTTCTGCAATCTTGAAATCCAGCTGACTACCGTCATTCCACCTACTGTGAAAATATATCTAGTAGTGTTCCTCCTACTATCCAAATCTTCAGCCATATCCGAATCAACATAGCCATGTAATGAAATATCTGAACCTCCATAACATAATTGTATGCTAGATGTCCCTTTCAAATACCCGAGTATCCATTGGACTTCTTTCCAATACTCTTTCCCTGGATTAGACCATATATCTACTCACAACTCCCACTAACTATGCAATGTATGGTCTGGTACAAACCATAGCATATATGAGACTCCCAACAGCTGAAGCATATGGCACTCATGTCATGTATTTGACCTCCTCATGTGATGATAGGACATTGATATTTATTCAATTTGAAGTGTCTAGCTATAGGCGTACTAAGAGGTTTTGCATTCTACATTTTGAACCTTTCTAACACCCTGTAGATATAATCCTCCTAAGACAAATACAATTTCTTGTTCTTCCATGTCTTTTTGTATTTGCATGTCAAGGATTCTTTTTGCACCTCCTAAATCTTTCATAGAAAATGTGTGAGCTAGCATTTCCCTTAAGCTCACCAATGTCTTGCATACTAAATCATGCAATAAGCATATCATCCACATACAGTAACAAAATAATATAGCTCCCATTTTCAAGCTTCTTGAAATAAACACAATGGTCAGATTCACATCTCAAGTAACCATGCTCATGCATAAAACTATCAAACCTCATGTGCTGTTGCCTTGGAGTTTTCTCTAGCCCATATAGGCTCTTTTTCAACCTGCGCACTAATTTCTCCTTACCCTTGACTTCATACCGAAGTGGCTACTGCATATAAATATCTTCATCCAAATCACCATGAAGGAAAGATGTCTTCACATTTAGTTTCTCTACATGCAAATCTTCTACTGCAACTAAACTGAATATAATACGAATAGAAGTCATCTTAACAACATGAGAAAATATTTCACTAAAGTCAATACCTGCTTTCTATGTAAATCTCTTTACTACAAGCCTTGAATTGTACCTTTTCTGTCCACCCTCTTCTTCCTTAATCCTGTAAACCCACTTGTTCTGCAATTTTCTGTTACTTGTTGGCAACTTAACCAAATCCCAAGTCTGGTTATGTTACATAGAGTCCATCTCCTCATCCATGCCATGCTCCCACTAAACGTGAGTCTTATCCTGCATTACTTCTTCAAAGCTCTCTGTTTCACCAGTATCAGTCAATAATAAATAAAATAGAGAAGTTGTAAATCTTTCTAGAAGTTTACTTACCCTTTGTGACCTTCTCACAGGAGGTTGGGTTACCAGAGACTCAATATGAGCCTCCTGGACATTCCTATCCAAATCTGACAAAGACCGACGCCAGTCACCTCTAACCAACGTCGGTTCTACTAACTGATGCCAGTTTGTATGCTCTGTAACCGTCAGTGGTTCATCTGACCAATGCCAGTCATGGCCTAACCGACCACGGTTACTGTGTATTTCTATAGGTGTTTCTTTAAAACCCTAGAGTTCATTTTCATCAATAAACTTCTCAATTTTCTCATCCTTGGGTACCAAAATTTGATCCCTGTACATTCTCTTTTCATTCCATTCAACATCACGAATCCTAATAATTTTAGAATTCTCTAAATCCCAAAAACGAAAACCGAAATCACTAGATCCATAACCAATGAAAGTGCACCTCTTATATTTTGCATCCAACTTTTTTCTATTTTCCTTATCAACATGCACAAAAGCTTCTGAACCAAAAAATTTAAGAAAAGAAAGATCTACCTATTTTCCGGTCCATGCTTCCTTTGGTATTCCTCCATGTATTTAACTTGAAGGACCATGGTTAATCAAATAAACCATTGTATCAACTACTTCTTCCCAAAACTACAAGGGCAATCTAGAATGTATCCTCATACTTCTAGCATGTTCCATGATTTTCCTATTCATTCTTTCTACAATACCATTCTCTTGTGGTGTTATTGGAACTATTCTTTCTCTACGTATCCCATTCACTGAACAATAATCATTAAAATCCTTGCTACAGTATTCACCACCATTGTCAAATCTAAGGCACTTTAACTTAGAATTTGATTCATTCTCTACAAGGGTTTTCCATCTTTTAAAATTCTCAAAAACATTAGATTTATGTTTAATACAATAAACCCATACATTTCTTGTAGCATCATCAATGAAAGTAACATAATACTGGGATCCTCCATGAGAAGCTACCTGAGCTGGTCCCCACACATCTGAGTGTACAAGCTCCAATTTCTGCTCCTTCTTAGTTGCCACAACTTTGAGAAATCTCACTCTCTTTTGCTTTCCAAAGATACAATGCTCACAGAAATCAAGATCTAAATCTTTCAAATCTGATAACTTACCCTTAGCCTTTAAGATCTGCATTCCTTTTTGACTCATATGACCCAACCAATTATGCCACATGCATGCATCTGAATCTGAAGTAGATAATGCAGAAAAGGAATTAGTAATATAGGTAGATAAATATAGTGTTCCTACCTTCTTACCTCTTGCCACAATAAAAGCACCCTTGGTGACTTTCCAAGAGTCTCCTGTAAAAGTAACCATGCAACCAGATTCACCTAATTGCCCTACAGAAATAAGATTCCTCCTGAGGCTTGGCACATACCTCACATCTTTCAATACCCATGTATTTCCATTCTGCAATTTTAGATGAACTTCCCCTTTACCAGTAATACTGCAAGGTTCATCATCACCAAAATAAACATGCCCAAAATTTTGCTGGACATGATTTATGAAATAACCCTTATTAGGGGTTTCATGGAAAGAAGCTCCTGAATCTAAAACCCATGATTCAATTCTATTATCTAAAAAAATAATAAGAGCATATTGCATTACCTCTGATGCAGTAAGATTCACCTCTTTACCTTTGTTTGGTTGTTGGTTCTCTTTATCCTTTGACAAATAATATTTCTTTGTATGTCCCTTCTTTCCACATTTCCAACAAGTAATTCCCTTACTTCTGAATTTAGATCTGTTATCCCTTGACTTTGATTTCCCATTACTCTTACTCTTGGATCTCTCCTTCTGCCTGCACTTGCTTTCTACATTCAAAGCATTTCTAGATGATGTTTCCTCTGTACTCTTCCTACTAATTTATTCATTCAAAATTATACTAACCACATCATCGAACTTCAAAATATTATTAGTAGATGTTGTATTACTAACAACCATTACCAAGTTGTCCCAACTATCAGGCAAAGAACATAAGAATAAAAGTACTTTTACTTCATCGTCAAACGGTATTGCAACAGATTTTAACTGATTTACAATAGATCAAAAATCATTCAAATGACTAGAGGAAGATTCACCTTCATGCATCTTAGAACTAAATAGTTTCTTCATCAAATAAAATTGATTTGAAGCACTAGGTTTTTCATATAAATTAGCAAGAGATTTCATTAAGTCTACCGTAGAAGCCACTTTTGTAATATTGGAAGCCACGGATGCTGCCAAGCTCAATATTATAGATACCAAAGCCTTTCTGTCAAGAATATTCCATTCTTCATCAGTCATCTTCGTAGGTCTAGACTTCTCATCCAATGGTAAGTACAAATCACTTTGATACAGATAATCCTCAATTTACATCTTCCATAATTGATAATTTTGGCCGTTAAACTTCTCTACATTGTATTTATTTTCTTATGCCATTGCTATAGCTCCCACTCAATCAGAAAACCCTCTGTGAGTAAATTTTTCAACACACAAAACCCTCAAACAAAGCTTTGAAACCAGTTGTTGGGGTTAGCACACCAGTTGTATAGACAATATATCAGATCTAAGCATATATGCAAATAAAAGTGAATATTCTACCAGAAGAAATATACAAAACAAGAGACATAAATCAACACTAGATTTAACATGGTTCACCCAATGTGGGCTACGTCCACCAAGAAACAAGCCAATCTATTATCCAAAGCTTTTAAAAGATATACCATGAAGATTTACAATCTTCCACACCTCTCAGATGTTCAGTACTTTCTTTCATGAAGCTTTTACTTTTTCACCAAGAATTATCTCTCACATAATTATATTGTAATTATGATCCATACTCTTACTTCTAAACCCTAGCTTTTATGCTTATATAATCGTTTATAGACTTAGGGAACTTAGCCATGCAATTACAATTAATAAATATATTTTAATACTAAAAATAGATATAATTCCTGAGAGTTAATTAAAAATTCATCGCACTGGTTACCGACACCGATTCTGCCTAACCATTTCCATTCTCACTTGCCCTTGACCGATGTCGGTCTGCCCTTAACCGATGCCGGTTAATGTATTTTCCAGTAAGTTCCAATTGCATGCTAAAATGAAGTAATTAAGCACCATAACTCAACACAAATGAGTTATCACTTCGTGATGATTTGGACTTGTAAAAGACTCCTCCAGGTTCATTTTTGCATTGGCGACATGTTTGAGGTCAGCTTTTCATGTACATTTTTATGCTTGTTTTGAAGAAATTTGATGGTACAGTCATGCATAATAGAGTTCATGATGAAAATCATGATGTGGAAGAAAGTATATGAAGTGTTTCTTGATGACAATGGGAAATAAATGCATCCATCGTGTACTCTTATTAGGGTCGCGATACAGATAACTTGTAACTCTAACTCACAAGGCATACTAGTCAAGCGGGTAAGCGGAGCGCTTCCTATTTCATCCACGAGGTTACTCAGTGGTGGATTACTTTAGGGTTCATGGAACCACCCCCATTGTTGTAGCTTAAGGCGTTATGCTAAAGGAGTTATGTTCCAGTTGAGCGGATAGGGATGTAACCTTTTTCAAAACCTGTAATACAGTGTTTTGAATATGGTGTGTTTTTTTATCTTGCTTAACTTAATGTGGTTTTAAGTGGCACACTATTTGACAACCTACAAGAACACATATATTAGAAGTTTTGCATTTTGGACGAATTTATTCTATAAGCGTTGGGTCCTGTAGACAACAAGTTTTAGTAATTTTCTAGTTCACGGATTGATGTCAAGAAAGAGAACTTTACCCTTTGCTTTTGATTCCTATGATCGCCAATAGGCGCGAAGGAAGAGCATACACAATGTGAAAAATCTTACTAAATCACATGAAAATTTACTTTATCCTTTATAAAATATGTGTTTGGGACATTTGATACAAGTTTTGTATAAGTGTTTCTGATCTCCAAGATTGCTTTTGAAGATGTGAGGAGAGAGCATATGAAGTTTTACAAACCTAGTTTAAGCTAAGAGCCGAAAAAACTTAACTTTGCAAACTGAAATACCATAGAAAAACTCTGTTTTTAACTTGTTTAGTCTGAGCAATCTGCAACAAAGATAAAAAAAAGATTTTGTAGATTATAGAAAAAATTTCAATCTTTACACAGACACCTGCTCTCCTAAATCGACACCAGCGCTCCCCAACCGACGGGTACGCGCCTAACTCAATGGATACGCCTGCAAACAAAACTTAGTGAAATATAGTATACTAAAAACATAGACGTGTCCAGATAGATAGCGACATGTACAACTCAACATGGATGCTTATGTTTAAACGGAGACTTGCCCAAGCATAAAACGTACAATTTTAAATTTTTACACAGTCAAGCTATTTACGCAGACACAACTAGAGAGGTGGAGACATAGACCAGCCAATGGAGACGCGTGCGCATCCTTGCAGAGACAAAAAATTGTCAATGAAAAGGACATTCAGACATGTACACTCCTGTTCTGACAGGGACGTTGGGGTTTCAATGTGTATGTGCCCCTTCTTAACAACTACACATACCCTCTGAAAAACCTAAAAAACTTACAGATTTTCAAATTTTTAAAAGCAAACAAGTTAGTTGTTAGTAAAAGCGTCCTATTTCTATATTAAATGCACAAAATACTTGTAACTGAAGGTCATTTATCTAGTGTTAGAAACATAAATGAGGAAATAACAAGTGATTTGACCCAAAAAACTTGAAAATAAACTTTGAAGACCTCAAAAGACCTCCATTAATGGATGATGACATAAGTGTCCCACCAGGCATGCCAAATGTGTTCAATGAAAAGTTGCAAGATCCATGGATTTGGGGTAAGAATCTCTAAAGAAACCCCAAAGGATTTGAACAAGCTGATCAATGAACCATCTGATAAGAAATGAGCAAGGTTTTCTTCTTTACATACATTAATTTGAAGTAAAAAAGTAAACTAAACAAATGAAACTAACCTCTATTCTTTGAAAGCTTGAAATAATGAACCTAAGAAGATCTAAGCATTCAGTTATGTGTTCTGAGAGAAAGAGATCTCCCCATTAATGGCTTTAAGGCCAATGGTTCTTCCCTTTTACTCCTTATTTGTGCTATAAAATACAAAAGCAAATGCCACTAGCTCAATGGAATAAAATGAAATACAATCTAAAGCCTAAACAAAATACTATAATCTGTGCTAGCAAGAAGAGAGAGTTATTAGAAAATGAGGGAGGGGGTCTAGCCCTATTTATAGTTTTCTATTTGGGAAAATGGGAGATTTGGGTGCATGTGGGACAAATGTAAAAGTCCAAAAAACACTTTTAGCAAGTCAAAAGTGAGGTTCGAATGTGTTTATAAGAGATGACCATGGTTAAGACTAGATAACCATGTTTAGAGGGTAATTAATCTTACTTAGAGAGAAATTAGGTTTTTAAAGGGCTTCTGAAAGACTTAATCAATCTAACAAAGTGGATTGATACTCCAGGGAGCTAATAAAGGTGGTAAAGGAGAGAATATTAGTCGAGAATAGGTTATTATAACCTATTTAATTAGTTTACAAGAGGAGATATGACCAACAGAGTGTTGTAAGGGAGTTAGATAAATCTACCTAACGAGGTGTCACAAATTTGCAAGGGGAAGAATAGTTAGTACAATATTAAGAATAATAGTGCACTAACCAAACTATAGGTGTCTACATTTTTTGAAAATTTCAAAAGCAAACAGGTTATTTGTTAGTCAAAGAAGCTTATTTCTAGTTCAAACCCACAAAATATATGCAAACAAGGGTGATTTAACTAGTTTTAGAAATGGAAATAAGAAAATAACAAGTTGTTTCTTCTAAAAAACTTACAAGTGAACTTTGGAAAATTTAAAAGACCTTAATTAATGGAGGATGGACATAAGTGTCCCAGCGGGCATGCCAAATGTATGCAATGGAAAGTTACAAAAAGCTATGGAATGAGGCTAAAGAACCTCAAAGCTTTGCTAACTCATCTATGTACCATGAGATAAGAGCTAAATAAGAGAAACTAACATGAAAGCATTATAACTTTGACAAAAACATAAAAAACTAACATGTATACTACTCTACTCTTTAGATTACTTAATTAAGAAATTGAGCCTAAAAAGATCAACGTAGCAATCAAAGGTGTGATGTTTGATATGAAACTCAAGCTTTCAAGAATGGATGGCTTCAAGACTGTTGGTGTAGGATATTTACCATGTACATATTATATGTACATGGGATTCCTCCACATAGGTGATTCACCATGCTTAGGTATCCTAGGGTGTCATGATGGCCTTACACATGTCATAGAGCATCATAGGAGTTACATTTGACTGGCTATTTTGGGAATGTAACTCCAACCTCTTGACGGCTACATTTGTGGGGGAGTTAGACATCCCACTACTATATGTACACCCTTTCATCTTGAGCATTACATGGTGGAATGGAATAGAGTATGGGTCTTGAGCCTTTTTTTTCCCTTAATACATGCACATTGCTCCCATGGGTGAGTTCTTGCTTGGATCTTGAAACTTCATCATTCTGCGGTTGAGTGCAACGTGTTGATGCTCACCAATTCCCTCCAGATCTTCATCCTTCGACATGGTATCAGAGCTCAGGGATCGGAATCATGTTGCTCACCTTGGTTGCTTACTACTCTCTACCTTGTAGTTTCTTGTGCAAGTTCTCTCCTTTTCATGTGCTCTACTTGCATTTTTTTAGGAGACTTGTGCTTGGTGTTTTCATCCTTCCGGGAAGATAGTGATTAATTAGTTTGTGGTGTTCATTGGAGGAGCTCAGTTATTCGCTATCTGATTGCAGTCAGCCTAAGTTGTTTTTCTTATGGAGGTTATACTTGGGTTTTCTTTTCCATGGTCATTTTATTTTTCATAGGTTGATGTTAAGTCACTGTGCAAACATTCCATGATTGGTGCATTATTGACCTACTCACTTCATTCACGTATACTATGCATTGTTCATTGGCTCCTGATTCGGTTCTTGCTCCCCTGCTCAAAGGACCACTACCTTACCAGCCTGGTTCCCTACAGCGTGGCCATTACACCAGCTCAGCCAGCTCTCAACGTAGCCAACACAAATACAGTGGGGTCATTTCAGAGGTCTCTGCACAATGACACCCAACTCATCATTGTCCTTGTGCATGCACACTACCGTTTCTAACCCCTGCATTGGAATCACCTCTGTCGTTGAATCTTCTGGGCATTTTACTCATTTTTCGGTGGATACAAACATTGGCACATGGATATTGGTAACGTCCAGATCGACCAGGCTTTGGATAGAAACCCACGAAGCTCAGACACGTATCTAGTCCTCAGCTCAATGTAACCCGTGGGAACATGTCTTCCTAACTTGGCTACACGAGCCACCGTAACTCCAATACCGACCATCTCGCTGGGATTTACATAGCTTGAGTCATGAATTTGTGTTTAATCAGCCTGGTTTAAGTCACCATTGTGTGTCGTATTTGTCCCTGGTTTGGATTGGATTCTTGGACTCTACCTCAGCCGCTCCTTGATGCATCTGCTGGACGTTTCCTCCCACTCCGTTGCCTATATCTCTACCATTACACACAACTTCAATGACACGTGGTCAGAATCTTTAGTTTGGACATCACCTGTGACTGTATACTGACATTTAAACCCGTGACTATGTGCATTGGACTCTAGCTCAGCACTCCACGCTGCTCCCAGCTCCACGAGGTCCCTCCAAACCACTTGGTGCATCCATGGCTTAACACCTCAGCTGGGCCCACCTAATCCATTTTAGACATTGTTTGGAGGTTAAAAAAATCCCTCATTTTTAATGTTTTGAGGAAAAACATTCACTTTTTGCATTGTAATAATTTTAAAGCTCTAATTTTGGTTGTATTAATGCCCTTCCTATGCATGCCAAAGACGAAGGGAGAGGTCCGGGGTTGGCGGGAGGCTAACTCCCCCTCACAATAAAAATAGACCTCACTTGAAATTTGATGTCATTTCTAACGAGTACCCACACGACACCCTTTGCACCCATTTTGGGCACTTTTTTAATCTGTTTGCAAAGATCATTAGCATTTTCCATCAGTTGTGGGAATTGTATTTTTGCTATAACTTTTGATTCGCTGCTTGTTTTTTAGCACTGCTTTAGTCAAAGTTACATGATTTCTCACACATTACGTGATGCCATTGTCAATTTTGTAAATGCACTACTTTATAAAGTGCCATATTCTGGGGGGCTTCACTAGTACTCTTGGGTTTTTACATGCAGACGCATTATCAGACAAGTCTAACATCTTATTTTTGTGCATCTTGCATTCTTGCTTATGCATCATGGAGAGTGCTCTTTCTAGAATTGAGCATCGTAGGATCTCTTTACAGCCTCCACCACTTCTCACCAGGAGAGGGAACTATTTAGCTTGGCGTGCTTCCATGGAACGTTACTTCGCTCACAAGGGTCTTTCACCCTTCTTACTTGGGCCAGTTCCTACACCCACTGATCATCATCATCTAGAGGACTTTCTTGACACTTGTGACCATGTTTTTGGTCACTTGATGATGCATGTCTCTAAATCTCTCACGTTTCACGTGGTAGACTCAGATCCACCCCATCGTGTCTGGAGCATTCTTCAGTCCCTCTATGGAGACCCTTCACATATTTCTGCCATTGTTGTTGCTGCTGATTCAGTGGTCTCCTCTTCTTCTTGTGATGGTAGTTCTACTGACATAAAATTTCTTGGTTCTACTTCTGACGACAAGGATTGTGCACCTAGTTATGATGTCGAGAGTACTACAGAGGACTCTTCTCCTCCTTCTCTCACTATTCCAGAGAGTGTTGACACTTCCCACATCTCATTAGATATCGAGTAGTCTCCTATTCATTCTTATACAGTCATCACACCTGCCTCTTTTGCACCTTCAATGTGTGAGGCCCCTTCCACTCCTTTACCTTAATTGGATGACTCATACCTATCAGACATCACTCTTCTGTTTGTTAAGCCCCCTCATTGGGATGAGTATTTACCCGACCTTAGTCATCTTTTCGCAGAGTACACTTGTGATGTACTATAGGTTCCTCGTCCATCTACAGGTATTTCAGAGGAGTTCACCATCTCCGTTGTTGGGAGTTTCCCTTCTGGGACTCTTACCACTTCCACTTTTCTGGAGACCTTCATTGATCCACCCTTGTTTATGGATCCATTTTCTATTGTGGGGCATTTTTTTTTTCCTTCACATCAGTTGGACATCTTTTCTACAGGTGTTCACCCTTCATACTCTAATAGTTTTGCACTCATGACATTACCTTCGGTTCCTTAGCACTCACTTGCTAGATCTATGTCACACTTTTTGGACTAGACTCAGAGTTCTTCATGCTGCTACCTTCAGTTTCCTTCATGGAGTGGGAAAACTTTCAACATGTCATTTTTGTCCTTCCTAAGGGTAGGCACACAGTTCGGTGCAGATAGCTCTTCTTCAGTCTAGAGGCATAGGATCTCATCATCGACATTCTTTTGGGAGACCTCCTAGAGTTGCCGAGTTCAGATCCATCCATGGAATCTTCTGCATTCTTCTCGTCTCCCTCTTCTTCTCTCTTCTTCTTCTTTCCAAGAGATTTCCTCCTTGTACATGGGTACCTTTATAGGCTTTTCCATGGCCAGGACCCATCTTAGGCATCTTTCTTAGATTAGAGAGTGGACTTGTCTCTCTTTTGGGGGGGAGTTTTTCCCACTAGGTTTTCTCCTTTTACTCCACTTTTTGAGAGTTTCTTGTACGTGGGTACCTCATCAGGCTTATTGCTGGGACCCACTTCTCTTTGTTTTCATCTATGTGTCCAAGTAAGCTATGCTTTAGGGGGGTGTTGGTGTAGGATATTTACCATGCACATATTTTATGTACATGGGATTCCTCCACATAGGTGATTCACCATGCTTAGGTGTCCTAGGGTGTCATTATGGCCTTACACGTGTCATAGAGTGTCATAGGAGTTACATTTGACCGGATATTATGGGAATGTAACTCCCACCTCTTGAAGGCTATATTTGTGGGGGAGTTACACACCCCACTACTATATGTACACCCTTTCATCTTGAGCATTACATGGTGGAATGGAATAGAGTATGGGTTTTGAGCCTTTTTTTTCCTTAATGCATGCACATTGCTCCCATGGGTGAGTTCTCTCTTGGATCTTGAAACAACATCATTCTGTGGTTGATTGCAACGTGTTGATGCTCACGAATACCCTCCAGATCTTCGTCATCCCTCTGAAAAAGGCCAATGGTTGTCTCCATATTACTCAAAACTTGGATTATGGATGCAAATGGAGGTGTTAGCTCAACAATGGAGGAAGGAAATATTTAGATCAAATGTCTAATTAGCTTGAAGCTAATACAAATGAGATCCAAGCTTTCTTAGGCTTGTTTTTGTTTTGTGTTATGTAAAGTTGTAAGTTTGAATGGGTAGGCTTAGCCTTGTATTTATATTTTTCCACTTGGGAGAGTTTGGAATTTGGGTGCATGTGGGACTAAAGTCTAAAAAGTACTTTAGGATTAGATTAGGATAAACATGCTTTAGGCTTAGTTAAGCTTGGTTTAGGCTAGTTAAACTTGATTAGTAAGTGATTAGAGACTCATTGAGAGTTGGGAGGGGTCTGGATAACCAATTGTGATTGATAGATAGCCGAAGAAGCTAATAGAAGTGGTTTAGAGAGAACTAGGGAGGTTTTGAATGGTTGAAAAGAGGAATGTTTAGCTAATAAGGGAGATATTAGCCAAATAAGCTGATTATAGAAGGAATACGACTGAAAGAGTGTCGTGAATGGGCATCCGAGAATGGAGTGAGGAATAGAGAATTAACAAAGTGTTGTTAATTAAATGGATTGGATGAAATGCTAAGTGTAAGAATATTTTAGGTGTCTACATTTTCCCCTCTTTGAGGTGGTGTAAGTAACGTCACTTCAAAGAAAGTAGACAAACATAGATAAGTAGAAAATATTGAGGGGATAGAAGAAAAATGAGTAGAATGAAGGATTCCCCCTCGATTGTTGATGGGGTGATAGAAGAACTCGATTGACGATTGAAAAGATGATAAGAAGAGAATAGAAGAAATAATAGTGTGAAGAAGAAGAAGAAAAGGGGATATAGAAGAAAAAGGAGAATGAGGAAGGGGGATTGAGCCACATCCATCCAATGCCTTTTAAACAACTTTATTTTTCATCATATTGCTAATGATCTTCATCATTGGTCCTTATTAAAAAGATTGAACAAAAGTGCAGTATGAAATTGAAAATCCATATACGAAAAAATGTCCATTGCTAAAAACACCAACTCCATGCAACATAAAAAATTTAATGCAATGCAAGGAAGGAAAAGATGCCTAACTCCATGCAACATACAAAATATAATGCAATACAAGAAATTAAACAAGCTAAACTAATAGAGAAACATAATGTAATGTTTTTGTTAATGAGCTTCAGTTTCAAACTGTGTGAATTAACGACAAGGGTTATGATGGTGCCCCAAGCAAGGATACATGTGAGGAGAGTAATGGAAGACACTTCAGTCCTATGAAAAAGTAATGTGCACTATGAAACAATACCAGGCAACTTGTTATGCCCCAGAGTACAGACAAAATAAGCAGCCTAGCTTTTGTTGATGGAGGTAGATCAAGATGATCCGCGAGTCACACACATGAACAGGCGAGAACCAAAGAGTGACGTTTTGTAGGATGATTTTCAATTTTTAGAAGTTTTCTTAAACATATTTGAATTTTTTGATTTTTCTAACATATTTGAATTTTTTTTATTTTTCTAACATATTTGAATGTTTTGATTTTGAAATTTTTCTGAAGCTATGTATAGGAAGACGAGGAAGTGTGGATGCTCCTAGAGATAGATGGGATGTACAAGAGCATAAGGCCACGTGAGTGTGAGTAAGGTGAAGATGTAAAAATGCCCCAGCGATTAGGTGGGAGTATTCAAAGGCAAACTCTTCACAGGTAGAAGCGGGACCCAAGGCCATTATGGATAGGTTCAACATGATGGTGAACTTAAACCAATGAAGTTCTAGGAAGAAGCAAGGATGCCCCCAGTGTAAGTTGGCCTAAAAGCACATGATAGAAAGGAAGGAGAAGATTGTTTTTGTGAAAGGGGACAAGGATGTCCAAAAACATGGCAAAAAAGTAATCTTATACACATGGATGTTTTGAACGAAATAGAAGAATGATGTGAATGATATGAATGTAGCATAGAAGCCTCACGATGAATAAATGATTCACCAAAGGCACAAATCATGAGACAAGATATGGACTAGAGTAAGAGTCTGAACAAGGTCCAAAAAAAGACACTTGGTAACATACTATTCATGTTTACTCATAGAGATCCAGTGTGTGCACGTGGAATTTAATTACCTCTTGAAGGGAATATTTAATAGAAAAATAGTGAAGACACCCTAGCCAATGTCTAGGAATGATTTATTTTGATAGATGATAGGTGATTTGTGAATGAAGGGTGGAAGGATAGCTATACATTGCTTCGCTGCCATCCAGGCATCCATAGCATAGACGGAGATGTATTTGATTCTAATCACAACATTGCTCTACTACCAGTTAGATGTCCATAGCCTTGGTAGATTTTACTGGAAATACCCCAAGAGAGATTTATATATCAATTTTCCTTTTGCTTTTATCTTTTAGCTTTTGATTTTTGATTGATTTTGATTCTCTTTCTTTCTGAAAATTTATTTCAACTCTCTTGTTTGAAAAGGGGTTAAGAACCGCAAATGTCTTGATGGAAGGAGGCGGAAGTGGCTGTGATGACGACAATGGCTAGTGTCAACAAATCTGTCCAAAAGTTCTTCGCAACAATTTTATTAGATGTTGAATGTGATAGGATCTCTAAGAGGTCCTTCGTTCTTTAATTTAATAAGGTGATAAAAGACCAGGATCAAATGGATACCATAGAGATAAATGTCGCAAAATGTGTGTGAATAAGCTAACCGAAATAACATCGAAGGGATGAAAATGGTAGGAATAATTGCAGAAGAATGATAAGAAATGGAAGAAAGAAACATCCATGTGTACGTAATACCTGATTTCAATGTTTGATCTTTGTACCTTTGATTTTTGATGTTTTTTCTCATGTTTTTTATATTTTTGAATTGTTTTGATTTTTAGATGTTTTATAGTTTTAGGAGGTTAGGACTAACAAGTCACTCTACGTGGTAAGATCCAATAGATGAGGACCATCTATTATTTTGGTGCAGGACTAAATAGATAACTAGTGATATGTGCTCCCAAAGCTCGATTTGGACAAGCTAATTCTGAGAAAAATTTGCAGAGCTCAATTTGTATTCAATTTCCTATGCACTCTCATCTATGGATTTGGATCTATGTTTTCTTACAATTATTTCTTCAACACATCCATTTCAAGAAATTATGTGCCAATGATAAAGTTTTTGTGAAGTTTTTAGTTCATGGAATACACAACCACCAGTTAATACGTGGAGCTCTTATGGGCTTGGACACCAAAAAAAAATTTCATTCTCAAGTGCATGAAATTCTCCTACTTGTTTGGTCATCCATCTACACAAAAAAATCTACGTGTTACTCTTGGTCAAACTAGTACGTAAGAGTTTGTTTTTGATTTGCCACATAGTTTTGTCTTAAATAAGATATTAATATTTTTGCTTTGTCAGATATTTCCATTAAGTCATAGTCAAAATCATTATTGTCATTTTAATCATCTTTCTTGTGTCTATAAGGAGTCAATATATAAAAATTAATTAAGTATTACTTTTTAATTATTGTGTTTATTGTTAAGTCGTTCATTGTATTGTCAAATAGGTGATTTTAGGATATTTATATATTTTTTAGTCAAAAGAGCCATTGTCAATTTTTTTTTGTAAAAATAAAAAAATTTCCTCACGGACGCATTTTCGGTTGAAACCGACATCCAATTCTTTAAATTGACATGGACAAGTTGAATCGAATTGAAAATTTTGAAGGCAAATATTTTCATACATGGCAGGTTAGAACTCAATTGTTGCTAATTAACAAAGATCTATGGGAGATTGTGAAAGGAAAAATCAATAAACCACATGATGTAGATGAAGCAACAAAATGGGACAACAGGGATAAAAAAGAAATGTTGATTATTGGCCTAGGTTTATCTAATGCCTACCTACATCACATAGATCTAACAAATACATCACATTTGATTTGGACAATATTGAACAAACTATTTGAGTCACAAGATGAGAGCGCAACAGTGGCACTCAAGCAAACATTTTTCGGACTCAAAATGGAGAAAGGAGAAAGTATGGTGGAACATATCGATAAGTTTCATTTTATTTCAAATCAATTAGCTGGAATCAAAGTTGATGTGCTTGATGATGATGCAAAAGTAGTATTACTTAATAACATGTCTCCTAGTTATTCTAATATGGTATTCACTTTGAGAAAAATAAATCCGAGTCTAGAGAATTTAATTTCTTCTCTAATAGAAGAAGAAAACAGAACCAAGAAGATTGATCTAGAAGAAACTGCAATGTATGGTAGAAATAAATCATATTCTAAAGGAAGATTCAAGCCTTCTTTTAAACAAAAATAAATCTCCCAAGATCCACGAAAATTTCTTTGTCACTATTGTAATGCTACTGGACATGGTATTATGTATTGTAAGAAAAGAGCACAAGATTTACTTGATGGTAAATTGAGGGATAAATCCTTCATTTCTGAAAAAAAAATGAAGAAAGTGATTCGGATATGAAGTCTACCTACTATGATAATGAGGAAACAAATGCTCAACAAAGTGATGAAGACTTCTTGTACTAAGTAAAGAGTGCATTAATGGAGGGCGAAGGAAACAGAGGATGGAGTTTAATAAGTGACCTCTCGTCAGTCACCAACGATGGGGCCACATGAATCTATGGTGGCAATGTGTGTGTATGTTTGTTTTCTTTTATTTCAAATTTGTAGTATGATTTCAAAGTTCCTGTTTGAATAAGTGAAATGTTCACATTGAGGGGGGGGGGTGGGCGGAACTGGAACATGGTATCAATGTTAAATTTTCCCTTATATTGGGAATTAATAATGTTACACAATATTTTGGTAAGATTCACTCCCCTATTGTTAATGTTATTAATTCCCATTGATGAAGATATGAAAGTTTAATATCATTCGTTGATAAAGAATAAGACATGGTAACTTGCAAATCTTCTACTAGGGAAGAATAAAATTGGTTGTAAAGTAGAACTTCATCATAAAGTAGACTATAGATGGTAGAAATGAAAAACACAAAGCATGACTTATAGAAAAGGGGTATGCTTGGAAGGAAGGAATAGACTATGAGGATACATTTTCTCCCATAGCCAAGATAAAGAAAATCATGATTATTTTTACATTGGCTTCTTGATTTGGTTAGAAAGTTAATGTAACACCCAATGTTATAATAACTTCAAATTAAGGGATTTTTTTTTTCTTTTAAAACAAACCCCTTAATCCCATTACATGCCTTCAATAATTTTATATGACAGTAATAATAATCCAACAAGTAATATAGTTTATAATCCATTTGATAACATTAAAACCATGTGCATATGTAAAGGTCAGTTAGTTGTACCCGATCCCCTTTATCTTCACTCTTTCAAGCATGCATTAATTGTATGTAGTTGCTTAACCTATTCATTTAGATTTGATAACTAATGCAGTTCTAAGTGTCTACCTGAAAATCAGCTAACAGAGTTTCATCTGGCATCTGACACTGTTATATAGGAAGTCGATGAACTAACAGTGTATTCAGCTAGTACACTACTTAGGCCAAATATTTCAAGCTATGATTTGCATGCTTATTTTCATGACCACTCATAAACCAAACGAAACTTGTCCCATCACCGCACAATTATCTATACATAGTCATCTAGATCACAAATCGTTACTTAAGTATTTTAAGTTCACGTATTAAGAAGGCCTAAAAAAATTAGGTGTCACCTCTCGACTTGAGTGTACCCTAACAGTCCCAACTTATGACCCCTATGGGAAATATAATGATTAATTAATTACTCCCATCATGAAGTAATTATTACCCTTCCCATAGCCGTCCCAAGATGGTACGGTTGGAGTACAATCAACCCATAATGTGGGGCTTAGAGTCCATACATAATACACAATGTCAATTATAAGGTAGATTTAATCTCTTAGAGATTAATTCAAGTTGTATGTTTATCAACAAGTCATTAGTAACTTACTAGTTAATATCGTTCGAAGTGTCCCAAACTCAAAGTTTTTCTTTACAACATTTTGTTGTTAGGAATAGGTTTAGTTTAACCATTTCATTAATATATGATAAAAATCCAATCCTGATTAGATAATGTCATAAGTCCACCTTATCATTAACTATCATTAAGTACCTCTTTGAAAAGAGATATATTATTTTTAAGCATTTTGACAAGTTTTGATATCAACAAAAGTAAAAAATGTATCAATTACATTTCATATTAATAGCTTGTTAAAGGTATTTTACTTTTGTATATTGACATCATTATGTCATTTAAACAAGTAGTTATCATAAAGGGTACAACTAGTCATCCATGAACTATTCTCATTTATACTAAATAATGCTATAATTATTTAATTGGTCTCTTACGAACGATTTTATGAAACGTAATTATTTCACAACTCTGTTTCACTGTCCCAAACATCGCTAATCATTTATCTCATTTAATTAAACATTAAATTGATGATGTCTTTGATATATTTGTAATACTTTTCATTTAATAATTCAGATTAATTACTTCTATAAATTACAATTATTTAATCAAGTATAATTTCTTTTTCATAATAAATATCATAGTACATTCCGCTATTGAAAACATTGCAAATAATCATTACAATTCATAAGAGATAGTCAAATGATAAATGCAATTATTGAACTCACTAAGGATAAATCCTTAATCCATAAGGTATTACAATAATTTTAGAGTTATACAATTGGCCAATGGCCATTCAAAACTTTACGAAACCGTGTTTTCACTTAGCAATAAATACATAATCCAAATATGGATATACATTAAATCAAAATTTATAATCAAGTAAGATAATTCATTGCAAGACGAACATACACGTAATCAATCCAATTTAAGCTTCGTAAAAACTAATCCATCATGTTAAGCTATACTAAGATAATAATACGATAGCTAATAATATGCATGGTAAGTCTCATTGAACTGACATAGATTACACAACTCTCTACCTAGTTGTTTCATTATGAAATAATTGAACATCTATTGTTTGATATAATGATAACAAATCAAGTATCATTTTCAACAAGGCATGAAATCTCAAATGAAGTGATCTAATGATACAAACCATGTTCCTATCATCAAAACTTATATACATTCTCAATTCATTCAACCTCAACATATTATTATGCTTGAAACACCAGACACATCTAACTGTAACCCATTTATTTTCATAAAAAATAAATAATGCTAATGTACTTAATTTACAATTGTCACTAGCGGAATTTCTTGATAATAACAAAAACATAAAGAATAAGACATGATATTTCTTCAAAACCCAAGCTGCCAAGTATCAAACTCAATGCAAACAAGTGATTATCACAACATGCTTTTCAAAATCAAGAGTTTTCTTACCGAGCTAACTATTGTTATAGTTAAGGTAGAATACATTTGTACATATCAATTTTCTTTCACTTTATCAATTCACACAGTAAAAGGTTTTTCTTACAAAAGGATCAATAAACAACTTTCCAATTTTTCATGCAATCACATCAAACCTTATAAAATGTGATGATCATAACAATGATGTAACCATTATCTTAATAAAAAGGACAAACAATAACTTAAAATCACACCCTACTAAGTATTTATGGCATGTTTTCCAACTACATAATTATAGAAATTAGTTTACATAAGACAAAAATAATTAATCGATATAGAGGATAAACATGTCTTCCTTCCTCTTGAGAAGGTATTTACTCTTTATACTTAGATGGAGTTTAAGTTAAGGTAACAAAATCCCAAATCCCTTAAATGTAATCGTAACTATTTACTTGAAAAAGTAGGGGAGAATATTCAATTGCAAGACTAATATGGTTCGATCAACTAACCCAGAGATCCTAATACAAAATTTACTCAATTTGTTTAAGCTTTCCATAGACACTACAGGCTTGATAGGGTAGAGATTAAACCTTCCATATGTTTACCTCCTTTCACAGAGTCAACCAAAAAAATGAAAAAGAATGACCATAACATGTAGAGTAAATAGGGTTTCAAAAATCTCAAGAACGTAATACAGTCATAGTACTTGTACAACCCACATAGATTTTGTTCAAGAAAATAGTTTGATCCAAAAATAAACTCAATTCCCCTAGCGAATGGACCAAAAATGAACAATAACACCTCTTATTTCAAGCACAGGTTATACTAGAGAGTTTTTTCTTTCCAACTTCAACTTAATGTTCAAGTGAAATAACAAAACAACTGACCTCAGAGGATGGCGGGGGTTTACCGATACCCATGAGATAGCTGATGTTGATAATGATTGATGAATGATGTTGAAGGATCTAAGTGTATGCACAGATTCTTATTTTTAATAGGATAAGCTACCTGAAACGCGCAAACACTCCCAAAAAAGATAGGATTAGATAAATATATGTTGAATTTATTAGCAAAGCCTAGTCCCCTAAATTCAATGGACTTCCTTGCAAGGATGTCAATCCACATTCAAGAAATCAATCTGATAGTGATAAGATAAAATGATAGTACAAGAGGATATAACCAACAATGCAAAGGCAAAAAGAATGACGTGATACATGGCTATATGATGTTATGATGGTGATTCCTGATCCAAAATGAGTCTAGAGATCATAAAAAATTGCTCAAAAGAATAAGAATATAGATAGTTGTGTACTCACAAAGGTGAGAAGGATGATAAATTGGATATAGATAATTTATAGAGTGTTAAATATGGCTCAAAGGAGCTTGATATGATTGGAAAGACACTTACAAAGGTAGAATGGTAATAAATGATGGTGTTTAGATGTCTAGAAAGAAATATTAGGGGTCAAAATACCTTTTAGATAGGAATCGTTAGCAATTTTGGGGGGATCGTAAGTGATTTTGGTGAATCATCAATGATTCTGTGAATCATCAGTGATATTCTTAGCAAGCCTAAGGAATCATCAATGATTTTTGGAATCATCAACAATTCTAGGAATCATCAATGATTGGTGTGAAAATGTACAAGATGACAACTTATTGGAAAAGAGCATGAAAGGAATAATGATAAGGTTGATTTAAGCTTGTAAATGATGCGTAATAAGATAATGAAGTAAGGGAAACCACTTACCTTGTATAAATTGATGAATGAAGATGAGAAGATGATATTACTCAAGAGAGGGTTATTATAGATGCAATAATATTGTTGATTCTATTCCTTGACGTTTGAATGACCTCCATATGTTGAAGAAGAGATTATTTATGTCTAGGATGTTGCTATAATGATTTGTATAATGACCCTAAATTCTTTGAGAAGTCAAAAATGAAGTGTGGGCATGAGTCAAGAGATTTCTAAAGATCCCTGAGAGAGGAGGAAAAAAATCCTATTTATGATTGGTAGTGATCGGTTAGGATTGTTTAGCGATCCGTTTTTTGGGGGAAAAACATTTAGAAAGTGGTTAAAAACCACTTCTAATCATAGATTTCAAGTATTTGAAGAGGGGAAATGGTTATGAAGAGGTTATGGGTGAGTTGTAGAGGTTGGGATGTGGTAATAAAATAGTTTTAAGTTGTTTTAAAGTGATTAGGTGGTTTATAAAGGGGTAAAATAGGATTTATGGGTGTAGGATAATATTTGCAACGAGTAAATATTATGGAGGAGGGATATGAATTAGGATAAGGGTTTAATATATGATATGATAGTGATGTGATATTGTAAGGGTGATAGCAGACATAGAGACTAGGATCATCGGTGCTAATTTTATTTGTCTACATTTTCCATTTTTTGAGTTGTTTTTATTTAGAAAAGCCGTGAGATAAAAATGAGATGTGATAGATAGGGATGTGAAAGATGCTTAATTATATGATGAGGTTATCCCCCTAAAACTATGGTTTTATGACCTAAAAGGGAATAAATTACATGAATTTGAAAGAGAGAGATGGAAATATGCAAGGATGGGAAGATGAGAGATGATGCCCTAGGACGAGGTATATAAACAAGATGGCTGCTGTTAGAAACTCAAGTGATAGGGAAACCAAAGGGTTCATTTCCTATAGATGTATGACTTAATGATGGTAAGGGGAAATAAAAAATATGTTTTGATGAGGTCAAAGGAGTGAAAATTGATGTTGCCACAAAGGTGGGCTTACAATTCTAGGAAGTCAAGTGATAGGGGAACCAAAGGGGTTTGTGTCCTATAGACAGATGATTTTAATGATGATAAGATGATGGTTTGACAAGGTCAAAGGACCAAAACTAATGTTTCCATAAAGGTGGAATTACATTTGTTACTTTGATATGATGTACTTGATGTGGAAAATATAGTATTGAGATGTGGTCATGATTGTGTTGATAGATGTTGATATGATGATAGATATATTGATAGATGTCAATGTGGCAAGGTTGAGAGTTGTTAAATTTATGTTTTCGATATGATGTGTTATTTTATATTGATTTTAAAGTGATATGTGTGTGTGTGTGTGTGTGGTGTGTGTGTGTGTGTGTGTGTGTGTGTGTGTGTGTGTGTGTGTGTGTGTGTGTGTGTGTGTGTGTGTGTGTGTGTGTGTTCTAATCTTAAATAAGAATAAAACATGAAATGATTGCTCCATACTAGTATTTGATGCATACGTGATGGGAATAAAAAGAGGGAGGTGCTTGCATTCTTGGATTTATACAAAAAGTTAACACATGACTAACAATGGGCAGTCATACTGTTAGTTGGACATTTTGTCAAAGAAAAGATAATATGAAGTTCAACTATACTACACGGGACAAAGTCCCTCCTCAAACAAAGGGGAGGCACCATGTTTATTACTAATCTAAACACACCAAAAGATATGTACAATATTTACACTATTCTAACCATTGGGTTTGAGATCTCACCCCAATATATTTATTCTCATTAGAATTGAATATGATTAAGGAGAAAGAGAGAAGAGAGAAGAGAGAATATGAACGTTTATTGGAAAAGGAAAATAATAGATAGGAATGTGCTTTCACCTAAGAAAAACATAGATCAAAAGATAATCACATGCAATTAAATTGTAATAACTTTCTGAAGATTTGATGAACTAGATATTAAAGGAAAGAACAATTTGATGCATTGAACATAATATTAATACCTCAAATGTAAAGACATTCCCATAACACAAAGTTTGCAACATATATCTTTAATATTATTTGATGAAAAAAAGAAAACAAAAATTATTTCTCTTCTTCCAAATCTAAGATATATGTCATTCAAAAATCTCCCACCCTTTGTAATGACACAACATTATATAATAGGGAGGGATTAAAAATAAGCAAACAATTGGAACAACATACTAAGAATAGTAAATATGAACAATGAGTTCATTTGACTGGTTCTTGCACAAGGACCTAGTCAAACTTGCATATTCAAAGTATGTCTCAACATTTTTGAAAAAGACATGTAGAAAGTAAAATAAGAATGGCAGGATAATTCCATTACTTAGACTTGACTTTTTCTTCCTCTTGTTTAGCTTTCCTGGATCATAATTCTTGGAACTTCTAGATTGCTGCTTGGGATTCTTCTTCTTCTTGTCCACAAGATTAATGATTTAGTACCTCACAAGTTTCATATGTATTTATAATACTCCCTGGGAGCTTCTAGTATTTCTTGATAAATCCAGCCAAGTTGCTAAGAAAACTCTCACAGAGACTCATCTTTCCGATAGCTTCCAAACTAAAGTATTCTCTTGTTGTAGATTATTTCTCAACCAACTCCTGAAATGCCTTGAATAGATCATCCGCAAGAAAATTATTCAAACCATCATCCAAAACTTTCACAAGGATTTTTGACAATTCATCGTTGATTTCATTGGTGGGTATCGACAACTTCTCTAGATTTTCGGAGCTCGCTATAAGCCTCGTGAAGGATATTGATCTGAAATTAAATTACCTTGCAAAAATCAAAATTCATGTCGGTGTCTTCCACAAATTCTTATTTAATCAAGCTATCTAAATGAATATTTTAAAGCTCAATGAAATCTTCCAAAGTCGGATCCAAATTTCCGTTCTCTTACATAAGTTCCTCATTTAGTTTATCAACCTCTTTCTTAGCCTTTTCCAGTGCATTGTACATGTTTACCGCATCATTAGTTACCCTATTTCACTGAATAAGGATACATTGAATCCAATCATACACTGTTCTACCTTTCTGATTGATTTTCTCCATTTTGGACACAAATGAGAAATCAAAACAAATTAGAGTAGCAATAGGAGTAGGAGATGAGAATAGATATTTTCTTAGGCTTGGAGATCTTGAGCAAGACATCTGTCAATTGTTTCAACCCTTACTTTTAGTTTGTATTTGGAGGCCTTAGTTAACCTAAGCTTTTTGCAAAGGTTATCCATAGCATCCTACACATCCTGCTGAGTGCCTTTAGTGGTGACCTCCCCAAGATATCCTTTTGTGATTTTACAGTCCACAACTGTAATGTCTTTTTTGGTTTTATCTGCGGAGGGCATGATGGTATCTGAAAACATTTGACCATATGCATCAACAGAGATACACGATATGATATTCAATTTTTTTGGTTGATCTAGGAGGTGCTGGCTTTAGAGAACTAAAATCGAAATCCTCGGGAGGAAAAATCATTTTCCTCTTCTTCGAATTCTTACTTGTTAGACAGGAGGGAACTTAATAGGAAGGTGCCTCTAGAGGAAGAGTTCTAATCATCAGTGTGGAACTTGGAGAAGTGAGAAAAGTAGTGACCAGAGATTTAGGGGTGGAAATCATGGTGGTAACGATAGCATGAGATACTAGTGGGGGAAGGGGAATGTAAATTGGAATCCCAGAAGTAACTAGTGGGAATCCCAAAGTCAATCCTATTCCACTTGAAAGAGGGGAAACAGATGAGAAGAATTTTTCCATGGAAGATACAAATGGTGATGAAGGAGATGGAGGAGAGAGGAAGGAGAAATAAACATAATAGATGCAGATGTTGTCAAGATTTGCAGGGTAGAATACAAAGGAGAAGAAATAATATGAGAAGGAGATGAAATGGGAGATGACACTTGAGTTGTAACAAGAATATAGGAAGTTTCAAGGGGAGAGAAGAGGGAACAGGTTGGTCAACTACAATGCTCACTAGTGTTCTCTTGACATGTGAAGGAGAAGGAGAATCAAGCACCACAAATGATGAAGTAGGAATAACAATAGATGGAGAGTGAGACTTAACTCCACTACTAACAAGCTTTAACTTCAAATTTTTAGGTGGGATTCCACCTTTAGTCTTTTCCCCATGAGAGGGACCCGATTCTAATGTAGATGTGACAGGAAGTTTTGGGAATATGGAATCTTTGGGTTGATTACCCCACAAATATAACCATAAATTAGTGCAAATGAGAGTTTGAGCGACCTTGTCTTAGATAGATGCTGATTATTTTACAAACCAATGAATTGGAGGAAATCCTACATTATCTTCATTAATTTTTTTCATACATAGGTTCTATGACATTATCATTTTTAAACACATCCTCAGAAACATCAGCAAGATCCAAAATTCTAATTTAATACAGACTCAATATGCTATTATCCTTTCACCTTATTACTACCTTATCCCTACAATTAATCCAAATATCTACAAGTTCTGGAACATGAAGTTATAGAGTTCCATGGGCCTTAATAAAACCTCGATAATTAAAAAATGGTCTTGGCTGCATGTTTTTTTTTAATCTTATATTGCATTTCAAAGGCCACATTTTTTGGCTTTTATAATGGAAGAACAAGTGTATCTTCTAATAGATATAGGAAAGGAAAAAACAACCTTATGTTTTCTCTATTGGAAATAATGAAAATCTAAGAGTTTACGAACCAATTCCATGAGGATCCACTTATCTCTTAGATATCTAGGAAGGTGCATGGGTGATCCCTGAAATATTGTAACACGCAGATAGGTGAATTTTTGAAACTGTAAAAAGATACAACCCCATTTCATCACTGCACTCTATACGAAATCTGAGACCCTTTACTTCGAAAGATCAGGTTCCCATATATATATGTTCTCGTAGAAGAAATCATCATTTACCCTTATAAAATGTGCTTGACTTACCTTCAGGGAAAACTGAGGATAAAACTTATAAATATGATTAGAGGACCTATTGCTAGTTGGATCCAACCCATGATAATTCCTCGATCCCGCTACAACATAACTAACATATGAAATCATGTAAAACTTACTTGTAGTTAAGACTTCTTTTAGTTGAGCATAAATAGTGTCACTGATAAACATTCCCCAATTAAATAATCGTTTTTTTCTTCTTGGTGGTGGAGATAAACTGATACATCCATCCATGAAATTCCTTGGCATTAGGGAGCCCAAAAAAATCTGCTGAGAAGTGTGATGATGTCACTGATCTCCAAGATAAATTCACTGATAGGGAATTTTTTTAGGAACATAGATATAGAAGTATTAGGCTTAATCAGGTACTTTTTGTTGACATATTTAATGTAATTATCTAATTTATAGTCCTAGGATATCTAGGCCGATTGAGGGTTTGTCCTGAAATATTCAACAAAGTTGGAAAGCTTTAGAAGTTCATCGAAGTAATTGGTATCCAATTTCATAACCACTTCACCTGCTTGATTTCATGGACCGACCTTGTGTTTAAGTCATAATGGTTAGCACATGCAAGAATAAACTTAAGAAATTGGGTAGAAATTGGGAAAGCAATAGCGAGAGGTAGCCCACTCACACTAAGAGATTGCATTCATGAAGTCTATGAAGAACTTTGCATCGGATCCAAAATGCATCCATGTCAATGTGCGCCTAACTTTATATCTATGATATCAAAATTGGATTCAATGCTGGAAAGAGGTACAAATCCCTAATAATTGTACTTTATTTCTGTAGATGTATCCTTCTTCGCCTTGTCTTTGCATAAATCAGACATGATGAACTGAAGAACAAAAAAATGCAAAGCTTTCTGGAACCCCTGAAATAGATTTGGGGTTTCCTTCTTATAATGCACCTCTGTAAGTTTGAAGAATTGTTCAGAGAATAGGCCTTGTCGAACACCTTAAAAACCTGAAATACGGGTCAAAATTTGGCCCTTGTTTGACACCTTAAGCAACCTTTACACTATTGGGAGTTTGGACCTGTTCGGAAATTTGAAAAACCTGACACAAAGGGAGGAATTTCTGAACTTTTATGACATATGAGAAAACCTGAAACACATTGTGGAATAACTACCTGCTTCGACACGTGAAAAACCCAAAATGTAATTTTAGGAACAAATCCACTTAAGTGATATTTTTTAGTTTTTTAAACTTGAAACCCTAATCAATAATGAGCAAGTAAAGAACCTAAAAATATTCCCCTTTCCCTTTGCTAGATAAACCAATAAACTTGAAAAATAAGAAGCACAAGGTATAAAAAAATGTAGAAAAACTCCCCTACTTAATGCAACCAAGATACAACCTAAAAAAGACAACAACAAAGAAACTAGAATGAGGTTTACTCACTGCAAGACAAAATTACCCTTTAAATCCAAGAAAAACCAACGAAAATGCCAAGGAAACGTGAATCAAACTGTTGGTAATGGAAAGGAAGGATGAAAATATGAATGGGTTCAAGGAGTACAAAGGTACAAATGACATGAAAATACCACTCCTATTTATAAATAACCTAGCATTAATTACATGTACGGTGACACATGCGTGAACCACCAACTTCCAGCTTGGCATTTATGGCATTGAATTCAGGGGTAGAAGGTTGAATATGTTTGATATTTTGTGTGGTCATGTGACTGAGTCCCAAAAACCTGAAACAAAATATCCCATCAATGATTCGGGGTTAAAATTTAGGAAACATGAAGCATATGACATTCAAACCATCCTCCCTGACCCGATGCAAGGGAACCAAAAAATCTGAAAAGTGATAGTGTGCTAGGTTTCGGGTTTGGTAAACAAAAAGCATATCGCATTTGCTTCAAGGGTGGAATGTTCCGATGTAATTAGAATCTGAATCCTGAAATACTTATTCGATTTAGGTTTCAGGAGTGGAAAACACTTTGCATAAAACATGCAATGTGCTAATAAAACCCTAAAATCCAATTTTAAAGATCGAACAAGGCATTTTTGAAACAACTCTTGGATAAAGAATGATTCGAAGGAAGTTCATCTAGACAATTTTTTGATTGGGTTATCTCCATATTCTCGATAAAATTAAAAATGAGATAATAGTTGGCTCTAACTAGGGACTTCCTTTGATGATTTGAAGAAATAGGATTCCCATATCTCGAAAGTATCAATCCATTGGGCCACGAAGTCAAAAAGAGAAATATACACAAACAAAACAAACCAAAACTAAAGCAAAGGAACAAAAAACAAACACACCAACATAAAAGAAAACACACAACAAGAAAGGAAAATTATGATACAAAGTAAGAATAACATGCACTATTGGTAAAATATCTTGAGATGTTTCCCGCTATGAGGCAACAAAAGCTGAGTTCCATCAAGGTATGAAATATTAAATTTATTTTCTCTAGACAGTTGATAAATATTAAAAGTTTGTCTCCATAAGGAATATAATTTTCCCAGAATTCCTTTCAGTTATCTTCTTTTGTTGCATAAAAAATCTAGGTCTCTGACCACTGATTAGTATTCTTATCAAAAAAATTCTTGACCTTTCCTTAATATTCGATGATCTAGTCCACCACTTTGGATCTTATTTCCTCTAGCTCTGTCAGGTACATGATTATTTTTTTAATGGAGTCTTAGAAGGTATCATCTTCAATTATTTTGGCCAACCTTAATGCCAACAATTTCAAGGAGATAGGAATCTACGCATCAACTCTGTAGACACAAAATCATGCACATTACGCATTATTTAACCTAGTCTTATACTACTATTTAGAGGGTTATCAATTGAAGAAAGTACTATTTAATCCCACCTTTTGGCCATCTTATTTTACCTTTTATTTCTTCATTCCCACGTATTTTCCTATACATATCCACCTATTTCGTAATTGTCCCATCATTTTAGCCTAAACTGGGACACCCAGGCCTATACTGGGGTGCCCTGGTCCCACATGGAGCATCCTGGTCCATGTTCTACTTTCCCTCCTCTTTTGGGCCTCTTCTAGTCATTTTTCATCCTTATCTTTTTCCTAGTCAGCCATGTCGGGGTTAATTATGAGATTAGAGCAAGAGAACCCTATAAATTTAAAAGTATGAGACCATAATAAGGGTCTTAGTGTCACTAATACTATCACTCCATCGAGAGTTGCATCCATTGCATCACTTGCATCTTCATAGTGCCATACATCAAGGCTGGGAGATCTACATCAACACACACAACATAGGGGGAGGGATTATATTCTATTCCATGCACACATAGTATTACATTTTTCTATAGTTATTAATTCTTGCTACTTCAAAAATTATGACTGGTACAAGAGAACCTAGTGCACGACATGCACACACACACACACACACACCAGAACTACATTTGGGTCTGAAATGTAGTGCAATGCTTAGTTTAGTAAGCCCACTATTATGGTAGCTAAGGTCAATATGACCCATTCATTTTACTTATTTTATTTTTAGGCTTTTGATACTTCTTTGTATTTTTCATGTCATTCCTTCACTTTGCATTATCTCACACACCTAACGTAATTTGATAGATCTAGTGTGATAGACAAAGAGAACTTCAGGGCACCTTGCGACATTGTAGAAACAAGATTTTGAGCATTTACAGAGACTAGGGCACCTATTCTGTGGACCAGGGCACCTTGGGGCAACCCAGTACCTTCCTGGGTGTTGTAGTCCTCTTAAATCTTCCAGATTTGGCCTTTACGGGATCCTTGAGTGACGGTTTCTATTTCCAGAATCCATAGTCAGACCTGCGGTAACCTGCGATAGTCTCTAACAATCAGCTAAGTCATTTCCTTTTACATCCTTGCACATTTAGGGTTTTAATTCATTTAGAATAATTATTTAAAATTATTTCCATACTGTCTTAGCATAGTTTACATTGTTTTATTCCTCCTATATTAGATTAACTAGTTTGCTAACTTTCCCATAGTTTAGTTAATAATTTTGGTGAACCCCTCATTTCTTCATAGCACCTTCTAGGGTTTTACATTCGCATTTAGCCATCATAATTATCTCCATCAATGAATATATGCTTACCCATCCTAATTTTAATTCATCATGTCCAACACCTCTTTGCTACCACAAATGTTTCTATTTACATGCATCCATATTCCATGTATTACATGTTTGTCGATGCCTTTTCAAAACATATAGCATTCAAGGCCAATCCTCCTTCTTCCATTTATCTCTTTGACAATGACCCACCACTCTATATTATGTCTCAGATTTATAATGTTTGCACTAAATGTAGTCTCATTGATAATGGTTATGAGCTTAATTTGTGCCCTATATCTTTCCTCCAAGCTTTAGGTTTGTTTTTTTGTGACATTAACCCTTCTTCTATTTTACTTCATGCTTAAGATGGTACTGTCCATCTGTGTCTTGGTCATGTTACCTTGCCTCTTACTATTGGTCCTAAAAATCTCCATATAGTTTTATTTGTTATTGATTTTCAAGTCTCATATAATTGTTTGTTAGGAAGGCCATGGCTCCATGTCGTGCTAGCTATCACTTCTATGGTCCATCGTTGCATTAAGTTCTTACACGAATGCGTTAAGTATACTATCTTTCGGGACTATGAACCATTCCAATATTGTGTCCATGACCTTAAAAATAGTCTTCCTATACCTCGCATTGATACTACTGATGATACTCAACCTATGGATGACCCACCTCACTTACCACCACTTGAGGGTGTTATTGTTTTACTAGACGTTGTCTCTTCTACACAACCTCCTACTACAATATTTATTACACAACAACCACATGTTCCCTCCATGGACCCTACTATCACATCATGATCTTCCTAATCTTTTCAACCACCATTCACGTGTACACTCTTCATACATGGTTTATATTGGGAGAACATTCCATTATATCCTACCTCATCTGAAACCATATGTACGCATGAAAACCTAACCCACTTAGGGTTTTTTGTTGCTGTATTCATCCACCACCATACTACCCTCATTTATATCATGGGTTGTGTTATCCATTTTTGCCCGCCCAGGAAAAATAGACAATGGTGGTAAAATTTATGATATTGAGCCTGAGTTTGTGGATTCGAGGTAATTTTTAGTTTCAAGAAGAAATCAAGGTTACAAGCATAACCTTCCCATTGAAAATCATTTTCAAACTTTACCTACACCACTTGTGACAATTAAAGAAGCATTTTATGAGACAAATAACTATTGGCTGTCATGGGATTATAAAATAAAGCTTAATTACATAAACATTGTGTCAGCAAGTGTTCCTTTATGTGAGAAGACTCAAGGTTTTGGTTAAACACTCTCACAGGGAAACCCTCCATTGAATATCAAGCTCTAGTAATTTTACAATGTAAATAGTGGTAACTCCCCAATGGACATATAATGAAAATCTCAAAATGAGAGTTGAGTAAAAGAATGGCTCGATGCATTGAGCTTGAGCTCAAAAAATTGAATGGGTTGTGTGTTGATCACATTGAAGGCTCCAAGTTAGGATGATATCACGAAGGTCAACATGGGAAGTCAAATTCAAACTCCATGAGCTCACTGAAATGTTACAGAGTTTTAAAAATGTTTTAAAGAAAGCTCGCAGGTGTTGGTATTGGGGTCTCAGACGAAAGGTGTCATATAACAACAACCGAATTGTTTTTCTAGCTTGGGTAAGCTTGCGAATGGATCAGTGTGTCTGGATGATCACCACATGGGATAAATTTAAATCTTAATTTTAACTGAGATGGATGATCGGGTTGTAGTCTTCAAGAAAAGTGTCGATAGTTAGAGCTCACATCAAGTAGCATCTAAGGGTGAGTCGATTGTCAGGAATCACAAGTTTAAACTATTTAGGGTTTGGTTTTGATTTGTTAGTAAGTAGACTAAATGTATAATTTAAGGACTTATCTAAACTTCGGTTTGGCTAATATCTTTCCAAAAGAAAGTAAATTATTCAGTCAAGAGGAGAGCTGAGTCACATAGAGGGAAAGCTCATTGGGCTCAGGTGTAATAGATCATGTTGAAGGATTACACAATTAAGTCAAGCAAGTTAGGGTGAGAGAGAGTTTGAGGCAATGTTGGATTTAAGGAGGAACTCAACTCATCACATTTCCATGTTTAGGTGAGATCATGAAGGAAATGGGTCACAACTCGATAGAGAAAACCGAACTATGTGGAAATATTGAGTGACATAGTCAAGAAATCTAGTTGGTGAGCTTGAATGAGACCGGTGAAAGATTCAACTCACCCCATCAGTCAAACTAGTGATGGAGCTTGGGTATATCAAGCTTGGGAGCATGTGGGAGTGTGCATTGAGCTGCATAAATTATATTTTATGTTGGAGGATCATTGATTCATGGTAAAACCTCGAGGCATGGCATAACATGGTGGATGAATAGGATTATCATGAAGTTTGATGATCCTTTTAACGATGAGATTAACAAGTGAAATCTATAGCACAATAGAGAGAAGTTTGGAGCTCGTCAAATTGGAACTTAGGAAAACAACATCGATTCAGGATGAAAAGGGAAAAGTCTTGGTGAACTCAAGATTTGTAGGTTGAGATAATGGATCTTGAGAAAAGCTCAGGAGATAAGTTCGTTATACAAAAAATGGCCCGGAAAGGAGCTCATCTAGCTTGCATGGTATTTAATTGATGGGTCAATTATAGCTCATAATCAAGCTCGTGCAACAAGTTACCTAAAGTGGTCACTTCAATCTTCTGAAGAAGTATGAGTTTGGAATTTTAGGTGAGTCATAGCAGTATTTTGGTGGCTAATTGAGTTAAGCCGAGACATTTGGCACAAGCAGGAACCCGAATTGGATACAGCTTGCAGATGACTCATTGATTCAAATCAACATGACATAGGTAGTGTATAGGAGGTCGGTATGTTGAGTTCTGAGTTAGCAGAGAAACAATGACGAATAGCTTGAGTAATATGAAAATATATGGCATTGATATTAGCTATAGCACAGGTTGAATTAGATACATGTTTGAATAACATTTGGGAGGTTGAGCTCGTGGGAAGATGGTCCGAGTTGATCTGATGGAAAAAGCTCACTAAGAGAGCCGTAGTGCAAAAAGAATGGCTTGAGCTTGAGCTCACGTAGGAATACATCACCCATGGAGGTGTTGAGTTTAGGTTTAGATGTTCGTGGTACTTGGTGAAATAGCAAAAGCAAGGACCTTGATCTGTTAGCTTGGTGTTTTCATGTAAGTCATGGTGTCAGTGACTTAATGGTGAGGTGCTTGCCAAGTAAGAATCGAGCTTGAAATATGATGAAACTACACAGGAGATATTTTAGAAGTTCATGAGTTTAGGATTTTGGAGATTTTTGGGCTTGAAGACATCAAACAAGTTGGATAGTTTAGAATCCTGAAACTCTGAAACTCTGAAATTTAGAGTTTCAGGCTTTCGGTAGTCGGAGGCTGTGAGACAGTTTGGATCTTGGCAAGCAGTGGTTTGGATTCTGAAATCTGAAAAGGGGCTCGATCAGAATTCCAATTCTGAGTTGCTAGTGTATTTAATTGAGAACCGAGTTGAATGCCTTGGGGCTTAGTGAGTGTACCACGTAGCTCGAACGATTGTAATTATATCTAACTCCTAACCTAGAGGGTGTGTGCTAAGATAAAAATAGAAACAATATTATGAACACACACAAATTCAAAAGAGAAATAAAAACTTAACTTTCTATTCAAAATACTCTAGAGCACTTCGGTTCCTTCTCTTACTTATCTCTTGCTTTCCTTACTTATTGAATTACAAAGTGAAACCTCTTATTTATAGAAGTTTTCTAACCTTCTACCTTAGAAAATATCTCATAATATCTTATATTAGATATTATTGATCTTTTGGATATTTTATAGATATTCCTAGGATTCTTACCAACCATTCTTGGATATTTACAAGACATTATGAATAATATCTCTTGATATTTTGGAGGGGATAATATTCACAATAAAGTAAATATTTTACATAAAGTTAGAATTTATCTAGAACAAGATTAGATATTTCCAAACCTGTTAGAAATATCTAATCTTGTTTTAGATAAATTCCAACTTTATGTAAAATATTTACTTTATTGTGAATATTATCCCCTCCAAAATATCAAGAGATGTTATTCATAATGTCTTGTAAATATCCAAGAATGGTCGGTAAGAATCCTAGGAATATCTATAAAATATCCAAAAGATCAATAATATCTAATATAAGATATTATGAGATATTTTCTAAGGTAGAAGGTTGGAAAAATTCTCTAAATAAGAGGTTTCACTTTTTAATTCAATAAGCAAGGAAAGCAAGAGAGAAGCAGGAGAAGGCACCAAAGTGCTCTAGAGTATTTTGAATAGAAAGTTAAGTTTTTATTTCTCTTATGAGTTTCTGTGTGTTCATAATATTGTTTCTATTTTTATCTTAGCACACACCCTCTAGGTTAGGAGTTAGCTATAATTCCAACAAATTGGTATCAGAGCTAGGTTGAGCTTAAGTCATAAGTCTTTATTTTACTCTATTAGTCTAGTTCAAATGGCATGTATGAGAAGCAACCTCACTCACGCCCATATCCCCATATTCAATGGGAATAACTATGGTTATTGGAGCATAAAAATGAAGACTTTATTTTGTTCACTATATGTGTGGGAGCTAGTTGAGAATGGGTTTCTAGAACCTGCAGATTTTCAAGCATTTCAAGCACTAGCACAAGCAAATAAGGATTTGTTGAAGGAGAACAAGCAGGAGGATGAAAAATCCTTGTTTCAAATTCAACAAGCAATTGATGAGTCCAACTTTCCATGTGTTGCAGCAACAACTAGATCAAAGAAAGAATGGGAAAGTATTCAAACAAATGATCAAGGTACTAGTAAAGTAAAAGTTTCAAAATTATAAAATCTTAGAAGAGATTTTGAAAATATTTGCATGAAAGACTTAGATTCAGTAGATTTATTTTTCACCCATGTGATGAATGTATTACATCAAATTAGGTCTCATGGTGAGAATTTAGAGGATCAAAGGATTGTAGAGAAAATACTCTAGAAGTCTTCCTAACAAGTTAGATGTGATTGTTGTTGTGATAGAAGAATCAAAGAATTTAACCCAAATATCTGTAGATGAATTAATAGGATCTTTAATTTCCTATGAGCGAATATTGAATAGATCAGGTAGCTCATCTCTTGAGCAATCCTTCAAATCACAAGTTTCAGCTGGTAGTAATAGAGCAAGAAAAATCTCAAGCTTCAATAGAGGAAGAGGAAGATATTTCCAAAGAGGATTTGGAAGGGAAAACACATATTATGAAGGAGGAAGAACAAATTCAAATTTCTACACTGCAAGTGCTAGAGGCCGAGGAAACAATAAAAATCACACTTATGGTCAGAGGTATGATAAGTCACATGTTCAATGCAATTACTGTAAAACGTATGGACACTATGCTAATGAATGCAAGAAGAAACAATTTGATATGAGTAGACAAAATGCACATTTTTATGAAGAAAATCAGTCTGAAAGTTATAAAAATGGTTCAATGTTTATTACATGCAATGTTGCTGAAGAAAGTATAAAGGATATTCGGTTTCTAGATAGTGGATGTAGTAATCACATGAGTGGATGTAAGGAAATGTTTGCAAACATATATGAGTCAGTTACATCTGAAGTTAAGTGAGGAAATGATAATAAATTTGCAGTAATGGGAAAAGGAACTGTAAATATTGAAACTAAGAAAGGTGAAAACAAACACATTCTATATGTGTATTATGTTCCTGGTTTGAAACATAATCTAATGAGTATTGGGAAGCTAATGCAGAAGGGATATAAAGTCTATTTTGAAGATGATGCATGTGTTATACTAGATATAAATCCAAGTAAAAAATTGATTGTAAATGTTGAGATGAAAAGAAACAAAATGTTTACATTAAGAATCCAACATGATTTGTCATCTAAAGAGATTTCTTCACTAACATTTAAATTTTCTTTAAAAGATAAGACTTGGTTGTGGCATTTGAGATTTAGACACTTAAGTTTTAGTGGTTTAGAATTAATGCAAAAGAAGCATATGGTGAAGGGTTTTCCTTTGATAGAGCAACCAAAAAATCCCTGTGAAAGTTGTATTCTAGGGAAGCAACACAGGGAAAAATTTCTTGTTTGAAACTCATATAGAGCTAGATCTCTTCTTGAGATTGTCCATTCAAATATATGTGGACCTATGCAAACACCATCAATTGGAGGAAGCATGTATTTTATGTCTTTTATAGATGATTTGAGTAGAAAAAATTAGTTTTATTTCTTAAAACATAAGTCAAAAGATTTTAGTGTGTTAAAAGAGTTTAAGGCCATGGTTGAAAAGTAGAGCGGTTACTATATAAAGGTGTTAAGATTAGATAGAGGAGGAGAGTATGTTTCAAATGAGTTTTTAATTTTTTGTAAATTTCATGGGATTAAGAAGAAATTTAGAACAAGGTATATACCTAAACAAAATGGTGTGGCAGAAAGAAAGAATAGAACACTTATGGAAATGGATAGAAGTATGTTGAAAGCCAAAAATTTACCAAATGAGTATTATGATGAAGCAGTAGGTTGTGCGGTTTACATATTCAACTGATGTCCAACAAGAATTGTGAAGGATAAAGTTCCTCAAGAAGCATGGAGTGGAAATAAACATAGTGTTTCACATTTAAGAGTTTTTGGATGTGTAGCTTTTTCCCATATTACAAATGAGAGGAGAAAGAAATTGGATGATAAAGGAGAGAGATGTATTTTTGTAGGTTACAGTGAGCAATCAAAAGCCTATAAATTGTATAACCCCATCACAAAGAATTCTATTATTAGTAGAGATGTTTAGTTCATTGAAGAAAAAACATGGGATAGAAGTGTTGATAAGTTAACAAATATCACTAGAGGAATACCTCATCATCAGAATGAGTTCGATGAAAAGATCACACAAAATGTTCATCTAGCACCTCAAGGGATCAGTGCGGTGAAATCTTCTTCAAAAAGAATTCAGTTTTAAGAAGCATCACAAAAGGTATCTCAAGTGGATTGTCATCCCCTACAACAAATTTACATCCACATGAAGCATCAAGACATGAAGGTAATTCTTCAAATTCAAAGTCTCACAGCAGTGACATAATAGATCCAACATTGGCAACACAAAGGTCTCACTTCAGGGACACCCCAGGAAGGACAAGAAGCTTAAGGGAGATTTATGAACAAACTCAAGGTAATGAGAATGTTGATTTATATTCTGATTTTGCATTATTTTCTCATGACGATCCTATATATTTTGAAGATGCATTGGAAAATGAAAAAATGGGTAAAAGATATGCATGAAGAAATTGATTCTATTGAAAAGAATTGTACATGGGATCTTGTGAGCCTTCCAGAAGGAAATAGTGTAATTGGTGTAAAGTGGGTCTATAAGAAAAAATTCAATGCAGATGGAAATTTTGAAAAACATAAAGCCAGGTTAGCTGCAAAGGGTTTCTCAGAACAACCAGAAATTGATTATAATGAGACTTTTTCTCCAGTAGCTTGACTAGACACTGTTAGATCTGTTTTAGCATTAGCAACTCAAAATAATTAAAAATTATATCAAATGGATGTCAAGTCTGCATTTTTGAATGACATACTAGAAGAAGAAGTTTATGTTTTACAACCACTTGAATATGAAATTGTAGGTCAAGAACACAAGGTCTGTAGATTGAAGAAAGCCTTGTATGGTCTGAAACAAGCTCCAAGAGCATGGTATAGCAAGATTGATTCATATTTTTTGAAAAATGGATTTAGAAAAAGTGATAGTGAACCAAAACTATACATCAAAATGAATGATCAAGAACAAATTCTAATTGTATGTCTATATGTTGATGATCTAATATTAATAGGAGATTTGTCAATTGACTTGTTTAAGACAACAATGAAGAAAGAATTTGAAATGATAGATTTGGGTCTAATGAAGTTTTTTCTTGGCATAGAAGTCAATCAATCAGAAAATGGAATTTTTATATGTCAATAAAAATATTCCAATGATATTTTGAAAAGGTTCCACATGATGAATTGTAATCCAGTATCAACACCAGTTGCCACAGGATGAAAGTTAAGAAAAGATGATAAAGGTAGTGATATTGATCCAACTATGTACAAAAGAATTGTTGGTAGTCTGATGTACTTGTTTGCTACAAGGCCTGATATCATGTATGGTGTAAGTCTTATTTCCAGGTTTATGGAATCCCCAAAGGATTCTCATTGCAAGCTGGAAAATAAATATTAAGATATGTTAGTGGAAAAAAATCGTTTGGTATTTTATATACAACTTATGATATTTTCAAGTTAGTTGGTTACATAGACAGTGATTGTGTAGGAAGCATAGATGATAGAAGGAGCACATCCGGCTATGTTTTCCATTTTGGTCCAGGTGTAGTTTCATGGGCTTCTAAGAAAAAACCAATTGTCACTCTCTCTTTGGTAGAAGCAGAATATGTGGTAGCCACATCAGCAACATGATAAACAATATGGATGAGAAGAGTATTATTAAATCTAAAGAAAGAACAAAAAGGAGCAGAAAAGATATTTTGTGATAACAACTCAGCTATTGCATTTTCAAAGAATCATGTTTTTCACAAAAGGAGAAAGCATATTGATACTAGGTATCATTTTATCAGAGAGCTAGTCAACAATGGACAAATATTTTTGGATTTTTTCAAGTCTACAGAATAATATGCTAAAATATTCACCAAGCCATTACCAAAGGATGCATTTGAGCATATGAGATATTATTGGGCATCATAGGTCCATTTCGCTCCAACAATACATGAAGAATCAAGATTAGGAGGGAGTGTTGGAAATATCTAATCTTGTTCTAGATAAATTCCATCTTTATATAAAATATTTACTTTATTGTGAATATTATCCCCTCCAAAATATCAAGAGATATTATTCATAATATCTTGTAAATATCCAAGAGTGGTTGGTAAGAATCCTAGGAATATCTATAAAATATCCAAAAGATCAATAATATCTAATATAATATATTATGAGATATTTTGTAAGGTAGAAGGTTGGAAAAAAATCTATAAATAAGAGGTTTCACTTTGTAATTCAATAAGCAAGGAAAGCAAGAGAGAAGCAAGAAAAGGCACTGAAGTGCTCCAGAGTATTTTGAATAGAAAGTTAAGTTTTTAGTTCTCTTGTGAGTTTCTATGTGTTCATAATATTGTTTCTATTTTTATCTTAGCACACAACCTCTAGGTTAGGAGTTAGATATAATTCCAATAAAACATTCTTCAAAACTATTATCTCAAGTTTCTCGGCACAAACAAGGGCTCACCGTTCCAAAAAATACGTGGCAAGTTATGAGGATCTCAAGCCATTTGACTCAGTTATGTAAAAGAATTAATTGGGAGTTCATGTCATGTGGCAGGGGTTCATTTGAGCTAGAAGAGGGTGACCCCAAAACATTAGCCGATGAAGTATAAGGTGGTTGCTAACTGTCTAACATGAATTACTTGACATCATTTCAATATGAAACGTGGAGCTCACCCAAAACACGTTGGTGAATAGAGTGGAGCCAATTCAATTAAATATGTGGAAAATTTGATGGCAAGGATTTAGTGGGTAGGTTGGGTAATTTTTATGTAAATCGTGACATGAAATAACTCAGCTGAGTTATAACAAATGAACACTCTGTAAGGAGAGGTGGCAGCGAGTTCTTTGCCAAGTCGGCCATATCGAATTTAATACACTCGAAGGGAAGTGAAGTTTGGGGCCTGACACGCCATTAATGGAATTTATAAGACCAAAGCCAATATAACAATGTGGGAGTTGAATGTATAACAGCTAATGTAGAGGTTTCCATTACAATTCAATGCAAAACATGGGACTAACCAGATAGGTACTTATTGTAAAAATCAAATGTGAGCTCATTTAGCGAGTTGTTTGCCAAATCATCACCAAGAGACTCTCGAAGCATTTTTTTTTCACTCAAAGGGATTAAAGGGGGACTCCGTGATATATTAAAATATTATATTTTAATTAAATGGAGTTAAATTCAAAATTTGAATTTATGAAAGCATATTAGCAGGTTGGTTAAGCACAATTTCTTGGAAGCCCTAAAAGTGACTTTCACTCAAGAAGACATAACTTTCTCCCAGGTTGTCAGTTTTCCACAAAATTGTAGTCATTGGAATTGAGAGAAAGATAGTTCCGTCATGGAGGCATCAGAATATGGATTTTCTTAAGTATTTACATTCCAAAATTGAAATATTTACTCATTCCTTGGATGGTGCCTCAAAAGGTGGAGCTGCAATTAATGAGGCAAACATGGCCAACAACAATGATTAATTATTTCCTTCATTCTAGCCTAGATTCTAGGATTTATCCTTCTTTATCTCAACAACTCAGAATATTCTATAAATGTCAAAGGGGTGACTTGTTCTAAAAAATTTATACATTTTCCAAGTTTCCCCTCTCTTCACAAGTTGAACTGTTGTGAATTTGCAGGCTCTCAAGCCTTTCTTCTAAAAATTGTAATGGAAGCCTATGCCTTTCCTCATTGTAATGATGCATTGTGCAAGTGTTTGAAGTAATGAGAATTATGTTTTGTGATCAATTGTATGTCCTTACATGATTTTGCTTCTTCTATTTGCCTCTCTCATGTTTGCAGGTGAACTGTATAACCAAGGTTTCTTTTGCAAGTTTTGGAGGTCATCGTGCTTATTAAGGAGTGAAGTTACTATATGTAAATTGGGTTTGTAATGCATGTTCATTCTTCCTCATGATCATCTCTCTTCATTTCCAAGATGGAATTTTGTCTAGGAAAACCCTTTCTTGGTGCATCGCCATTTCTACTATAGGTTTTATTTCTTGCAAATCTCTCTCCGCTAATCTCATGAAAATGTTAGCATAGGTATAATTAGTTGTTTTATTGCATTAGAAGTAGTGTAGTGATTAGTTTAGGAACAAATAATCCTACCTTCTCTGGAGGTTCACCTCAATTCGCAAGTCCCACAACTTAAGAGGTGATCTTGTTTTACCCAATCACACCCGAATGTCATGTTCACCTTTAGGACATTTAGGGGTGCAGTTATTTGGTGATAAGAAGTTGGTCCATGTCAAAGCTACTTATGGCCTTTGTGTCTTTCATATTGATATATTTCTTATACGTTCTCCTACTACTATTACCACTCACATTAGGATAGTCCTGGCTAGACTATATTAAGGGCACCCTTGATCTAGATCATACAGACATATCCTTTCCTATGCCTTTGGGACATGTTATCATATGTAATAGCTCTTTCCTAGGTTATAAAAAAAACCTCACTCGTTGGTATGCACATGGAATCCCCTTCCCTCCATTTAATGATGAAGAGTATGTGATGGGCATGTATCTCTTATGTCTCAATGACTCATTGCATGATCAACCCACCACTATATCTTACCAAGCTACTAATGCATATCCATTTGATTTTTATCAAGAGGATGTTGATATTCTTGACGAGTTTGCATAGTCCCTTGGTACAATATTGCTAGGGGGGACATATCACGTTGCACATTTACCCACCTCATGTTTCCACATAGCTACATAGTCTCATATTTCATATTTCTCATTCACTTTCTTTCTTATCTACATATCATATCGTGCATCATAGCACCATCATTACCCAATGATGCACTTTTGTGCTTCGATTCACACTTGAATGTTGAGGGATTACCATTACACTGAACGCCACAAACTACACTATATAAATTACAAATTGCATTCTATCATACATTATGCATCATACACCACCCATTCTATGATTATTCTACATTATACTAGTCTTCATCTATGCGTTACATTCACAACGATATATATGCACTTAATCACATTATATATTACGCATTTTTATATCATACATACTACACTAGTTGTCATTACTTATGAGTCTAGTTTTACATTTCTTCCCTACATTCTACATTTTACTAGCCCTTACCCTACACACCACTTACAATATTAGGCTATCCTAGCATAACCTATACATAGTCATACTACGCATTTTCTGCATACTACGCTAGGTTACATTATATATGGGTCTATCTTTACATTTTATCACTATATATTATATTTCTATCTACACATATCACCGCATCTTGAATTTTACATATTCTACACACCCTATATTGTGTTGCCCACACCATGTGCATTTACATACTTTATTCATCACTTGGTCATTTATACTATGTTTCTTTCTACACGCTGTCATCGCCACCCTATGACACACTTTAGTTCCTTGGTCCATACTTGACTACCGAGGGTTTACCAATCAAATGGAACTTACATTCACCATGCAAAATTTCCTCATGTGACATTTCTAACATTAGTGATATACACCTTAAGTTAAATTTTCACCTAAACTATCATCTTGTAGTGGTATACACCTTAGGTTACATCACCACTCCCTTATCATTCATCTCGTAGTGACATACACCTTAGGTTAAATATTCACCCATTACATCATTTTATAGTGGTATACACCTTAGGTTACATCACCACTCCCTCCTTTCATCTTGTAGTGAAATATTATTTATGTTATTTTTTCACCTATTTATCTTCATCATATAGTGATATACGCTTAGTTACTAAATCATCACTTATCCTAATCTTTTCATATTATAGTGATATAAACTTAGTGATAAATCATCACTCCTCTTTGTAATGTTGTAGTGGTATACACCTTAGGCTAAATCACCACCCTATATTATTCGTCATATAGTACTCTACCCTTAGGATAAGTCATCACTCATCCATTCCTCAAGTTGTGATATACGCTTCAACTATAAGGTTCACGTGCATCCCTCCATATGTCGCATGTCATCACCATTACATATACACACTCACCACAACCCGCTATAAATAAAAAACACTACTCGACTACTTCCCGAGTGACGCACTCTTGTTTACGGTTCATTCTTACTACTGAGGGGGGGGAAAAATGAACCTCATTTCATACACTTTCATCCACTTAGGGGGCATATTGCTCCTATCATTCCATCTTGCATTCCATTCCATCCAGTCCACAACATATTGCATTGTCTTTGGGGCATTAACCTATTGCTTGCTAGTGTTTTGCATGATCACTTTACTACACATGTTAGACTGATTTTTTTACATTTCATTATCTATATCATATACACATGCACGTTCATGACTTTGTTTAGTGTGATCATAGATACAAGACTCTACATGTGACATAGATTCTCACATTCTACCCTTCTTATACTAGTCGTTGGGGGTATCCACATTCATCTTATCCAAGTGCCATTATTTCATTTTGTAATTAACATCTTATATTAATTTTTCATACACACTTTTAGAAGAGGGGGGCATCATTGAGGGTTTCTACTAACACAACATATTTACACTGGTTTAGTACAGTTCACTTTCTACCATTGGCATTTTTGGTTTACATACAATGAGTGATTTAGGAGAAGTATACAAACTCCATACATAGCGGCCTCTATATGACATGGTGTCCTTTCATATTTCTGTGGAGCAGTTACTGGCTTGGAGGTTACAATGGGTGTGCCTCTCTACACTACTTCGTCCAGTGGCATCAGATCACCCAAAAAACTAGGCCAATATAAAGATCTCTTCACACATTTCAGCAGAAGTCATTAAAGGTTAGAGGATACATAACATTTCTTCCCTATACTTCTTTAGCCAGGGTGGCATGAGATCACCCAAAAAAATTGTGATAGTACAAGATATCATTCTACACCCTTTTTCTCGACATGGATCAAGTGCACTTATTCCATTTACACTTTTATTTTCACGTATTTTACATTTTTGTACTTTATACATTTTTATACACATGCGTATTTTACACAACATTTTTACATACACATATATTTGACTACTTGATCATTTTATCCTTGTAATTCTGGTCGTATGAGAAATAAGTAGTCAAATTGGGGGCATCATCATCAACAACAGCAAAAATGCAATGACGAAACACCGTGACGAAACTTGCCTTTATTACACACCATACAGGTACACTACACACCACAACAATTGTATACGCATTTCACCCTAGGTTCACTCTCATCACATTTTTATGCACATTTTTCATTTTGGAATCCACGCTCCTCGAAATTTTTATTTTTTTCATTCCACATTTGAGTCTAGTCCATCGGCACATCTTCTACTACACTCTACATTGATATCAATTACGCATCTCATATCTACTTTATATTACCGAATGTTTCGCTCACCAACATAAAGTGGGGGGAAAATGTAGACATAAAATCATGCACATTAGGCATTTCTTAGCCCGGTATTATACTACTATTTAGAGGGTTCTCAAGTGAAGAAAGTACTAATTAATCCCACCTTTTGGCCATCTTATTTTCCTATGTATATCCATCTATTTCATATATGTACCATCATTTTAACATAAACCAGGGTGCCTACGCTTGTATTAGGGTGACCTGGTCCCACTTGGGGTACCGCGGTCCATGTTCTACTTTCCAACCTCTTTTTGGGCCTCTTCTAGCCATTTTTCATCCTTATCTTTTTCCTAGTTGGCCATGTCGAGGTTAATTACAAAATTAGGGCAAGAGAACCCTATAAATATAAATTTATGAGACCATAATGATGATCCTAGTGTCACATATTACTATCACTCCATCTAGAGTTACATCCATTACATCACTTACATCCACATAGTGCCATACATCAAGGCTAGGAGATTTGCATCAATACACTTAACATAGGGGATGTATTATATTATATTCCATGCACACATACTATTACATTTTTCTATAGTTATTATTGCTCACTACTTCACAAAGTGTGACTAGCACAAGAAAACCTAGGGCACGACATGCGCACACACACAACAGAACTACATATGGGTCTGAAATGAAGTGCAACGATTAGTTTAGTAAGCCCATTGTTGGGGAAGATGAGGTCAATCCGATCCATTCATTTTTACATCTTTTATTTTTAGGTTTTTGATACTTCTTTGTGTTTTATAGGCCATTCCTTCACTTTGCATTATCTCACACACCCGACACAATTCAGAAGATCCAGTGCGACAGAAAGAGAGTTTCAGGGCACCTTACAACATTGTAGATACCATATTCTGAGAATTTGTAGAAACCAAGCTACCTATTCTGCAGACTAGTGTGCCTTGGGGTGCCCTAGTACCTTCCTGGGCACTTTAGTCCTCTTATATCTTCTAGATCCAACCTTTACGGCATCCCTGATTGATCATTTTTACTTCCAAAATCCACAGTCAGACTTGCGAAAACCTGCGAGAGTCTCCAACAATCAGTTAAGTTCTTTCCTTTTACATCCTTGTACATTTAGGGTTTTATTTCATTTAGAAAAATTATTTCAAATTATTTTCATATTGTCTTAGCATATTTTACAGCATTTTAGGCCCCCTATATTAGATTAACTAGTTTGTTATACTTTCCCATAGTTTAGTTCAATTTTAGTTAATCAAACTCCATATAAAAAAGGAGAAATCCCGATAGCTATTTTCAGAGTAATACGATCATCCCAAAGTGAATCATACAATACTTTGTGCCATGTCCACTGATTTTCATCAACCGGCTTCTTGATTATAGTCACTAAATTTTTATTACTTGATTCCCCCTGACCATTTCCTTTAGGGTAGTAATCTAGTGAGTGAGACAAAGTGATCCCATAACCATAACAAAATTTATTGGGTTCATAAGATCAAAAATTGGAAGCATTATCAGAAACAATCTTATGAGGGACACCAAACCTAACTATTATATCCTCTTTAATGAAGTTATAAACAACTTCAGAAGTATCATGTTTAACTGGGATGGATTCCACCCAATTTGTGAAATAATCAGTTACAGTCGAGACATGACTATGTCCAACACTAGATGTGGTATTTAATGCTATGATGAAATATATTCCTCATTACTGAAAAGGTTCTTTAATTACCACTGGCCTTAGGGGAAGTGCTGCTAATTTTGGATGACCGACAAACTGCTGACAAGCTTTACACTTAGCCACCCACACAGATGCATCTTGGAAGAGAGTAGGCCAATAATACCTTTCTCGCAAAATATTGTGAGTTTTCATGGATGACAAGAAATGTCCTCTGCATGCTAAGTTATGGAATTCTTCCAAAATATTACTTTGTTAAATCTTATTTATGCAGCGAAGGAACACTCCATCAATTCCCCTTTTGTACAAACCATTGTCCTAAAGTACATACTTAGCTGACCTTAACTTGACTGTTCACTTATCTTTGAAGCTCAGATGTTTGGGACATTCTCCATAAGTTAAAAAGAGATAAATATTTGAGTACCACTCATCTGTTGTACTTACAAAAAGAACCATGGGCACATATTTTTGATTTTCATCAGCTATGTCAGATTCTTCTTCATAATTGTTCTCAGAAATTAATTAGCACAAGCCCTTTCCACATACAAGCTTTGACAGTTTAATTTCAAAATCATAGTCTTGAACCTTGGAAATCTAATTACCTCCCCGACTAAGTAACTCTTGTTGGGTAAGGATGGATTTTACCACTATATCAGGAACAAAAACCAATGTATGAAAATTCATGATGTAATACCTGAAATGTTTCACTACTTAAACCACTGCATAGGCATGTTTTTCAATCTGAGACATTTTCAACTCATGATCCTTTAGAGGAAAATTCATAAAAGTAATTAAATATTCAAATTCTTCAAAATTATTTTGCATCGGTATGGCGGACACTGTATGAGTTGAGGCATAACTATACATAATAATATCCTTTTGAAAATATGGGCAAACCAGAACATGGGCATGAGATATAGCTTCTTTGATCTCATTGAAGGAAATTTTACCATAAAAAATCCATTGGAATGGGAACTTTGCTTTCAATAATGTGTCGCATCTTGTCAGTGAAATCTGGAACAAACATTCTCAAGAAATTAACCTTCCCAAAAAATGAATGTACACCTGTTTTATTTGTAGGAAGGGAGAGACTTTGTATAGCCTTAAATCACTCATGATCAATTGTAGTTCCTTATTTTGTCACAACTTGTCCGAAGAATTTACCTTTTGCGACTCCAAACATAGATTTCTTGGGATTCAAATAAATCCCATGATGTCGACGCCTTATTAGAATTTTCGCAGGGTGATCATAGTGGTCATGCCTATTCTCGGAAAATATCGTAAGGTCATTTAAGTAAACCACAATGATTTTTCCCATTAAATTTTTGAATGCTAGATCCATTTCCCTTTTTAAAGTAGCTCTAGTGTTAATCAACCCAAATGGCATCCTCCAATAAGAAAACGTACGCCATGGGGTAGTGAACGTTGTCTTATGTTGATCTTCCACATCAACTTCAACTTGATTGTATCCCAAAAATCCATCTAACATATAGAGCACTTTAGACCCTGTTACTATTTATAATACTTGATCCATAATACGCAAAGGGTAATTGTATTTAAGAGAATATTGGTTGGGATTTCAAAAATTAATGTAGATACAAATTTATCCAGTCTTATTGTGTATAGGGACAATGTTGGCTACCCATGTAGAGTGATGAATGGGGAAAATAATTATTGCATCTGGTCCAACATCTTCTAAATATCTACAAGAATGGTTCTTGAAATCTTGGGGTTGTAATGTCATTATTTTTTTTTGTATGGTTAAGCATTTGATTTAAGGGGAATCCTATGTTGCACATCCTTCGATTTTTAGGATTTCAAATATGCGTAGAACCATGCCAAAACATCCATATATTTCTTTAAGAGTGCAATAAACTTACTATTTTCCTTAGGAGCACAACATTTACCAATGTTTATAATTTGTGGTTGCTCAGCGGAGCTCGATTTAATCTATTCAACCTCAGTAAAAGAATTGGATTTAGATTGTTTCTTATTTTGAATGAAGCGATCATGTTTGTCAAACAATCCTTAAAGAGACATTAGGCCTTTGAGAATGTTGTTTCCCTTCAGCTGTAGGACTTCTCCATTTATTTCTTGTTGTGAGATAGAGATGGATTCATGTAAAGATGATTCATAACCCTCAAAATAAAGCTTGCTAAAATTACCAAACTTTTCAAGAAAAGTCAAGATCTATTGGTCATCATTGAAGACCTTCGAATATGAAGAATTATCAGGGACACTAGGCCGATAAACTATCTCAATAATATATTTATCCTCATTGATCTCCAAATGGGGAAGAAATAATGAAGTAAACACCACAAGGAAATCTACCTTATCATTGTGATCTTGTGGCATTGCTTTGATTGAAAAAGAGTCAAAATCTTCAATACAATTTGAAACCTTGTTTCTATAGTGTTTCAAATGATAATTTTTCACTTGATAGACATTCATAACTTGATTGAAAATGACCTTCGTGCATCCTTATGTTTTTAGATTCTTGATCTGTTTCTCTTTCTCCATCTCTAATCCTAATAACAATGCTTCATACTCTGCACTGTTATTAGGATTGTCAAATTATAATTTGAATGAGAAAGGAAAAATTTCAAACTCATGAGAAATTAATACCACACCAACATCAGACCTAGAAGTAGAGCAACTACCATCAAACTCCAAATTCCATATCACATTGGAATCTTCTTCCTTTACTGAAATGGAAGTGAAATCTTGGTCTGAGGTCATAAATTAGTTCCCTAAATGAGCATCTTCATTAAGGATTTGGGCTTTAGGATCATCAAACTTGGTGACTAGTTATTTCTCTTCAGCTTTGGGTTTAAGAACACACATGGTTCCATTAACCAAGATTTTGGCCTTCATCCAATTCATATGAATCTCTCCACCCACATCCCTGCAAAAATATCTTCCAAGTAAGATACCATAAGTTTCTAGAGTATCTGTGACTAGAATAGTCATCTTGACCCTCTTCTCCAGAATTGTGGCAAATGTAAACTTTGCATCCTTGATTTGACTAATCAACTGGATCTGCTTAGTTTCCATGGAGTAGCAGTATCCAAATGGTTTTGTAATAGTGAGTCCTGTTGTCACCCTCAAAATTCCCCTCATTTTTCAATTCAAGTTTTCAAAATTTGAGTTGGTGCCTTTGAGAGACATTTAAGCAGAGTGAGAAGTCTTAAGAGATAGGAAAAATTTGTGCTTTGAAGAAATTAGTGCTCATCCACTGTCTCATCCTGTTAATTTATAATCTTTCAGTCCGCATGGTTCCCATCTGGATGCTTGAAAATTATTTCCTCCATTCGAATGAAATTTTCAAATCCTTTTCTATGGCCAAGGATCGCATCGAGCATGGTATTGTTTATAGTTCTTATTTCCACAAGGAGAAGCTTATTTTTCAGGCATAAATGGTAGAGCCTTCCCTCTTTGTATTTTTCTACATTCATGAATGATGGACATTTCCTCCCAGTTGATTTTTGGCCCCAGCATCCATGAGTACGTGGACATCTCTGATTGGATACGGGAGGGCAGGTCATTGTGCCACTTTTGGAAAATTGGTTTTGTATGAAGAAAGGCGGTGTTCAATCGAGGCCCAAATCAGCTAAGTAGAAAAGGACCACAGAAGGTTCCACATGTCTCTGTGGCATAATTTTGGTATGGCACACGTGTCCAGGGTTTGAAAAGATAAAGCCAACCGATAAATCAGCTAAGTATAGAGAGTTGACGAAATCCTCCACGTGTCTCAACGGCGCACCTCCAAAGGCCACATTTAAAGTAGGATCCTAAGTGACTACAAACTCACCACATGCCTCATCAATTTAACTTCAGAAGTGGGACCCAAGGGATAGACCCTAAATGAGTGCCATCCCTTCACGTGTTCAGAGCCTCAAAAATTTATATCAGCAGTTGAAAGCTTTAAGGCTAGCGGAAAGAACCACATGTCTCTTCGGTGCTCTTTCAAGAGGTGAAATACAGAGCGAGTCTCCAAACAAGCGCGGAGCTTCCACGTGTCTAGAACCCAACATAGTCACTCCTAAATAAGTAGAAGGGACCCAGCCAAAAAAATGGAGAAAGAGGAGCGGGTCCAAATTAGTTAAGTACAAAAGGATCAGTGGATGGCACCACATGTCTCATTGGCACAATTTCAAAAGTAAGGCCCTAAAGAGAGCCCGTGAATTAGCTCAAGCCATCTACATGTCTAGGGTCCACTAGAAGTCAAATGGGTAGCAAGCCCAAATCGGCTAAGTATAAAGGAAACAACAGAAGTCTCCACGTGTCTCAACAACACACCTTTAAGGGTTAAAGGCAAAGGCGGTCCCCAAAACAAGCACCATCTTTCCATGTGTCCCAGGTTCGAAAAGGAGACAGATTCAGCCATTGAATCGACTAAGTATAGAAGGATTTGTGGAAGCTTCCACGTGTCAGCTTGACACAACTTCAAAGGTAAAATCCGGAGGTAGGTTCCAAATGTGCGCCAGCTCTCCACATGTCCAGGGTCAGACATAAAGCTTTCAGGAAGGTAGGTCGACGAATAACTTTGATATTTTGAGCCTTGTTTCCATAAAAGGCGTAAAGTGAAAAAGTGAACTGTGGCCCCACTCATGCCAAGGGAAAAAGTCAAATATCGAGCCTGCATGAAGATTCAAAGTGGGGAGGTAGATCGTCGAAGCCTTTTGAGATTTTGAGCCTTGTTTCGAAGAGGGAAAAAGTCAAATGTTGAGCCCACATCAAAAGTCAAAGAGGAGAGGAGGGTCGGCAAAGAACTTTGAGGTTTTGAGCCTCGTTTCTAAAGGAAGTAAAATTATAAAGTGAGCCGTGACTCCGTTGCCACTAAGGTAAAGTCACGTGTCAGACCCTAATGAAAAATATGAAGTTACAAGACTGCAGGGAACTTTTTCACTTTTTCATATTTTCCGCTACAGGTGCAATTTCAATTTCGAGCTCGCGGATCCATTTTTGCATTTTCACCATTTTTGTATGGGTTCGATTCAAATATTCAAATGAGCATAACTTTCAATCCAGTGTTTGAAATTCAAAAATTTTTATACTGTTGGAAAGATCTTGGTCTCCTCTACTCCATGGAAGCCTAAAATATTGTTTTTAGCTGGGTTTGGTGGTTGGAAATCTGGAAAACATATTTCAAGCCATTAATATGGGATCCGATTGCTTCAACTACCCAAATCTGATCCGATCTTCCATACTTCCTTCTCCAACATGCCAAACAGACATGGAGATCTAGTTGGATATCTTGATTTGGGTGAAAACCTAAAAAACATCTTTCGTGCCATTAATATGTGATTAGACTGCTTCAACTAGATCTAATTTGATCTGATCTTCCACCCTTCCTTCTTTGGTACGCCAAAGACATGCATAACCAGATTTGACTGATTGTAGGTAGATTTGCAGGGGACATTGATGGTTGGTGGTTGAGCTTCCAAATCAAATTTTCTCCTTTCTCTTCTTCTCCTCTTTTCACTTCATCTATAAATGTAAGAGCTTGGCTCATGTACAAAAGGTTGGACTGATATTTTTGAAGTGTAAATTATAGTCGAAAGTGAATCAATACAGAGGATTTTCTCCTTTTCTCTATTCTCTCCCTATGCCCCTTCTTCTTACCTAAATTCGTGATCATTTATTGTGCAATAAGAGACATTGTGTATTGAATAGCTCGATTTATAGAACTTAGTGTCTGTGGGAATGATAGTCTTATGCTGTGAATGTGAATGATTATGTTCTGTATCACTCTTTCTCAGTACATATAGGGTTAATACTCTGCCATCTATATTTCTTGAAAGTACTGTTATTCTTATGCTCTTTCCTTTCTTCAGTTCTTCCATTCGTTTGTACTGATAATCCATTTTGGTATAAAGGCTTTTCAAGATGTCAGATGTCTAGCCTTAAGATGAAAATTGTACATATTGTATATAAGATATGTTGCTTGCTTTCAATGAGGGAACCTCTCCCATAAAGAGGAGGAACTTGCTGTCCCCTGACTGTGGTTTTGATTAAAGTACCATTTATAAAAACCCAACATGGTTTTTGGCGACTCCACTGGGGATTTTGTTTCAAACATATCCCTTTCTAAAATAACAACTTCATGATCATTTCGGATCTGGAGATCTCTACAATATACACATGGGAAGAAATCTCTCTAGGGTTGAAGATTCTCATTTTCAAATTCTAGAGCAACAAAACATCTCTCTTCCTCCAGCAAGCAGGATCAGAGGAACTCGTTCATATAAAGCACACCTCCTGTTAAAGATAGAAATTCTAAGAATAACATTCCTCCATAGGAAAACTCAACCCCTAATCTTCTGTGCTTTGATACTTACTAGTGTTTCAGTTCCACTTCAGATAATCTTCCCATAGATGACAACACCTCTTCCTTGGGGACAACGGATTGGGCCTCTTGCTCTTCCTCAACCATTGCATGTGTTACCCAAGAGTAGTAGGACAAGTTTTCCTAAATTCTGAGGTGATGGGAAGGTACACCCAGATGAACACATTGCAGCCTTTAACGTTACATGTGGGATTCTTGGAATTGAGTATGAAGACGTTTTTGTCAGGATCTTTGTAGAGAAATTGCAGGATAATGTTGCTGATTGGTTCTATCATCTTTGTGCTAGGTCAATTATTAGTTGGGCCACCCTGACAACTCAATTTGAACAATGTTTCAAACCGGCTGAATATGTGCATGCTCTATTAGCTCAATTCTCTCATATCAAGAAGGAACCATTTGAGCCCATGAGAGAATTTGTGGCCAAATTCAACAAGCTCATTCATAAAATTCCAACAGAATACTCATCCTATAGACCAAATATAAAAATGGTTCTTCCTAAATGCCCAGTTACCTGAAGTAAGTTATGCACTAAGAAGAGCTAACCTTGCAACTCTCGATGTTGATCAATGGTTGGCTATCAGTGTTAAAGATGATCTAATCATGTCTGGTAAATTGAAAAGAGAACCTTCCAAATCTAAATAATCTTCTTCTTCCTCTCTTGGAGCTAATTCATATCAATTAGTGTAGAAGTTGGAAAATGATCTCATTGCTATCAAGAAGCAATTAGCTCAGCATACTCCTTACCAAGATATTCCCAGAAAGAATTTTCAGCCTAGGAACTTATTACCTCCTTCTCAGAATAAATTGGCTATTGAAGGCCCACCTATCAAGGTTCCAGTCATTGTAACTTGTGAAGTTCAAGAACCTGATGATGAGGAGTTCAATAAAATCTATGAATAATCAAAAGAAGAAGTTGATGAAGAACTGGAAGAACTTGGTGGATCTCAAGTTCATTTCCTCACCACTCAAGGTATGGATGATAAAGATGAATATGATGAAAGAGTGGCATATATGAATAGTGAGTCATATGTTGTTATGACTCTGGAGAAAACGAATAGAAGAGAAAAAGTGGTGCAGCCTGCTAAGAAATCCAAAGAGTATCCTATAACTATTTTAGTGGTTACAAAAAGAGGAGCTCTTATTCCCACTGCCTCCACACAAGAGATGAGTAATGTTAATCCTTCTCCTTATACTTCTATTTCCAAAACTTCTTGTCCTTCAAATCCTAAAACTGATAAATCAAAAGTTTCTCCTATTCCTAGTAATGACGCCCCTTCCACCTCTGGGTCTTTTGATATTATTGATCACCTCAAAAAGACCAAAATCCAAATTTCAAAGGCAGAGTTTTACCAAACCCATCCAAAATCCTTTGCTTAAATGGTAACCTTTGTCAATTCCAAATCCAAAGCCTCATCCAATACTTCTAAAGGTATTTTTCCCACTCCCTCTTCCTCACCTCAACCAAGCTTTGTGGCTGCATTCACTTCCCCTAATGGGAAAATTGAACCATTCTATGCGACTCTCCTCATAGGTGGCCATAAACTCAGTAACTGTGTTATAGAATCAGGAGCATCAAACAATGTAATGCCTGTAAAAGTAGCTCATGCTTTGGGCCTGAATCTAACACGTACCTTTGGTTCCTGCTATTCCATTGAGAGTAGAGAAGTGCACCTCTGGTTGGGAGAATTAAAGATGCACAAGTAGCCTTCACTGCTTTTCCAGAGAAAATGGTCAAAGCCACTATTTTAGTAGTTGATATTCCCCCCTCCTATGGTATGTTGCTGAGTAAAATTTTTTGTAAAGAGGTAGGGGTGAAATTTAGATGGATTGGTTGCATGCTTTGATCCCGGTTAATGAAAAAATAAAAAAATTGTTACCAGAGAAGCAAACTGAGTATATTGTGCAAAAGACTAATGATCCAAAAGCACAAATACTCTATGAAGATATAGGGCATGGTAACTATATGATCATGTCAGAAGATGAGGCAAAACTTCCTAAGGGAGTGATTCATGATCCCAATGGCATTTGGACTCTGGAGTTTGATGGAAGCTGTTCTTTAGCTGGCTCTGAAGCTGGCGTAGTGTTGATCTCTCCAGAAGGGAAGATTCATCCATTCTTGTTCGAGATTTATTTTGAAAATGAAAACAATACAACTGAGTATAAGGCTCTCATCCTTGGGTTGAACATGGTGAAAGAAATGGGAGTGAAGAATCTTCGTGCTTGTGGTAATGCATAGTTGATTGTGAAACAAGTCAGAGATCCGCACTAAGTAAAGGATAGGAGATTGAAACATTTTAGAAATCTTGTCTGGGATTCTATCGATTTTCTTGATGCTTTCTCCATTGAAGCTATGCCAAGAGAAAAGAATACTAGAGCTGATTCTCTAGCTGTCTCAGGATCCTTGTTGATTCCTCACCTAGATTTCTCTCAGGAGAAATTTACTATTGAAATGACTCATAGGCCTAGTGTGCCAGATAATGCAAGCAACTTGCAGGTTTTCAATGATGATCAACACTTGCTCTCTTTCTTGGGGCTTAAAGATAACTTCAATCAGTTATATTTTGAGGGAAGTGAAACTCTACCTAGGGAGTATGTGCTCTCTAATGAAGAAGAAATGGAAGAAATGGACAAATTTCCTCTCTCTCCTATGATTGAAGAATTCAATGCACTGAGATGAAAATCATTGTAGACCATCCCCTTGTTGTTTTAAGCTCTCCAAAGATGAACAAATGCCTATGTACCTGAAGAAGAAGAAATCAATGAGATCACTAGTTCCCCTGTTATATCTATGGATGAAATGAGCACACATGAGACTTTTTGAAGTCCTTCGAAACAAATAGAAAATGGAGAGCCATGCCTAGAATATTTTCTTCACAACTATGACAGTCCTTTCTTAGCTCACCCTTCAGAATGTAAACAAAAGTAAGAGAATGATGTTGTTGATCAATATTTACTTAGTTTGACAACATTTCAATTCCCTGCTAATCATGAAGATAAATCAGTAATGCAGCTTGCACCTAAGAGTCATGATCTTCTAGAATCAGGTGTTGATTTTACAAAAACAACATGTATGTTTTTTAGAAACATGGTCAAGATTTCACATAATGATAAATCATCCAGTACCTTTTTCCAAGATTCCCCTTGAATATGGTTACAAGGAAAATTCAATGGAAGTGGATGTTTCTCATGAGATGAGCCATGATGATAATTGCAATCTTCATTCATATGCTAGCATCATTCCATCAAAGCAGGGAGTTGACACTATAAGGATTGGTTTTTCTCATGAATCTAGTTTTTAGAGTTAAGTGATGTGTAAAAATCAGTATGGAGGCAGTCGAGGGTCGTACAAGTTTTTGTATGGCACTATTCATCCACGGAAGAGGAGCCTCAGGAAGACATTCAGTTCTTCACAGGAACTGAATATTTTTAGTATGGAGTATCACTGTTTGGATGGTCTTCTTTCCTCAATTTTTATTTTTAAGCCGCATAGTGTTCCCATGATATTTTGGTACGCCCAAATGCTTATTTTCAATTCACGGGTGCCTCATACTTTCACTATGTTGTTCCACAGAGGTACCTATTTTTCTCAGCCTATCTCTAGAGTTGTGTAAGTTTCATGTAGTTATTCTTATTTCCCCTATAAATATCCTCTTCTTTCTTTGTTTTGGGCTTATTTCCTTTCCTGTTCCTTTCTGTGTGCAGTGCTTTGTTTTTGTCTTTCCTTTTTGGTTTGTTTCTTTTCCCATTGCGTGTGTGTTGACTTCTATATTTGTTTTTCCTTTGACTCTATTTGCCCAATGGATAAGGCACTGGTCTACTTCCCCATATTTTTTCTATGGTTCTTGATCTTTCCTCGTTCCTCTGTCCCAACCAAGTCATCCCCAGAAAGAGCCAACTATTTTCACCCTCAAAATTCCCCTCATTTTTCAAGTCAAGTTTTCAAAAAATTTGATTTGGTGCCTTTGAGAGATGTTTAAGCAGAGTGAGAAGTCTGGAGAGATAGGAAAAATTCAAGCTTCGAAGAAACTGGTGCTCATCCGTTGTCTCGCCCTATTAATTTAGAATCTTGTAGTCCACATGGTTCCTGTCTGGATGCTTGAAAATTGTTTCCTCCATTTGAATGAAATTTTCAAATCCTTTTATATGGCCATGGATCGCATCGAGCCTAGTATTGTTTATGATTCTTCTTTCCACAAGGAGTAGTTTATTTTTCAGGTGTAAACGGTAGAGCCTTCCCTCTCTATATTTTTCTATAGTCCAAGAATGAAGGGTGTTTCCTCCCGGTCAATTTTTGGCCCCAGCATCCATGAGTACGTGGACATATCTGATTGGATGAGGGAGGGTGGGTCATTGGGTCACTTTTGGAAATTTGGATTTGTATGAAGAAAGGCAGTGTTCAATCGAGACCCAAATCAGCTAAGTAGCGAAGGACCGCGGAGGGTGCCACGTGTCTCTATGGCACACTTTTGGTATGGCACACAAAGCAGAGACCCCAAACATGTGAAGGTCCTCCACGTGTCTAGCGTCTGAAAATATAAATCTAGCCGATAAATTAGCTAAGTATAAAGAGCCGATAGAAGCCTCCATGTGTCTCAATGGTCCACCTCTAAAGGCCAAATTTAAAGCAGGATCCTAAGTGAGCATAGACTCGCCACGTGCCTCATCGGTGTAACTTTAGAAGAGGGACCCAAGGGACAGACCCTAAATGAGCACCATCCCTCCATCCCTCCACATGTTTAGAGCCTCAAAAATTTAAATCGACTGTTGAAAGGTATAAGGCCAGTGGAAAGAACCACGTGTCTCTTCGGCTGCTCTTTCAAGAGGTGAAATACAGAGTGAGTCCCTAAACAAGCGCAAAGATTCCACATGTCCAGAACCCAACATAGTCACTCCTAAATAAGCAAAGGGACCTAGCCAAAAAAACTGAGAGAGAGGAGCGGGTCGAAATCAGTTAAGTACAAAAGAATCAGTGGATGGCACCACATGTCTCATTGGTGCAATTTCAAAAGTGTGGCCCTAAAGAGAGCCCTTGAACTAGCATAAGCCCTCCACGTGTCTAGGGTTTGATAGAAGTCAAATGGGTAGGAGGCCTAAATCAGCTAAGTATAAAGGAACCAGCGGAAGTCTCCACGTGTCTCAACAACACACCTTCAAGAGTCGAAGCCAAAGATGGTCCCCAAAACAAGCGCCATCTTTCCATATGTTCCAGGTCCGAAAAGGAGACGCTTCCAGCTGATGAATCGACTAAGTATACAAGGGTTTGTGGAAGCCTCCACGTGTCAGCTTGGCACAACTTCAAAGGTAAAATCTGAAGGTAGGTCCCAAATGTGCGCCAGCTCTTCACGTGTCTAGGGTCAGACATAAAGCTTTCGGGAAGGCGGGCTGCTGAAGAACTTTGATATTTTGAGCTTTGTTTCCATAAAATGCGTAAAGTGAAAAAGTGAACCACGACCCCACTCATGCCAAGGGAAAAAGTCAAATATCGAGCCCACATGAAGAGTCAAAGTGGGGAGGTGGATCATCGGAGCCTTTTGAGATTTTGAGCCTTGTTTCCAAGAGGGAAAAGTCAAATGTTGAGCCCGCATCAAAAGTCAAAGTAGAGAGGAGGGTCGGCCGAGAACTTTGAGGTTTTGAGCCTCATTTCTAAATGAAGTAAAATTATAAAGTGAGCCGCGACTCCGTTACCACTCAGGTAAAGCCATGTGTCAAAACCAAATGCAAAATATGAAGTTGCGGTGCTGCGGGGAACTTTTGCAGGTTTTTCATCTTTTGCGCTATAAGGTGCAATTTCAATTTCGAGCCCGCGGATCCATTTTTGCATTTTTGCCATTTTTGTATGGGTTTGATTCAAATATTCAAATGAGCATAAATTTCACTGTAGTTCTCAAAATTTGACAAATTTTATACTGTTGGAAAGATCCTGGTCTCCTTTACTCTATGGAAGCCTAAAATATTGTTTGTAATAGGGTTTGGTGGTTTGAAATCTGGAAAACATCTTTCAAGCCATTAATATGGGATCTGATTGCTTCATCTACCCAGATCTGATCCGATATTCCATAATTCCTTCTCCAACACGCCAAACAGACATGGAGAACCAACTGGATATCTTGATTTGGGTGAAAACCTGGAAAACATCTTTCGTGCCATTAATATGTGATCAGACTGCTTCAACTAGATCTAATTTGATATGATCTTCCTACCCTTCCTTCTTTGGCATGCCAAAGACATGTAGAACTAGATTTGACAGATTATAGGTGGATTTGTAGGGGCATTGATGGTTGGTGGTTGAGCTTCCAAATCAAATTTTCTCCTTTCTCTTCTTCTCATCTTTTCGTTTCATCTATAAATGTAAGATCTTGGACTCATTGCAAAAGTTTGGACTCTGATACTTTTGAAGTGTAATTATAGTCGAAAGTGAATCAATACAGAAGGATTTTCCCCTTTTCTCTATCTTCCTCCATTGACACTTCTTTCTTACCTAAAATTCGTGGATCATTTATATTCTGCAATAAGAGACTTTGTGTTCTTATTGATATGATTTCTAGAACTTTGTGTCTGTGGAATGATATCTTATGTTGTGAATGTGAATGATTTTTTTCTGTGTCACTCTTGCTCAGTACGTATAGGGTTATAATCTACTATCTATATTTCCTAAAAGTGATGTTATATTATGCTCTTTCCTTTCTTCAGTTCTTCCATTCATTTGTATTGATAATCTTTTGGTATAAAATCATTTCAAGATGTCAGAGGCCTAGCCTTATGATGAAAACTGTACATTTGTATATAAGCTTTGTTGCTTGTTTTCAATAAGGGAACCTCTCCCATAAAGAGGAGGGACTTGCTGTCCCCTGACTGTGGTTTTTATTAAAGTACCATTTTTAAACCCAACAAGTCCTAGAACATGAGCCACATTTGCAGGCATAATATTATCTGAAGCCCTGAAATCAATAATGCAATTGTTGAGTTTGAAACCATTAATGAGAAAAGATAAATAAAATGGCTCAATATTTCTAGAGGAAGAGGTTGATGCCATATTATTTTGAGATATATGATGAACATGATTTGGGAGGATTCCTTTTGATGCCAAATCATGTGGTATGGCAGCCATGTTTCTAATAAACATGGCGAACCTTTCAAATTGCTCTGGATTGGACTGTATGTATTATGCTTTAGACATCTGAATCTTGGTTCTTTTAGCATGATAAATGATATCAAAAGTAGTGTAGGAAGGGAAAATTGAAGGCACGGATCCTTTAATATTTACTTTTGGATTTGGGGAATTGGTATAAGGAACGATGGAAAGAGGAGGATTAGATGTAGTGGTAACTTTCTTGGTAGCCAGTTTCTCTTTTGATTGCACAGGTAGAGGAGTCCCCTTTTGAAAATAAATATTGATTTTATTTCTCTTTAGGTCTCTCCACCTCTTTCCTTGAATTTTGAGATCAAGTAAAAACAAAAAAGGATTGACCTCTAACTTCGTAATCATCTTTTTCATATTCTAGGTACCCAATGTTAGAGTCACCATCTGAATCATCATAGGACTCATCAGCATAAATAGAAGCTTCGAAGTCATCATTGGCCTCATCACTTCGTCTTCAACTACCTCAACAACTACATTAAAAAGGGGTACTTCAATGGCCAATTTAGGTTGTGTGGACAGAAAGTGATTCCTATCTCTTGTGGGAGTATCATTCTTATTATTAAAATTCGTCCTTGGGATATCCCTATAAGGTAAGTTTGAAGCATGTTGAGACATCTGATTCTGCAGATTCAATAAATAATTAGCCATCATTTAGATCATGGGATTAATAGTACCTTGAGAAGTAATTTGATTCTTAGCTTTGGAATAGTCAATTCTGATCTTTCCTGCTAGGATAAGATCATCTTCGATTTATGTGCCCATTGCTTGTATAGTGGACAAGTCAAGAATATTAGATCTCCTTAGAAAAAAACTTACTTCAGGAAGTTGTGTACTGACAAGAAACACTTTGATTCTCAAGAGTGGGACTGACAAGTTCTGGGATTTTATGGATCAAATTATTGAACTTGGCCACGACATCACACATGGGCTGATGTGGTTATTTCATCATATGTGTGAACAGAGATAACAATGCATGCAACTCTTCCATGAGTTTAAACCTGGCCTCAAACCATGCTCTCATGGTAGTCCAGATGGTAATACATGCAAACAAAAGGTGGTAAAACCACCACAACAATGCCTTGGAGTTTCTTGATGAACAACCAAATATATACATCTTCATGAGCCACTCCCAAAACTCCACAAGATACAAAGAATGCAGCTACGTGTTATTTTGGGTGTTGCTTTCCATCACCATTGAATTTTAGGAAATTATTACAGGATCCATGTGGCAACTCATGCAGTGGCGAAACAAATGCAATAGGACAAATAATAGGACTCCATGAAACTAGATGTTGTGGTGGTTTTTATCCAGCCATTCTTCTGAAGGTGGTATGTGCAAGAATCCAGGTATCAATCAATAATAATTCCCAAAAAGTGGCTGAGGTGTCTTGTGCCTATGTAGAATAGTTCTTACGTAGAGGTGATGAACTGCTAGCACATCCCGAAGAAAAATTTTCCAGTGTAAGGTTAAAATTATGTTGTTTTTGTAAATTGAATAAGGGATCAATTTAACCTCTTGCTCAGATTGCATGTACATATATTCCCTTCTTTCCAGCTTGACTATGGAAATAAATAATAAAACAAAATCAAATATGGAGTCACCAATAATATAAAATAATTAGTCTTTATTATCCGTTCGTTCCCCAATGGAGTTGCATAAAACATCATTTGTGATAATCTTTTGATCTACATTTGCTTAAGTGAAAGCATGTTCCTATCTATTATTTTCCTTTCCCAATAAACTTCCTTCTTCTCTCTTCTCTCTTTCTCCTTACTCATATTCACTTCTAATGAGAATAAATATGCTAGGATAAGATCCCAACCCTAATGGTTAGAATAATGTAAATATTGTACATATCTTTTGGTTGGGTTTAGATTAGTAATGAACATAGAGCCTCAATTTTATTCAAGGAGCGACTTTGTCCCGTGTACTGTAGTTTAACCTCATATTTTGTCTTTAAAAAAAATCCTACTAACAGTTTTTGACGACTCCACTGGGGAAGAAGTAATGAAGCAGAAACCGCAAGGGAATCTACCTTATTATTGTGATTTTGCACTATAGATAGAAGTGAAATGTATACCTTCTTAGGCTATGTGAAGGGATGATAAATTTAGGTTATGCGGGAGAGTAGGCTTTCTTTTCGATGGTTTCATAGGGAGCTTCCTTGACTATACATTTTATTTTTGGCGCAAACTGATTGATGTAGAAAGTTTTTTCTATGAGAATGTTGATCAATGTGGAAAACTTTCCAAGGATGCCTTTAATATTTTGATTTTTTTTAAGGTTGATCAATGTGGGAATCCCTTTTACATGGGTATCCATCCATCAAGGGAGTGTTCTACTTTATTTGAATTTTTTAATTTTACTTTTGGGATAGCCATCCTTCGAGGGATTGGTCTATGATTTTTAATAGGTGGTTGTCCTTTGAGGGATAAATCTACTTTTTGATAGTATGATTTTGACATTTTGATAGTTTTCCTTCGATGGATCTACCTATTTATTTTGATAGCATGCATCCATAAATATTTTTTTGACTTTATTTGCGCCGAGGCAAAACTCTAATAGACCATTTTGAGGAGGGGAAGAGATGTGTGCACAAACTACACATATGTGCCCCATGAAATTTCTTTAGTTAGTATACAAGGTGGATGATTGTAATTATTATGGGGTTCGTAATAAGGAGGAACTTTTTCATATGAAAGATGTGATGAAAAAATCCGTTTTGCTGATCTTTAAGGTTTGTAAGGATATTAACTGACTGGTTGATGATGGGATAAGATCTTGGATGTGACTACTATCATGATGGTAAAGATGTTAATAGTATAAATTTCACAAGTGTAAGGAATTCAGAGGTTCCTTTTCATGCATATTATCAAGGGAGGCTAGACGATAAGCTCTCGACCCATGCTAGATGGACTGATCCAATCAGGAGAAAACTCTCCACATTTACTCCTTTCTAGAGTAGTGACATTTTGATTAGATTGAGAGGATATGGTTGGTGAATATGTGCTAGGGGGATGTGTGCAAGGTAATAATTTCAAAGTTTTAATAGAGAGAATACCCCCTAGTGTGACAATGTGGCTAAAGATAACATGTGTTGAATGGAATGACATATTTCATCGTAGGATGTAGAAATATTTGATAATGATTGATTGAGTATATGGTAAATACAGGATGATGTGATAAAGGAGCCAATGAAATTATAAATGATATATGGGAGGACAATTTATGAGGAGAGAGAGATAACGAAGATTTGGTTTTGTATTTTCTTCGTGTATGAAATTTTTTGATTTGTGTAGGTTGGTGAACTGTACTAAGTTGAGAAGAGGGACCTTCAAGGGAAGTTGACGAGAATATGTATGAGAATGATTTGCCAAGAACTGATTGAGTATGATCCCCTGGTCCTGAAAATGTTGGTGAGGACACTTTTTGTGACTTAGGTGTAGATGTTGATGAGATCGAGGGACCTTCAATGGAAGGTGTTAAAGATATGTTTGAAATAATTTTTCTAATCTGAGATTGAGAATGCCCCCTTGTCCTGCAGATGTCATTGTAGACACTAACAAGGGTGGAGGTGTAGATGATATATATAATGGATTAGGATGGTCTTCTTTGTTGGCATTAGGAAACCGGTTGTACAGATAATATATTAGATATAAGCATACATGCAAATAAAAGTGGATATTCTACTAGAAGAAATAAACAAAACAAGAGACATAAATCAACACCAGATTTAACACGGTTCACCCAGTGTGGGCTACATCCATCAAGAAACAAGCCAATATATTATCCAAAGATTTGACAAGATATACAATGAATATTTACAATCTTCCACACCTCTGAGATGTACAATATTTTTTTTCTCTCAAGATTTTTCTTCTTCTCCAAGAATTCTCTATCTCACAATTATTATCACAATAATCATCAAAATTTTGAAATTTCTTCTTAATTATTACTTCTAAACCATATCTTTCATGTTTATATAGGCGTATAAAAACTCATGCACTTAGCCATGTAATTACAATCAATAGATTTGTTTTAATACTAAAAATATATCTAATTCCTGTGAGTTAATTAAAACAATCGTACATAAGTAACCGAGGCCGGTTAGCCCTAGCCGATGTTGGTTCCTCTTTACTTGACTGATGTCAGTCATAGGTGACCGATGTCAAACCCTCCATACTCGATGACAGTTACTTTTTTTCCCAGAAAGTTTCACATTGCATGCTAATCCAAAGTAATTGAGCTCCACAACTCAGAAATCTCCCACTTGGAGATTAATTACTGTAGCATACATGTACATCGTCATTCTTGGATCCTTCCTTACATTTGTTTCTTCCTCCTCAAGTCTGAAATTCAAACACCAACAGAAGTGGAGTGTAGCTCCAATTTCTCCTTTGCTAACGACTTTTTTAGCATATCAGTAGGGTTCTCACTTGTATGAATCTTTTCCAAATTCAACTGCCCATCCTCCAATACTTGTTGTATGAAGTAATATCTCAATTGAATGTGTTTCATTCTCGAATGAAATGCTGATTTATTTGCCAAATGGATTGTACTCTTACTTTCAATGAACAATTTCAATCATCTTGCTCATTTCCCAACTCTTTCATGAACCTACTCATCTATATCATCTCCTTGCTAGCCTCTGTAGCTGCAACATACTCTACCTCTGTAGTAGACCAAGCCACAACCTTCTGCAATCTTAAAATCCAGCTAACTACCATCTCACCTACTTTGAAAATATATTCAGTAGTGCTCCTCCTACCATCCAAATCTTCATCTATATCCAAATCAACATAGCCACATAATGAAATATCTGAATTTCCATAGTATAATTACATGCTAGATGTCCCTCTCAAATACTTGAGTATCCATTGGACTACTTTCCAATGCTCTTTACATGGATTGGCCATATATCTACTCACCACTCCCACTACATGTGTAATTTTTGGTCTGGTACAAACCATAGCATATGTGAGACTCCCAACTGCTGAAGCATATGGTACTCGTGTCATATATTTGATATCCTCTTGTGATGAAGGACATTGATATTTTCTTAATTTGAAGTGTTCAGCCATAGGTGTACAAACATGTTTTGTATTATGCATCTTGAACCTTTCTAACACCCTATAGATATAATCCTCTTGAGACAAATATAATTTCTTATTATTTATGTCTCTGTGTATTTGCATGCAAAAGGATTCTTTTTTCAACTCCTAAATCCTTCATAGAAAATGTGTGAGCTATATTTCCCTTAATCTCACCAATGTTCTGCATACTAGATCCTCCAATAAGCATATAATCCACATACAGTAACAAAACATATAGCTCCCATTTCCAAGCTTCTTGAAATAAACACAATGGTTAGATTCACATCTTAAGTAACCATGCTCATGCATAAAACTATCAAACCTCATGTACCATTGAATTGGAGCTTGCTTTAGCCCATATAGGCTCTTTTTCAACCTGCACACTAATTTCTCCTTACCCTTGACTTCATACCCAAGCGGCTGCTGCATATAAATCTCTTCATCCAAATCACCTTGAAGGAAATCCATCTTCACATCTAGTTGCTCTAAATGAAAATCCTCTACTACAACTAAACTTAATACAGTACGAATAGAAGTCATCTTAAAAACAAGAGAAAATATTTCACCAAATTCAATACCTACTTTCTATGTAAATCCCTTTACTATAAGCCTTTCCTTGTACATTTTCTTTCTACCCTCTTCTTCATTGATCCTGTAAACCCACTTGTTCTGCAATGTCCTCTTACTTGTTGGCAACTTAACCAAATCCCAAATCTGGTTCTATTCCAAGGAGTCCATCTCCTCATCCATTCCATGCTCCCACTGTACGTTGGTATCATCCCGCATTGATTCTTCAAAACTCTCTGGTTCACCATTATCAGTCAATAATAAATAAAATAGAGAAGGTGTAAATATTTTTGGAGGTTTTCTTACCCTTTATGACCTTCTCATAGAATTTTGGGGTACCGGAGGCTCATTCTGGACCTCCTGGAAATTTGTATCCAAATCTTTCAGTGGCTGACATCGGTCACCTGTAACCGACGTCAGTTATGGCTCTTCTGTAACTGATACCAGTGTTGCTGACCGATGTCGGTCACGGGTCAACTGACACTGATTACTGTGTAACCCTGTCGGTATTACTTTTAAATTTGAGAGTTCAAATTCATCCACAAAATTCTTAACCGGTTCATCCTCGGGTATCAAAATTTGATCCATGTACATTCTCTTTTCATTGCATTCAATATCATAACTCCTAATAAATTTAGAATTCTCTAAATCCCAAAAACGGAATTCAAAATCACTAGATCCATAACCATTGAAACTGCATCTCTTGGATTATGCATCGAATATTTTCCTATTTTCCTTATTAATATGCACAAAATATTTTAAACCAAAATTTTTAAGAAAATAAATATCGACCTCATTTCCAGTCCAAGCTTCCTCTGGTATTCCTCCATCTAGTGAACTTGAAGGCCCCCGATTAATCAAATAAATAGTTGTGTCAACTGCTTATGCCCAGAACTACAAGGGAAATCCAGAATGTACCCTCATACTCCTAGCACATTCCATGATTGTCATGTTAATTCTCTCTACAATACCATTCTCTTGTGGTGTTCTAGGAACCATCCATTCTCTACGTATTCCATTCACTGAACAATAATCATTAAAATCCTTGCTACAGTATTCACCACCATTGTCAGATCTAAGACACTTTAACTTTGAGTTAGATTCATTCTAAACAAGTGCTTTCCATCTTTTAAAAGTTTCAAAAACATCATATTTATGTTTAATACAATAAACCCATACCTTCCTTGTAGCATCATCAATGAAAGTAACGTAATACTGAGATCCTCCATGAGAAGCTACCTGAGCTGGTCCCTACACATTTGAGTGGACAAGCTTCAATTTTTACTCCTTCTTAGTTACCCCAAATTTGAGAAATATCACTCTCTTTTACTTTCCAAAGATACAATGCTCATAGAAATCAAGATCTAAATCTTTCAAATCTGATAACTTACCCTTAGCCTTTAAGATATGCATTCCTTTTTTACTCATATGGCCCAACCAATTATGCCACATACATGCATTTGAATCTGAAGTAGATAATGTAGAAAAGGAATAAGTAACATAGGTAGATAAATATAACGTTCCTACCTTCTTACCTCTTTCCACAACAAAATCACCCTTGGTGACTTTCCAAGAGTCTCCTGTAAAAGTAACCATGAAACATCCTCACCTAGTTGCCTTGCAGAAATAAGATTTCTCCTAAGGTTTGGCACATGCCTCACATATTTCAATACCCATGTATTTCCACTATGTAATTTAAGATGAGCTTCCCCTTTACCAGTAATACTGCAAGGTTCATTGTCACCCAAATAAACATGCCCAAAATTTCCCTAGAGATAATTTTTGAAATAACCCTTATTAGGGGTTACATGGAAAGAAGCTCTTGAATCTAAAACCCATGATTCAATTCAATTATCTAAAGAAAGAATAAGATCATCTTGCATTACCTTTGTTGCAACAAGATTTGCTTTTTTACCTTTGTCTAGTTGTTGGTTATCTTTATCCTTTGACCAACAATCTTTGTTTGCATGTCCTTTCTTTCCACATTTCCAACCAGTAATTCCCTTACCTCTGGATTTAGATCTGTTATCCCTTGAATTTTATTTCCCCTTATTTTTTACTCTTGGATCTCTCCTTCTTCCTGCCCATGCTTTCAAAATTCAAAGCATTCCCAGATGATGATTCATTTTTACTCTTCCTACGAATTTCTTCATTCAAGATTATACTAACCAAATCATCAAACTTCAAAACATTATTAGCATATGTTGTATTACTAACAACCATTACCAGGTTATCCGAACTATCAGTCAAATAACATAAGAATAAAATTTCTTTCACTTCATCATCAAACGGTATATCAACCAATTTTAACTGATTTACAATAGATTTGAAATCATTCAAATGAATAGATGCAGATCCACCTTCATGCATCTTAGAACTAAATAGTTTCTTCATCAAATAAAATTTATTTGAAGCACTAGGTTTTTCATATAAATTAGCAAGAGATTTCATTAACCCTACCGTAGAAGTCTCTTCGTTAATATTTCAATCCATGGATGCTTCCAGGCTCAATCTTATAGATCTCAAAGCCTTTACATCAAGAATATTTCATTCTTCATTAGTCATCTTCGTAGGTCTAGACTTCTCATCCAATGGTAAATACAAATATCTTTGATATAGATAATCCTCAATCTGCATCTTCCATAATTTATAATTTTGGTCATCATATTTCTCTGCCTTCTATTTGTTTTCTTCTGCCATTGTTGTAGCTCCCACTCAATCAAAAAACCCTCTATGAAAAAATTTGTCAACACATAAAACCTTCAAACAAAGCTATGATACCAGTTGTTGGGACTATCACACCGGTTGTACATATAATATATCAGATCTATGCATACATGCAAATAAAAATGGATATTCTACCACAAGAAATACATTAAAAAAAGAGACATAAATCAACACCAGATTTAACGTGGTTCACCTAGTGTGGGCTACACCCATCAAGAAATAAGCCAACCTATTATCCAAATCTTTGACAAGATATACAATAAATATTTACAATCTTCCACGCCTCTTAGATTACAATACTTTCTTTCTCTCAAGCTTTTTCTTCTTCTCTAAGAATTCTCTATCTTACAATTATTCTCACAATAATCATCAATTTTTGCAATTTCTTCTTAATTCTTACTTCTAAACCCTAGCTTTCATGCTTATATAGGTGTATACAAACTTAGGGCACTTAGCCATGTAACTACAATCAATATATCTGCTTTAATACTAAAAATAGATCTAATTCCCGTGAGTTAATTAAAACACTCGTACATAGGTAAGCGACGCTGGTTAGCCCTAAATGATGTCAGTTCATCCTTGCCTAAATGATGCTGGTCATAGGTGACTGATGTCAATCCCTCCATAATCGATGAAAGTTACTGTGTTTTCCAACAAGTTTCACATTGCATGCTAATCCGAAGTAATTGAGCTCCACAACTCAACATTCTTCTAGGATAAGATCATTCACAAGGAAGAGTCATTAAATTATTGCTTTAGGCATCTTATAATACTCTATGTTATGACCTAGGCTTTGATGGTAGGCACAAGTTTTAGCTTGATCGTACCAGACAAGTTTCTGAGTATGTGGATTGGGTACTTTTATGGGTGGTAATGTGATATGTTAAGCTGAATGAGAATCTTGAGGATGTCGATGTAATTCCATTTTGGGGGATTGGGATTAATAGATTTTGATCTTCATTTACGAGAACACTTGGTAGAACGCGTATTATTTTTGGATGTGGGTGGATGTATGGATGTCATATGGTGTTGAAGCATAAGAGGGACATTGTGAGGTTGATAAGAGAGAGGATGCAACCCAAGGAAGGGATAAGATGTAAGATTGATAAAATAGGATGATGGATGAGGTCCCAAGATAGACGAGGAGGGAAAAATTATAGATGAGATATGGTTTGTCTGTGTAATATGATATTGCGATAAAGGATGGGATCCTAAAATGGATGATGAGGATGGAACTTTAGATGTGATATTTTTTAGATTGTGATGAAGGATAGGGTCTCAGAATGGATGGTAAAGTTGAGACACTAGATGATGTGTGTTTTGATTTTGTAATGTTTGCTTTAGACATAGTAGAGGGCCTCATGACAGAAGATGAGGGTGAGGTCATGGATGTGACATAGTTTGATTGTATAGAGTTTGATTTTGGTCAGGGTTCTAGATTGGAAGACACGCGAGGATTCGGGGATAGGATTGGTTCTTATTCAGATGAGGGAGATGTTATATCTAAACATGATTGAGATGGATTACATTTATATTGGATACCCAATTACTCGATTGGTTTACAAGATGGTTGGATGTCGGGATCTTCAGTTATAGGTTCCACCTTTGTAGAAATTTCCAAAGTCAAGTTTTAAGGGTGCATGGAGGTCGTAGGTGATTAGATAGTAGAAAAAGGTGAAATTGATGTGTGAAGGCTACAAAAAATAAGATCAATGGATTCTAAATATTCTAGGGGTAGTGTCGGTAATGAAGGGTAATCCTTGTGGGAAAGATCATGTGTGATAGTGTTGGTGATGTGACTTGAAGGATGTGTAGTATCCATATGGAATGACTCTATTAAGGGTGTTTGATTAGAAATACAAGAAATGAAAACATGTGTAGTAGTCTTACCTGGTTCGTAAGGATACCTAGGAGAATCAGATGGGAGATGCGTAGAATGAGGATCGAAATGTCCTTCTTCGACGGCTTGGATTTCTAATTTTTTGGCCATGGTGAAGGATTCATCAAAAGTATGGAAATTGTTGATCTGTAGGGTAGATGAGATATGAAGGGAACACGATCGAGAAAATAACTTGATTAGTTCTGATTGAGGTAGTGAGAATGTCTATTGATTGATAATGATTTTCCATCTAATGACAAAGTCAACAATAGATTCGTTTTCAGATTGTTTGATGGTAGAGAGATAGGAAATAGTTATTTTATGAGTATCATTGACAACGAAGTGCTCAAGGAATAACAAGGCTAGCTACATGAAAGAGAATAAAGAGTACTGAGGGAGGGAGTTGTTCCAATCCAAGGAAGGTGCTTCCAATGACATAGGAAAAGTTCTGAGCATGAGATCTTGATCATGGATGATGAGATAACACGAGTGTCTAAAGGCTAGTATGTGTTTATGAGGATCCTCCTGGCCATGGAACATAGTAAATTCAAGTAATTCCCAATGTGGAGGAGAGGATTTATATGGTACTGATACATGGATGGGTTCATTACAAACCTGATCATAAGTGAGGATGTGTTTCAGTCCTATGGTAGCGGCTTCCAAAATGTCTAATCTATGCAACATAGTTTGCAAGAGATTATTTGTAGGATTAGAGTTGAAGGAATTAATATGTGAGTGTAGATGAGAATGTGATTAATTTTATTGATGATAGTGGAGAGTAGGATGGTTTTGATGTGGAGATTGATAAGGGATATTTTGAGAAGGTACTGATTGCAAAGTGGGTTGTGATAAAGATATGTGAGGAGACATGTAGAGATATTGTTGTTAGATAAGGGGGGATGATTGAACTAGAGTAGGGATGTGTGTATGAGCATTGGATGTTTTAGGTAATGAAATATGTATTGAAGTCGAGGTCGGTTGATTGGATTAAAAATGGGGGATGTTAATATTTTGTTGAGCTTGTGATGAAGGAGGGGATGCGAGAAGGATTGATTAATGGGACACACTTGCTATAGGCTACGGGGTGATAGTTTGGAAGTAATCTAGACATGAGAGATTCTCGTAGGATTTTTAGATAGAATTGTTGTAAGGTTGTAGGTTTGGTTGAAAGGTAGAAGTTCCATAGGGAACAAAAGGTGATCTAGATGGATTTGGAAAGGTGCCTGACCTAAGTGAAAGTGAATAGGGTGTGATAGGTTGATGAGAATAATAAGGTGCCTGAGCTAGTGGATGAAGCAAATGAAGATGATCATAATAATGATTCATAGGTGATAAAAGAATATGTTGATGTAGAGGATTGATCCATATTAAAAAATAATGTACTGATAATGATAAAGCAAAAAACCCTAAGAGAGCTAAAAATGAAATAAAAAAGTCAAGTAGTAGCAAAGTTTTATTATCTTGACTAGAATTTAGATGTAGAGGAAGAGGCTCATAGGGAACCTATTGATATGCCCATTCTAAGGTTGGTTTTAGGAATGTTTAAGGTTGGAGTCCTCGATATACCTAAAGGTACGTGAGGCCTGAATCTGTGCAAGTGTCAGTACGAGGCTTGGTATTGGGTCCTACCCCCTCACTTCATGGGTGATAAGGGATTCAAGTGCTTAGCAAATATACCAATAGCCAATTGTTTATACTCAGCCAAAACATCGAGTCATCTTCTCCTCTTTCTGGTCAAATCCAAATAGGTCCACCTTGGTAGGAATGTTTTGATGCAAATTTTTATTTGAAGTGGTTTGGTTGTGTGAGGGGAAGTTAAGTGAATGCAATCTATTAACCTCCTAATTAAACTCTGTGATAAAAAAGAATGATAGGTTCATTTTAAACCCAAAATAAAGGTTGATTTCGATGAGAAAAACAAACAAAAATGTAATGCTTGGAAAGAAAAATAAAGGGAAGAAACGCAAATGTAAAACGCTTCATTTTTAATTTTTAGATTTTAGATTTTTAAGCACAACTAGAGTGTAACAAACTAGCTCCCAGAGAAGAAATCTGCAAGGGTTAGATAAAAAGAGCTGATGGAAAAAAAAAAAAAGGATGTTAAAGGTTAACCAACTAAGCAATAAAAAACAATCCACAGGGATCGCCAACGATTCATAGGGATCGCTAATGATTCAACTAGATCGTTAGTGATTGCAAAGAAAAAAACCTAAATGTTGAAATTTAATTAATTTAAAATAAAAGAAAATGGACAAGGGTCCCATCATGCATGCCAAAATGTAACAGAGATTTCTTTCTTTACAAATTTACTTAATGAAGTGAAATAACAAAAACAAAATGACCTCCGAAGCTGGAAGGGTTTACTGATACCTATGAGATAGATGATGTTCATAATGATGGATGAATGATGTTGACAGATCTAAGTGTGCACACAATTTCTTCTTTCTAACGGGATAAGCTACATGTAATACAAAAACACTCAAAAAAAGACCGGATTAGATAGATATATGGCAGATTTCTTGGCAAAGGCCAGTCCTCAGAAGTCAATGGACTTGTTTGTAAGGATGTCAATCCGTGTTCAAGAAATCAAATTGATAGTGATAAGATAAAATCATAATACATATGATATAACCAATAATACAAAGGCAAAGGGACTAACGCTGTCCACGACTATATGATCGTCTGATGGTTATTCTTGGTCCAAAGGGAATTTAGGGGATACAAAAAAATGGCTCAAAGGAGCAAGGATATAGATAATTGTGTACTCACAAAGGTGAGAAGGATGATAGATTTTATTTAGATGATTTAGAGAGTTCTATCATCCTTCTAAAGATGGCTCAAAATAGCTTGATATGACTGGAAAGACAATTGAAAAGGTATAGTGGTAATAAATGATCGGATCTAGATGTCTAAAAAGTAATCTTAGGGGTCAAAAGACCTTTTAAATAAAAATCTTCAGCGTTCTTGGTGAATCATCAGTGATTCTATGAATCGTCAGTGATTCGATGAATCATCAGTGATCCTGTTAGCAAACCTGGGAAATTGTCAACAATTCTGGGAATCGTCGCCGATTATCGTGAAAATGTATTGGCTGAAAACTTATTGGAAAATAGATCAAAAGAGAAATTGATAAGGTTGATTTAAGCTTGTAAATGATGTGTACTAAGATAATAAAGTAAGGGAAACCATTTACCTTATATCAATTGATGAATGAAGATGAGAATTTGATATTACCTGAGAGAGGGAGATTACAGATGCAACAATATTCTTGAGTTGATTCCTTAATGTTTGAATGAACTCCACAGGTTGAAGAAGAGATTATTGATGTCTGGAATGTTGTTATGATGATATTTGGAATGACCTAATTTTCTGAGAAGTTGAAAAATAAGTGTGGGCACGAGCAAGATATTTATGAAGATCTCTGAGAGAGGAGGAAAAAATCCTATTTGTAATCGCTAGAAATCCAGTTTTTTCAGGGAAAACATTTAGAAAGTGGTTAAAACCACTTCTAATCATGGATTTCAGGTATTTGAAGAGGGGAAATGGTTATGGGGAGGTTATGGGCGAGTTGTAGAGGTTGGGATGTGGTAATAAAATAGATTTAAGTTTTTTTAAAGTGGTTAAGGTAGATTTAAAGTGGTTAGGTGGTTTAGAAAGGGGTAAAATATGATTTATGGGTGTATGATAATATTTATAATGATTAAATACTAGGGGGGAGGGATAAGATTCAGGATAAGGGTTTAATATATGATATGATAGTGATGTGATATTGAAAAGGTGCCAGCGGACATGGACATGGGGATTAGCGGTGCTAATTTTAGGTGTCTATAAGGGTATCATAAAAACATATTCATAGACAATATACGAGCTTGAGGCCAATAATTGCTCACTAAAACTTCAAAAAATTAAAATATATGAAGCAACCATACAAGGGACACAACCAATTTTCAAAATTATAAATTTCTACAACACTATCATGATAAAAACCTCAATAGTCATTTAAATATTCACCCAAAAGTTGTTCTATCATTTTGTAATAAAATAACAAGACAAAGAGAATTATATCCATCCCTGGAAATGATAACATTCCATCAAAATTTTACTCTACTTCCTTTAAACTGCAAAAAGGTTGAGCAAATATGCCCACAATATCTCTCCCATGAATCACCAAAATAACTCAATACAAATTTGAGGATTAAACTTCACGATGCCCATAGAAATAAGCTAAGAATGCGA